>CAWUFW010016272.1:0-318949 GCA_963921515.1 Calotriton arnoldi
GCACAAGACCTTCGGTGCGTGATGTATTGAAAACACGGTGAATCAGCTCACCGAAATGTTGTGGGAGGTTTGTGTTCAAAAGGGCCTGTATTTCACTGTGGGTACTCGCCACCTGGAGAATGAATGTCTCCCGTGCGGATGTGAGCATAACCTCCTGGTTCAATAATAGCGCCTTTATTCTGCTCAATTTATTGAAATCCGCCTTCAAAGTCGGAATGGAAGGCCAAATGGGACTATCTATGATGTCGTGCGGGGGAGGAAAAAGCACATTTTTGCAGCAGACAACCCTGTGGGAAACTGTTACAATATAGGGTATGCCGGCCAGCATGCCACAGCAGTTCTGATTATTCAGAAGGAGAAAGCTACCATTTGCAAGCACAGTGAAAGTAGGAGATATAGCAGGAGCAGGAATGCCCTTCAAAACACAAGCAAGATTCAGAGCCGAAACATTACAAGCTCCGTGCAATTTAATGTTCTTACAGATAAGGGAATGACCCACAGTAGAATCGCATGACTCTCCCGAGAGAAAAACTTCTTTACCGTCCCGAAGGCATCGGTACATGAAAGGAAGGGACCAAAGTTCATTCAAGAAGGCACTGCCTAAAGGCTGAAAACGGCCAACAGGATAATGTTTCATGCATGAACTGAACTCAAATAAAGAAAAAGGCAAAGCGATAACCCCGTGAACTAGCCACACTGCAGAATCCACTTCCGCCACAGAGAACAGTAAGGGCTCTATTTTTTCGATATGTAAGAGAGTGTATGTTGCATCTTTCATAGACATGAATTGCTGTTTTTCACTTAAATTAAACGGCAAGAATAAGGCAGAGGTGTTCAAAAAATGCCAAGGAACTTTACCCATTTTAAGTGTTTGCAAAGTCCATGCAAACTGCATCACTGAACGCAATTGATTCTGACCATGATACAACACAGAAACATCATCTTGTACAATATCAACAACAGAGGAAACAATATTCTCTAAGGTGTAAATGCGGGAAGACAGGGTATTAATACTATTGTCAACAACAGCAAGCACCTTTTCTAAATTTGCTTGATCTATTTCCCGTAGACGGGAAGCAGCTTCAATTTGCGAAAGCTTCCAGAGTTCGTTGTAAGTTTCATAAATGAATCTCTTAGGTCGAGGGCCACGAGGCCCCAGAACAAAATCGGACAGATCAATGTTGCCTGATAGGAGGGATAAATGCTGTTTTACAGAATCTAATGAAGAGTGCTGCAACCACTGTTTACATAATTTACCAACAGAATATGTTGTAACAGTACGAGAGTCAGAAAACCTCGGGTCTGGCCTATCCTGTTTGTAACCAGGAGCTGAGTCATGAAAACGCAGTTGGCAGGCATTTGATGCCGTTGGCCAAGCCAACCAGGGTGACTGAAAAATCGTGTAATGGTAATTGGTTGTCCATAATTGGTATGTTTGCCTTACTAGTAAAGTCCCTAGTAAAGTGCACTATGTGTGCCAGGGCTGGTAATGCAAATGCTACTGGTGGGCCTGCAGCACTAATTGTGCCACCCACACAAGTAGCCCTAAAGAGAGAACTCCGGCCTGCCACTGCAGTGCCTGCACGCAGTTTGCTAAACTGCCATGTTGTCCTGACAAGTGCACCCACTTGCCAGGCCTTACCCTTCCCTTTCCATGCACATCAGACACCCCTATAGTAGGCCCAAGGTACCCCCTTGGGCAGGGTGCAGTGTCTGTGAAAGGTAGGACATGTACTGAGGTGTGTACCATGTCCTAAAAGTGAAATACTCTCCATTTCGTTTTCACTGTTGCAAGGCCATCTTGCCCATAGGACAGAATGGGGAAGGCTGTGTAATATGTTTCCAGCCTATCTTCCCATAGGTTTAAGTTGGAGAGGTGAAGTTTAGTGTGCCTGAGCTCACAATTTAATAACACATCTTTTTGTGAAGGTGGTTTTTGAATTGTGTGATTAGAAACCACGCTTTTAGAAGTGGCTGTTTTTTTTGTTCTAACAATTCTGTGTGTCTCTGCCTGGTTGTGGATTGACTGTCTGGATTTGAATGTGATAGGATCTGGGAAATGTCTTGACCCTGGGAGGGGAGGTGAGACAGCAACAGGCTGACCTGCATCTGTAGTGTAGGGGGGAGGAGTAGCCCCAGGAGGTGAAGAGGCCTGGGCTGCTGCCATAAAACAAGGGCTCCATCTCCTGCTGAGTGATTGAAGATCCAGACCCCCACTATCAAAGGAAGAAGGTGTCACTGGCAGAGAGACACCCAGAACTGGGGTGGACAGGGGTCAGTGCCCCCTGAACACAAAGACTTCAAAGACATTTAGGGGTATAACTATGAGAGCTGAAACCCCTGGACTTTAGACTGAAATCCCTATTGAAAAAGGATTGAACCTACTTGGTGCTCAAGAGGAACCTCTGCCAAATTAGAACAGCTGAAGAGACTGAAGAGAAGGACTGACCCTTGCTGTGTGTTCTGGGGCTGGCCTGCAGTTTGCTGGTTTGACTAAGGAGAGGACAAGGGACTTTGCTGTGTGCTGTGTCCCCCTGCTTGTGCGGACTTTACTGTGTGCTGTGTCCTGAAGTAGCGTGTCTCCAAGGGCCCGAGGAGAGCTGGCTCCCTGTTGTGGAAACTCAGGAACATAAAAGTTTCCAAGTGTGTCTCAGCAACGCTGTGTGCGTGTGCTTTTTGCAGCCTGAGACCTTTGTAAGAACCGCCCCGTGATCGTGTGCACCCGGAGTCCAAGTGAGTCTCCGCGACGCTGTGTGCGTGCGCTTCGTGCAGCCTGAGACCTTCGTGAGGATTGCCCTGTGATCGTGTGCACCCAGAGACCAAGTGAGTCTCAGCGATGCTGTGTGCGTGTGCTTCATGCAGCCTGAGACCTTCGGGAGGATTGCCCTGTGATCGTGTGAACCCGGAGTTCAAGTGAGTCTTAGCGACGCTGTGTGCGTGTGCCATGTGGCAGCCTGAGACCTTCGTGAAAATTGCCCCGTGACCTGAGGCAGGGTGCGAGCTACGAGAGAAACGCTCTCGGCCTTTCCCATCTTTGCAGCGCGAGCCCCCGCTCAAGTCCGTATCGCGGCCTGTACTTGCCGAGGAGTGGCAGTACCAGGGCCGGAGTGTGGAGCTGGCCTTTGTTTTCCATCATAACAGTGTTGGGGGCATATTTTGGCAGTAGCTGACCGCGAGTCAGTAAGAGTGGCATAGAGACTGTTCGGTGCCGAAGTGCATTATTTTTGCATTACGAACTGCCTGATTGTTGCATTACGAATTGCATTATTTTTGCATTACAAACTGCCTGATTGTTGCATTACGAATTGCATTATTTTTGCATTACGAACTGCCTGATTGTTGCATTACGAATTGCATTATTTTTACATTACGAAGTGCCTGATTCTTGCATTACGAACTGCATAGCATTGCATTAGGACTGCATTGGATCATCGAGAATTGCTCATTAATACTGCAAGAACCTACCAGTGCGTGCTGGCCTAATAACCGGCAAGGTGAAATATTACAAATACGCATATGTTGGATTGTTATCATGTGGTCTCATCGTATATCTTTTTTATAAATATATAATTGTTTTTTTATGAAACTCGTGTTGAGTCCATTTGTGGTGTTATCACTGTGTCACTGAGAGCGTGGTTGCAAATACTTTACACATTTGCCTTGGAGATAAGCCTGGCTGCTCGTGCCAAACTACCAGGGGGTGAGCAGGGGTTATCTAAAGGTGTGTCCCTCCTTACCCTGACGTAGAAGCAAGGGTCCCTATTTGGACTAAGGTACATACCTCAGCCAACTAGAGACCCCCAGGTCTAACATCGCCCTAAGTGGGAAGGGTATGCCCAGACGTGGGTCCCGTGCTCACTACACCACAGGATTAAAGCTAGCCTGGCTGATGAAGGGTGATGCCCTGAAACCGGTCCCAGGATGCTTGTTTCCGGTCCAGGGAGGACCTGGCTTGGTAGTTCGTGCTGGACTGTTCCCACAAGGAACAGGGTCAAGACTGATTTGCATATCGCTGGGTCCAAACTGGGGAGGTGTGGTGAGCAAAAGAATGATGGATTTAACTTAGATCCTTGTGACTGGGGGTGAATGTTTGCATTGTCCAGCATTCCGTCCATCAAGTTTCTTTTGCATATGTCGCCCTAAGTGTGAAGGGTATGCCCAGACATGGGTCCCATGCTCACTACATCACTGGATTCAAGCTAGCCTGGCTGTTGAAGGGTGATGCCCTGAAACCGGTCCCAGGATGCTTGTTTCCGGTCCAGGGAGGACCTAGCTTGACAGTTCGGGCTGGACTGTTCCCACAAGGAACAGAGTCAAGACTGATTTGCATATGGCAGGGGCCAAACTGGGGTGGTGTGGTGAGCAAAAGAATGATGGATTTAACTCAGATCCTTGTGACTGGTGGTGAATGTTTTAGCATTGTGTAGTTTTAGCTACGACTGTTTTGAATTTGAATTTTTTATTTGCTATTCTGCTCTGATTTTAAATTCTGCTTGCATTGAAAACCGCTTCACTCACCTTACTCTCTGCTAAGCGCCGGGAGGGGAAGCCGACATACTTAGAGTTGCTCCTGCACGGCAGGAAGTCACCGCAAGTCACCAGAAGCAGCGCAATTGTTGGGGCAGCGCTCTAGCTTCTCGCTCATGGGTGAACCTAAAAACGGGGCCGCGGTGGCGCAGCGGACGCGTGCAGCTAGTGCCCCAAAGGCAAGCCCATCTGCGCCCATCCACGTCCGGAACGCGGCCAGCCACGCTGCCCGTTCTCCCTCTGGGAGCCTTATTGCTTGGTCTAGAGAGCAATTGCTAAAGATGAATAATAAGGTATGTTTCAATAAGTTACAGATAGACCCCGAACAGGCCAACCATGAGGTCGGCTGCAACCTCTGCCTTTTTAAACTGGTGGCAGGCAATGGGAAGTCTAATATTTGTCCATCGACACCAATGCCCCCGTGAAACAAGTCCAGGTTGAGGGTACCTATATCAGGGCGTGCTTAATTAACTGCAGATCCCTCCCCAAGCATGCAGAGGACATCTGGCTCTCCCTGGAATCTAACTCTTGGGACCTTATGTTTCTCACGGAAACATGGCTCAAGGAGAGCTCCAATCCTGACCTGATGCTGGCAATACCTGCGGGCTTCCGTATATCTTGTGCCAATAGGGGAGGTAACAAGATTGGTGGTGGAGTGGCTATCATTCTGAGGGAGGGCTGGGAAATCTCCTGTAGAAGGGTAGAGCACATAGGAATCATGGAAACTATGTCCTTCTGTATCAGGGTCTCGTCCTCCCTATCGGTGGCTGGGATTTTGGTGTACAGACCCCCCAATTCTCCAGGCGGCCACTTATCAGAATTCTGCGACATAGCCGCTTATCTCTCATTGAAACACGTCAGTTTCACTGTCCTAGGCAACTTTAACGTCCATATGGACAGTGAAAAATGCACTAAAGCTATCCATCTGGCTGAAACCATTGATGGGCTTAACTTGATGCAAAGAGTCACAGCCCCTACTCATGACCCCGGCCATATGCTGGACCTCATCTTTTCAAATGATCCCAACCTTATGGTAGAGGCTCCTCTACCTCTGACTTGGATGGATCACCTACTAATACCGTTCAGCTTTCATGTTACACACCGCAGCATTAGCTCCAAGCTTATTCCTGAGACAAGGAGAAATTGGAGGAAGGTAACTACTGACTCCATGACTCCGGTGCTGCAAAATGCCCACCTCCAGCTGACAGGGAACCCCAACTGGGTTATCGGCGCCTTAGATAAAATGGCACCGTCTAGATCAGTGACATCCTCTAGGAAAAAAACATCTGCCCCTTGGTTTTCCATGGAACTACGGGCAGAGAAAAGTCTTTGTAAAAAACTGGAGCGCTCCTGGTGACACTCTTATGACCCCGCGGCCAAGTGCTCCTACAGAAAAGCCCTAAAAAGTTCCATAGACTCAAGCGTGGCACTATGCGAGATTACTTTTCTTACAAGATCAAAGCGACTCACAACTCTGCCAAAGCACTATTCAAAATTGTTCAAGGCTTCACCAAGCCCGCGGCTCTTGATAGTTCTGTGACTCTCTCCCCCACCCTCTGTGACAGCCTCTCGGACTTCTTTCAGGATAAGATCCAATCAATCTACTCCACTTTCACGTCCAACATGTCTTTGCATGAGCCTAATCCAACTCCTGACTGCCTTGGAACTTGGTCCGAGTTCCACCCTCTTCCTCTTGATGTGTCCCTCAAGAAACTGCTTCAATGTAAATCTGGCTCTCCGGGCGACCCCTGCCCAGCTCAGTTCTTCAGATTGCTGGCCCATTGTCCTAACCTGAACCAGATTTGGAACTCTTCTCTGAATACAGGTATATACCCAGTGGTATGGAAACAAGCATTCCTACTGCCTATCCTCAAGAAGCCGGATGCCGACCCTGCAGATCATAAAAACTTTAGACCCATCTCTCTTCTGCTGGCACTGGCTAAAATTCTTGAGCAGGTAGTTCAGAGTCAACTCTCTGAATTTCTGGAAAGTAATAATCAGTTCCATGACTCCCAATCCAGCTTTAGAGCAGGATACGGTACAGAGACCACACTCCTGGAAGTTGCGGAGAGCGTTCATGAAACCATAGATCAGGGCAATGCAGCAATGCTGGTGTTGCTCGACCTGTCCGCAGCTTTTGATACTGTGGCCCATCCGATTCTCCTGGAGAGACTTAAACATCTGGGTGTACGGGGTACTGCTCTGTCCTGGCTCCGGTCCTTCCTGGAGAACCGCACACAGCAAGTAATTTTGCGCCCCTTTGTTTCCGCACGCAAGCCTCTTGTGTGCAGGGTTCCTCAGGGATCGGCTCTAAGCCCTCTACTCTTCAATGTATGAAGACCTTGGTCGAGACTCTCGGGGTGAAAGTGATCTCCTACGCTGATGACACCCAGTTGATGTTCTCTTTTAAAGAACAATCGGAGGTTGCTTTTGTCAACTTTAGACAGTGCCTGAGTAACATCTCAGACTGGATGACTCAAAGCTGCCTAATGCTGAATACGGAGAAAACGGAGGTGCTCTTTTTTAACTAACCAGTCCCACCTCCCTCTAAGCTTTGGTGGCCACCAGAACTGAACCCTCATCCTGCTCCAGTGAAGTCGGCGAGGAATCTGGGTTTTAAATTTGACAATGCTCTCTCTTGTAAGACCCAGATTCATCAGGTCTCCTCCTCATGCTTTTGGAAATTGCAAGCTTTGAGGAAACTCCTCCTTTTTCTCCCGCTGGATTTCAGGAGAACTGTAGTTCATGCCTTGGTAACTTCTCGCCTGGACTACTCTAACAGTCTCCACTTAGGACTTCCTGCATATTTGATTTGCAGAATACAAATTGTTCAAAACGGTGTGGCCAGACTGATCTACAAGGTGCCTTTCCGTCATTCCATTGCTCCCCATCTGCGGAATCTTCACTGGCTGCCCTTCAGTAGGAGAATTGAATTCACCTTGGCATACAGAGCCCGGCATATCTAAGACGCAGATTGCAAAGTGTTGTACCTTGACTCCCATGTTATACTTGCCCTCTCTGTGGAATCTTTATGTGATGTCACCTTACAGAATGTTGGGAGTCAAAGAGCCACAGTTGGCTGGGCTGAGCAGCATGCTGGCTGCTCCTGGTGGGGTCTTGATTGGGTCTTCATTGGATCTTGAATAAATCTACTTGAATCACACTAATCTGCGTGGACTCAATTACTACAAGTTTTTGGCGACGAGCTTAAAAAGAACCTGCACCTACCACCTCTTCAGGACCTCAAGCCACTCTAAAAACACAGGACTTACTGCAATATCAAGTTAAGCTAAGTCAACTGCCATCCTGACCCCACCAGTGACCTCCTATCGGTCGCCCACAGCAGTCTGCCAGTTGTTCCTGTGTGTCTGGGGAAGTGCCACTACAAGAGCTGCCCATCCTGTCTTTGGCGTCTACTCCCCACTACCTCATTGCGTCCTGTGCTGTGCCATCGTCTGCGTTTTGTGCTGTGCCTTCCGTGAGGGTAAGCCTACGTCTGGACTCAACGTGTTTTGTACTGTGCCTGAACTGAGGGAAAGCCAGTTTTACTGTCTGCTAAGCCACACATCAAAGCCTACACTGTCTGGTGAAGAAGTGTGTTTCTACATGTGTGCGCCTCCTGTTCTAATCTGGTCCTGCTGTTCCTACAGTATCTCAAAAAATCAGTTCCTGTGGTTCCTGATGATTTTTAAGAACCAGCACCTGGAGTATCACTGGTAATCTGCTTTCTCAATACGGTCACCTGAATAACCCTGCAAGACTGTCAGCTGTCTCTCCAGCAAAAAGGCTTCTCAGAGGTGCAACCATCTTGCCAATCGTGCCGTGTTCCCTGTGTTATTTGGGCCCTCAACCTATGTGGGAAGTGTCGTGCTCTGACAGCAGGAGTGTTGTTGTGTTCTTGCAGCCACTACTTGAAGTGGTTTTATTTCACTCCAGAGGCGCAACAGGTTTGCACATTTGAGTTGGGTAAGGCACTTTTGGGTCTTTGTTTCTTGGGCTACTCTGAGACTTCAAATCTGCAGTGCTCAACCGCCGATTTGAATTTTAAAGATTAACTCTACGCGATTCTCCACGCGCTTACCTGCCTCAGTCCTGCTCATTGTCCCGACCTGTCTCTGACTCTTGGTTGTGACGCACTCTTTTCCTCTGCTACGGATGCCCTCATGAGTTCAGAGCACGTCCATGCCGTGAGCCACCCGGCCTGACGTGATCCAACGCGCCGCCATTCCTGATTTCAGCTGTGTCCAGTGGATCTTCTGTGACGCACAGATCTTCTTCGATCCTGCTATTGCCACGGACGTTTGGGTTCACTCATTTGCTGCTAGCCATCCGGCATGCCGTCAGAGATGCGTGCCACCAGTATCTTCATGTTACCTTCCACGTCTCACTTTGCAAATCACGCATCTGTCTGACATGACATTTTCAATAAAGTTATTTGAAGTCTGCGAGCCGACTGGAGCGCTGTCATGTGAAGATGTTCTACATGTCGTCTCATCTCTTGCTTCCTTTGTGTTCAAGTTTATTTCAGGTACTTTTGTTGCATTCTCCATGTTGTCATCGTAAGTGTTGGAGGACAGTTGAGGTACTGTTATTACGATCTCCATGTTCTTGTCCGAAGCGCATGAGCACATTTGAGGATGTCAACTGTCGTTTCCTTGTACATTTATCAGGGTGACAGAGACACTATGTTTTTCTCTTATTTTTGCATATGGTGTTGCTGAGTCCTGATGCCTACAGCTCAAATTTCCTATGTGCAGTGTTTGATGTTACAGTGTCTGGTGCGCTTTACTAGAGCATACCTCGTGGAAATGTGTTTTTCTAGCTTGTTTACTGCAAATGTTTTCAGCTTTCTATGTATATGTCTGGTTTACTTTTTACGACTTACGTTTTAATTGCTAGACATGTTCCTGATGGTGCCATTTTAGCCTTGCTTACATTTTGTTCCCTCATGCAATGGTGAGTAGTCGCTCACCGGTACTCGGGTGAGTACTCGCTTCCGGGCGTGGATCACTGATCTACCTTCAACACTATTGTCCACGGACCCTAGGTATACGCCAAGTTGGTAAACGCTGTCAAGAGTCCATTACATTATTCTGTTTTTATACTATTCCGTTTTCCCTCCCACAGAGGATCTAAGCAAGGGTTCTCCGTCAAGAGTCCATTATGCTTGCTATATTTTGCATGGGTTTCTACACATGTATTCGAGTTCCTACCCAAATATTCCTTTCACCGTTGGAATATGTCATGAGTTCCTACTCATATGTGTGTTATGTCAACACACTTACACCTACTCTTATGTGTGTTATGTCAACACACTTACAGTTCTCCAGTTCTACCCTGTCACAGGGGATCCATGCAGAGGTTTCAGTCCTTTTGCTTTAGTACAGGTTCCTACCCGTACGCTTTCAAATGTACCCGTCTACAGGGTGTGTCCATGAGAAGGTTACAGTCCTTTCGCATTAGTCAATTTTACCTGTGTTCTATCCCTTACACGAGGGTTGTTGTCTTCCTCCTGGAAGCTATGCGAAGGTTTTAGTCCTTTCGCATTATCATATGGGTTCCTATCCATATCTGTTTTATCGTATGGGTTCCTACTCATATTCCAATGTTTCACTGTATGCGAGTTCTATTTTGCTCAAAGTGCTCAATTTCAAATGCTATTTTTTTATTTGTTCGTGGATGGTTTCTCCAGTGCTGGTTTTATTCAAAAATGACAGTTTAGCATTTGCACATCTCAATGCATGTCAATTTGGGAACGTTTGTCAACGCTCCAACACTATGTCAATTAAGTTTCCAAGGGGCATGCGGTTCTATCTCAATGTCATTTTGGTGTTTATCCAAGCCAGTGGTCACACGTATTTACATGAGTGCAATTTCCACGTTCTGGAGGTACTTTTCTATGGTGCTCACCATACGGTATCTTTCTAACGTTATGCGAGCCAAAGTACAATCTAAGTGATATGTAGGTGAATGCAAATGTTTGTTATCTTTTTTAAACAATGTTTTCTTCACAGGATTCTACATTGTGTTATTTCTATTCAACTCAGTTCTATTGCTCTTTTGTCTCTATGTTCTTGCTTGCATGCAGTTTTCTCTTGTTGGGACGGCCTAATTCCATTTACATGCATTCACTTACACACTCTCTATAATTCAACTTAAACATTCTCTATTATTCAACTTCTCATTTATTTCAATCTGCATGGATGTGTACAATTACTCAATAATCTCAGAGTTCATGCTGTCCTGCAGTATTCCCTAGTTGCGATTATATACACTCTCAACATTTCTAGTGCTCTATTATGTCCAACATTTCTATGTGCATGCGTGGGAATCCTAGCTGGGATTGCACACCTCTATTCTCGTCCATTCTACTAGTATTCTCTAGTTGAGATTACAATGGTCAAATCTATCCTCGAATGTTAAGTTTCTCATGTTTCTAGCGCTGCTTTCCTGCATGTGTCTTTCCAGCCATGCTGTTTCTCACCTTTGCTTTTCCTTCTTTCCATTCCAATCTCTTTTTAGTTCAAAATGCTCAATTTCAAATGCTATTTTTCTTTGTTTGTGCGTGTTTTCTCCAGTGGTGTTTTGTTCTAAAAAAAATGGAAATTCAAGGTTAACCTTTACATAGGTTTGTTCTCAAATGTCCGCTGTGTGATATGTATGTAGCTGAATTTTAGTTCAATGGTGTATATACTTGTATATGACCGTACTTACATGATCTCAAGATTTCAATTACTCAATTTTCTCTGTTGGTCGATTGTCAATGTACATGAATGTGTTCAGTTACTTTATTACCACAATGTACGTGCATGTCTGCAGTATTCCACGTTCGAGTTTGCATATCTCAATTTGTATACATTCCAGTTATATTTCCTAGTTGGAATTATATTGTGTTGTACTTTCCACGGTACTACTCTACATGGATGCGTGCAGTATTCCTTAGAGCGATTGCTCCTGTCGCACCTGTCTGTCTATGCTGCCACGTTTTAGCTACATCTATTTTACGTTCCAATGTTTCACTGCGTGCAGTATTCCTTAGAGCGAATGCGTTTATCAATTAATTTTATCGATTTGCATGCATTCCAGTTGTATTCCCTAGTTGGGAGTACATTGTGTTGTATCTACCACGATACTCATGGTTCAAATGGTCACCTTCAACAGTTCATTTACTCGTTTTTTTTAATGTGTGACTTTTATGAGGTTGTCAATTTTTGTTGCTGGCGGTCAACATCCTCTATTTTTCAATGCGTGACCCTTTACGAGGTTGCCTCGATTTGGGTTTTCCAAAGTATCCTGCGTGCTGTATTAACACAGTTACATTACTACAGTGCACAGTATGGTTTTTCCACACGAAGTTGGTCCTTACACTGAGATGTGTATGGGGAGAAGTACTAGTTTTGTGCACAACGCATCTCCATCCCAAGAGATTATTCATGGGTTCCCACCCATGCATTCGTGTTTACATATTTAGCTTACGTTTACCCTTTTTGGGTGCATTTTCATGCTTTCATTGCTAGTATGTACGGTTTGTATTGTATTTTCTTCTATGAGATATACACTGTTATTTTTGTATTACAATCTTATCGTATTATTATGATAATGGTGTTTGGATGAGGAATCCCCTCTTACTTTTCCTCATCTTCCTTAATTTCTGTTTTCCTTCTTAGGTATTCTTCTCGTGTCTCTGGTGTATTCTGAACTTTCCTCTGTTTTTCTGTCGTGTTTCCTTTCTCTGCGCTCATCGCAGCCTGTAGCCCTGTGTTCTGTTAGCTTTCCATTTTCAGCCTCATTTCATTCCTGTTCTGGCCTGTGTGTGTGCATTGTGGCAGTTTTTTGTGTTACTTTTTCTCCTCTTCTCTGATGTCGTTATTTCTCTTCTTTTCTGTTGTGTATAGAAGGGAGGATGGTTGCTATGTTTTTGTTATCCTTTCTTCTCTGCTTCTCGTGTTTTTGTTATCCTTTCTTCTCTGCTTCTCGATTTCGTTCATGTTGCTCTTCATTCGATGGTTTTACGTTTCTGTTTCTTTGTGTCTCCTCTTTCTCGGTTCTTCTCTTTTCTTTTCTCATTGTCCTTTTTTTTTATTAAGAAGAAAGGAGGATATGTTGTACCTTGACTCCCATGTTATACTTGCCCTCTCTGTGGAATCTTTATGTGATGTCACCTTACAGAATGTTGGGAGTCAAAGAGCCACAGTTGGCTGGGCTGAGCAGCATGCTGGCTGCTCCTGGTGGGGTCTTGATTGGGTCTTCATTGGATCTTGAATAAATCTACTTGAATCACACTAATCTGCGTGGACTCAATTACTACACAAAGTTATCAACACGACTGGGTCCTGAGATCCAACCACTTAAACTTGCTTACTATTCACTGCTTTCGCAAGGCCAAGATAGGTGGCAGAGCATTTGGGGTCAGAACTGCGAAGCTCTGGAATACCTTGCCTCTCTACCTTCGAAGGACGGAACCTGAATCAGCCTTCAGGAAAGTCTTGAAGACTTGGCTATTCAACCGTACTTAGCCCTTTTTTCATGCCGCTGCTTGGATCTGTCGCCTTAGCGCCGGGACACCTCCGTGGGACGTAGCCCGTGCTCTATAGATTTCAAAATAAATAAATATATAGATATATATATATATATATATATTCTTCATTGCGCTGAAATTTATCTATTTTAAAATAAGTGATGGTAATTTGAAACATTGAAACATGATGAATCCTAGAAAAAAGACTGTAATGAAAGTGACATGTCTGTGTTTTCTCAAGTGGCCTCACTTGTTGTGCAGATTCAAATGTGAAGCAAAACGGCGCACTTTTGTTAGGTTGAGAAAGGCTGTGTGATCAGCTGAAACGCGTTCCTACATTTTGGCAAAGTGCGGTCAGAAAATAAAACAGGCATTTCTTAAGGATTCGAGTGCAGGTCTTTTCTTACTTGGAGAAGAATGTTATATATATCTATATATATATTTTTTGTTTTCAGGGACGTTATAGTTAGAAATTTTCAGTTAAAAAACCTTAGAAATTCACTGAAAAAACCATAGGTTTCAGGGACATTATAGTTAGAAATTAGCATTTAAAAAACCTTAGAAATTCACTGAAAAAACCACAGGTTTCAGGGATGTTATAGTTAGTTGGACATTTTACTCGTACAAAACCAGAGAATTTCGACCGTTATAGTTAGTTGAGCTAACTATAACTCGCGCCCCGCAATGTACTGCTGATGAAGTCACATATAACATATGAATTTATATAGAGTCAGAGACCCGCACTCCCAAGTTCATCCGTATAATCCAAGTTTAATCATTTTTGAGGTGCTATCCTGGTGTATGCATTGTCCCTTTGCACCAAAAAATCATTTCAAAGTCGCTGATACCACAGTGTAACAGTCCCAGTGAGCACTCTCCGTAATTGGATAAAAAATATATCCTGAGCCAAAGTTCATCATTTTTAAATCGAATCTTTTTAATTGTTGATACTTTCTGCAATATTTCATATGTACACGGTAAATCCCAATTTTCAAGTGCGAATATGATGCCAACGGCCTTAATACTGCATGTCAAGATCCTCCGTTCATTACATTTCATGAAGTCCATAACCCAATGCATTTCGGGCGATAATTTGCCCTTCTTCAGGGGTAACTATAAATGTAAAAAATACTGCGTCAGAAGTGTAATATTCAATATTACAACACCTTAGTATACCAAACACGTTGTGTTATTTTTAAAAAACAAAATCTAATGTGCGGTACATCTCCCATGCCTTATAACGTATGTTTCACTATTCCCCATACCGTGTCCAATAACTCCCAATGAACATAAAACCTCAAAAGCCTAATCCAAAATCATATCATGCTTTCTCATTTGCCAAAAATGTGCTTTCTATCCCCCTACCTTCAATGTGGGATTTAATCAAACAGCCTCTCCGTAATTGCTCCACCGTGTATGATCGAAAGAAACCCCTCCCTTTATCACGTACAAACGAAAAAACAACGTAAACCCACGTGACTCCCCATGACGTCCAAACTAAGAAATCAACAACGTACTCCAATGCAAAAGTAAAACACAAGTAATTGCGTCAAAATACCATTCTTCTACTAACAATAAATTAAATGTTTTCACAAAGGCATTACATAAAACCTAACACATAAAGATCTAGAACATAATAATTTTCATTGTGTAGACCGTTGCTGGATACTCTTCTATAATATAAATATTCACTTCAATGGGTGTAAAAAGTTCAGTGTAGATTTAGGCCGCGGGTGCAGGGTCCCGGGTGGGACATAAACATATGAATTTATATAGAGTCAGAGACCCGCACTCCCAAGTTCATCCGTATAATCCAAGTTTAATCATTTTTGAGGTGCTATCCTGGTGTATGCATTGTCCCTTTGCACCAAAAAATCATTTCAAAGTCGCTGATACCTCAGTGTAACAGTCCCAGTGAGCACTCTCCGTAATTGGATAAAAAATATATCCTGAGCCAAAGTTCATCATTTTTAAATCGAATCTTTTTAATTGTTGATACTTTCTGCAATATTTCATATGTACACGGTAAATCCCAATTTTCAAGTGCGAATATGATGCCAACGGCCTTAATACCGCATGTCAAGATCCTCCGTTCATTACATTTCATGAAGTCCATAACCCAATGCATTTCGGGCGATAATTTGCCCTTCTTCAGGGGTAACTATAAATGTAAAAATACTGCGTCAGAAGTGTAATATTCAATATTACAACACCTTAGTATACCAAACACGTTGTGTTATTTTTAAAAAACAAAATCTAATGTGCGGTACATCTCCCATGCCTTATAACGTATGTTTCACTATTCCCCATACCGTGTCCAATAACTCCCAATGAACATAAAACCTCAAAAGCCTAATCCAAAATCATATCATGCTTTCTCATTTGCCAAAAATGTGCTTTCTATCCCCCTACCTTCAATGTGGGATTTAATCAAACAGCCTCTCCGTAATTGCTCCACCGTGTATGATTGAAAGAAACCCCTCCCTTTATCACGTACAAACAAAAAAACAACGTAAACCCACGTGACTCCCCATGACGTCCAAACTAAGAAATCAACAACGTACTCCAATGCAAAAGTAAAACACAAGTAATTGCGTCAAAATACCATTCTTCTACTAACAATAAATTAAATGTTTTCACAAAGGCATTACATAAAAACTAACACATAAAGATCTAGAACATAATAATTTTCATTGTGTAGACCGTTGCTGGATACTCTTCTATAATATAAATATTCACTTCAATGGGTGTAAAAAGTTCAGTGTAGATTTAGGCCGCGGGTGCAGGGTCCCGGGTGGGACATAAACATATGAATTTATATAGAGTCAGAGACCCGCACTCCCAAGTTCATCCGTATAATCCAAGTTTAATCATTTTTGAGGTGCTATCCTGGTGTATGCATTGTCCCTTTGCACCAAAAATCATTTCAAAGTCGCTGATACCACAGTGTAACAGTCCCAGTGAGCACTCTCCGTAATTGGATAAAAAATATATCCTGAGCCAAAGTTCATCATTTTTAAATCGAATCTTTTTAATTGTTGATACTTTCTGCAATATTTTATATGTACACGGTAAATCCCAATTTTCAAGTGCGAATATGATGCCAACGGCCTTAATACCGCATGTCAAGATCCTCCGTTCATTACATTTCATGAAGTCCATAACCCAATGCATTTCGGGCGATAATTTGCCCTTCTTCAGGGGTAACTATAAATGTAAAAATACTGCGTCAGAAGTGTAATATTCAATATTACAACACCTTAGTATACCAAACACGTTGTGTTATTTTTAAAAAACAAAATCTAATGTGCGGTACATCTCCCATGCCTTATAACGTATGTTTCACTATTCCCCATACCGTGTCCAATAACTCCCAATGAACATAAAACCTCAAAAGCCTAATCCAAAATCATATCATGCTTTCTCATTTGCCAAAAATGTGCTTTCTATCCCCCTACCTTCAATGTGGGATTTAATCAAACAGCCTCTCCGTAATTGCTCCACCGTGTATGATCGAAAGAAACCCCTCCCTTTATCACGTACAAACGAAAAAACAACGTAAACCCACGTGACTCCCCATGACGTCCAAACTAAGAAATCAACAACGTACTCCAATGCAAAAGTAAAACACAAGTAATTGCGTCAAAATACCATTCTTCTACTAACAATAAATTAAATGTTTTCACAAAGGCATTACATAAAAACTAACACATAAAGATCTAGAACATAATAATTTTCATTGTGTAGACCGTTGCTGGATACTCTTCTATAATATAAATATTCACTTCAATGGGTGTAAAAAGTTCAGTGTAGATTTAGGCCGCGGGTGCAGGGTCCCGGGTGGGACATAAACATATGAATTTATATAGAGTCAGAGACCCGCACTCCCAAGTTCATCCGTATAATCCAAGTTTAATCATTTTTGAGGTGCTATCCTGGTGTATGCATTGTCCCTATGCACCAAAAAATCATTTCAAAGTCGCTGATACCACAGTGTAACAGTCCTAGTGAGCACTCTCCGTAATTGGATAAAAAATATATCCTGAGCCAAAGTTCATCATTTTTAAATCGAATCTTTTTAATTGTTGATACTTTCTGCAATATTTCATATGTACACGGTAAATCCCAATTTTCAAGTGCGAATATGATGCCAATGGCCTTAATACCGCATGTCAAGATCCTCCGTTCATTACATTTCATGAAGTCCATAACCCAATGCATTTCGGGCGATAATTTGCCCTTCTTCAGGGGTAACTATAAATGTAAAAATACTGCGTCAGAAGTGTAATATTCAATATTACAACACCTTAGTATACCAAACACGTTGTGTTATTTTTAAAAAACAAAATCTAATGTGCGGTACATCTCCCATGCCTTATAACGTATGTTTCACTATTCCCCATACCGTGTCCAATAACTCCCAATGAACATAAAACCTCAAAAGCCTAATCCAAAATCATATCATGCTTTCTCATTTGCCAAAAATGTGCTTTCTATCCCCCTACCTTCAATGTGGGATTTAATCAAACAGCCTCTCCGTAATTGCTCCACCGTGTATGATCGAAAGAAACCCCTCCCTTTATCACGTACAAACGAAAAAACAACGTAAACCCACGTGACTCCCCATGACGTCCAAACTAAGAAATCAACAACGTACTCCAATGCAAAAGTAAAACACAAGTAATTGCGTCAAAATACCATTCTTCTACTAACAATAAATTAAATGTTTTCACAAAGGCATTACATAAAAACTAACACATAAAGATCTAGAACATAATAATTTTCATTGTGTAGACCGTTGCTGGATACTCTTCTATAATATAAATATTCACTTCAATGGGTGTAAAAAGTTCAGTGTAGATTTAGGCCGCGGGTGCAGGGTCCCGGGTGGGACATAAACATATGAATTTATATATGTAGAAATTCACTGAAAAAACCATAGGTTTCAGGGACATTATAGTTAGAAATTAGCATTTAAAAAACCTTAGAAATTCACTGAAAAAACCACAGGTTTCAGGGATGTTATAGTTAGTTGGACAATTTACTCGTACAAAACCAGAGAATTTCGACCGTTATAGTTAGTTGAGCTAACTATAACTCGCGCCCCCGCAATGTACTGCTGATGAAGTCACATATAACATCACTCATGACATGGTCAGTGACATCACTGATGACATCACTGATGACATCTCAAATGGCATCACTGATGACATCACTGATGACATCATCCACGTGATAATCTGATGCACCTTCTCACTACACACAAATAGCTCTAACCCTTGTAAATGCGAGACCTATTACATTACAAATGCTCCTTTAACTGGTAGTCGCGTTTGCAGAGTGGTGGAGAAAGGGAGCTGGGCCTCCAATCAGCGCTCAGGAATTCCGCTGCGTAGAACTTACAGGAGGTACCAGGAGGGCTTCTTGGCCCCCAAAGTCCCTCAGGAGTAAAGTGGACTTCATCCCCCAACCAGTACTGTGCCAGGAGGTGCGTTTGCAGAGTGGTGGAGAAAGGGGGGCGTGGCCTCCGAAGACCTCTTAGCAATCCCACTGTGTGGGACTTAGTGGAGGTAACAGGAGAGGCAGTTGGCCCCCAAGGACAACCTTGGGGGCCAACTACCCCTCCTATTACCTCCAGTAAATCCCACACAGCAGCATTGCTAAGTTCTCACAGCAGGCCACGCCCCCTTTCCCCACCATTCTGCAAAAGTGCTCCCTGGCGCACTCTTGCATGGGGATTAAAGTCCACATCGCTGCTGGGGGTCCTTAGGGGCCAACTAGCCTACCTGTTACCTCCAGAAAGCCCCACACAGTGGGATTGCTGAGAGGTGGACACAGGCCACGCCCCCTTTGTCCACCACTCTGCAAACGCACATCCTGGCGCGCTCTTGGTTGGGTGGTGAAGTCCCCTTGCCTCCTGAGGGTCCCTGGGGGCCAACTAGCCCTCCTGTTACCTCCAGTAAGCCCCACACAGCTGGATTGCTGAGAGTGGTCCGAGGCCACGCCCCCTTTTTGCACCACTCTGCAAACGCGCTGCCTGGCGCACTGCTGCTCGAGGGATGAATTCCACTTCAGTCCTGAGGTCCTCAGGACACAAGGGGACTGCATCACCCCACCACCAGTGTGCCAAGAAGCGCGTTTGCAGAGTGGTGTAAAAAGGGGCATGGCCTCGGACCACCTCTCAGCAATCCCACTGTGTGGGGCTTACTGGAGGTTCTTGGTGGCCTAGTTGGCCCCTAAGGACCCTTAGGATTGAAGGGGACTTAATCCCACATTTCAGAACGCACCAGGAGGCGCGTTTGCTTAGTGGTGCAGGGAGGGGGCGGGGCCTCCAGCGAGATGCCGGCTTTTCTTTTTTTAAAATATTTTTAGAAGGAAGGCTGTGTGGCCCCCCTTCTTTTAGTATTTTTTGGGCCCTGGGGACCCCATCCCCCAGGGCCTGAGCATTATTTTTTTTTCTATTGAAAAAAAAAAAAAGGGAAGGGGGCCGCGTGGCCCTCTTTCCCTGGGCCACTATTGGCCCCGGGGACCCCATCCCCCGGGGCCTGGCCTCGTTTTTTAAAATTTTCCCAGGAGGATGGCCGCGTGGCCCTCCTCCCCTGGGCCACTTCTGGCCCCGGGGACCCCATCCCCCGGGGCCTGGCCAGCCTGGTTTTTTTTGGGGCCCCCTCCTGAGGCCAGTTATGGCCCCGGGGACCCCATCCCCGGGGCCTGGCCTTACTTTTTATTTATTTTTTTAAATATCAAAAGGGAGGGCGGCCGAGTGGCCCCCCTCCTTGGCCACTTCTGACCCCTGGGTCGGCCTTCAAGTCGGGGTCCGTGGGGGAGCCCCAATGCCTCCACGGTCCCTGCTGGCTCCCCGCCTCCTGCGGGAGCCGTCATTGCTTTTGCACAAGGGGATCTGCTGACATGCAGCTCCCCTTGTATAAAAGCAATTCTGCTTTGCTTGTTGGAAGCGAGAGCAGGAAACCTGCTTCCAACTGCAATGTCCATGGGGTGGGCACCCCGGGACATTGCTGGAGCAGGCCCTGGGGGTGTCGGTCCCCAGGGCCATCGAGGGCTCCTCAGGCCTTCCAGTACAAAGCCCCAGGGAGGTGGTGGTCCCCGGGGCTTGGGGGGCCCACGAGGCCCCCCTCATTAAAGAAGGAAGCCCAGGGGAGTTTGTGGTCCATGGGGCTTTGGGGGGCATATGAGGCCCCCCCATTAATTAAAAAGCCCCGGGGAGGTGGTGGTCCCTGGGGCAGCGTGGGGGGGTTGGAGCCCCCCATGCATTTTTTATTCAAGCCCCGGGGAGGTGGCGGTCCCCGGGGCTGCAGGGGGGCCACGTGCCCCCCGCATATAATTAACTAAGCCCCGGGGAGGTGGCAGTCCCCGGGGCTGCGGGGCCCCCGCAGGCCCCCGCTACATAATTGCATAATTGCATATTGCCCCCGGGACCTGGCCCACCCGGGGGGTTATAAAAAACGAAGCACAGGAGACTGCGCGTTTCTTTTTTTTTTTTTCTCAGCCAGATTCGCGCACCCAGAGCTAATTCGGCCATTTTTGGTTTTTTTGTTATGCTTTGTTTGGCCCTGGGGGTCCTTGTGAGACCCCCTGAGCAGGTCTAGGGGGTCAGGGGGTTTCTACCCTGCCCCCTTTTCTTCTTTTTTAATGTTTTTTCTACTGTTTTCTGGTGACTCGGTTACTGAGTCACAAGATGGCTGCCAACACTTCCTGGTTTGGAGTGTTGGCAGCCAATCAGAATTAAGCTCGTGCTCGGGAGGGTTCGCAATCCCTCCTCGGTACTCAGATATATAAATTTTTATTTTTTGAATTTCTCAGGAACTACTGAACGGATTTACACCATTTAAAAAAAGCACGCTTTCTGGACCAAGACCTACCTTTTTGCCAAATCTCGTGTAATTCCGTTCAGCAGTTTGGGCTGTAGCTTTGTCTAAAGTTCCTATGAAAATTAACATGGAGAAAACGCGTTTTGGGACCCCCCTTTTTTCTCGGCCCCCGCTTGACGAATCACCCCCAAAATTTCAAGACAGGAGCTGACCTGAGTGAACCATTAGTTTTGAAAATTTCACGAAGATTCGTCAAACGGCGCCAAATATATTTGCAAAAGAAAAAATGCTTTTTGAATAGAAACAAGGTCCTAACTATAACTACCTACTGGTATATATATAATAGGCTTATATTTCCCTGTAAAATACTTACAACTTCATGGTAAAAGCATGCATGGTAACGGCATCTGTTTTCTTCAAAAATTGTACATATATATATATATATATATACATATATATATATATATATATACAAACAACGTCCCAACTCCACACAGAAAAAGGGAACACGCACACAAGGATTTAAAATTGGCTAATTTAATGGTGTGAGGTCACTCCAGACCCAGCAGCAAAACAATGAGTCGCGTTTCGGCTGTAACCAGCCTTTCTCAAATCAGTGATTCGCCATATTGCAGTCCGCTTTATAAGCCCACACAGAATTCATGAACATAGAAATAGGAATAGTATTACTTCCGCTCATTAACCCACTGTCGAACAGGAATGAAAATTCTGAAAACAGTTTGTCCGTGCGTCCTTTATAACACCTGTTGGGCACTGAGCAAATTTATACTAATCACTGACCAAAATGGCCGTAATGCACATTGTTTGTTCTGTAAGCGCTGCTCAAAGACAAATATTCAAACCTTTAAGCTTTCATAGTCCAATGGGTATGGTGATACGAGAACGGAGAAATACAAGTTAATAATAGCTCTGTTCGTGCCTTCAAACAAAATTGACATAACATTTCAAAGGGACGCCCTCATCTACGTGCAGCAGTTCACTTTTACTTTCTAACACACTGAACAATGCCACTATGTTCAGTGCGCATTCTTCATGTGAATCTCCTTAATATGTCCTGCTGTCCTCATCAGCAAATGATGAATGTTCTGATATCGGGATTCACACCGTGACAGTCACAGAATATAGGCAAACATTCTTGTGTGGCATAAAAGCAGCCTCAAGAGGAGCGTATCAAAATCCCTTCATACGCCGGGCATGGAGACTTCCTCACCACCCGAAATAAAGCCATAAATCCTCACCGCATTGCAACCAGTATTGCACTGTGCCCAGCACCAGGTTTTCCTCAGCATCCTGAGTGAGACAGGTAACTCCCAGAGGAAGGCAGGAATCCCACGCTGAAAATCTCGACGGACTTCCTCGTGCACGATCATGACCTCCACTGAAGTCTCCACGCTTATATTGCTTGTCCCGATTTATACATGGGGGCTCGCCAGATACGGTACCCCGATCAGTGCCTTTTCGCGGTCAGATAGGCAATCCCGAGTCTCGCTGGTGTTGCGTGCAGAGGTGTCGCCGCAGACACCTGTTAAATCCAAACAACGTCCCAACTCCACACAGAAAAAGGGAACACGCACACGAGGATTTAAAATTGGCTAATTTAATGGTGTGAGGTCACTCCAGACCCAGCAGCAAAACAATGGGACGCGTTTTGGCTGTAACCAGCCTTTCTCAATCAGTGATTCGCCATATTGAAGTCCGCTTTATAAGCCCACACAGAATTCATGAACATAGAAATATGAATAGTATTACTTTTGCTCATTAACCCACTGTCGAACAGGAATGAAATATATATATTACCTACTGGAGGTCGCCAGTAGGTAGTTATAGTTAGGACCTAGTTTCCATATGAAAAGTGTTTTTTCTTTTGCCAATATCTTTGGCGCCGGTTGACGAATCTTCGCAAAATTTTCAAAACTAATGGGGCGCTCCAGTCAGCTCCTGTCTTGAATGTTTCGGGGTGATTTGTGAAGTGGGGGCCGAGAAAAATTGGGGGTCCCAAAACGCGTTTTCTGCATGTTAATTTCCATACGAAACTTTTGTTGCGGCTACAGCCCGAACTGCTGAACGGAATTACACCAAATTTGGCAAAGAGATAGGTCTTGGTCCAGAGTATACTCTTTGCTTTAAATGATGTAAATCCGTTCAGTAGTTCCTGAGCAATTCAAAAATAAAAAATATTGATATCTGGTGGCAGCGGTGGATCCGCGAACCCTCCCGACCACGAGCTTCATACTGATTGGCTGCCAACACTCCAAACCAAGAAGTGTTGGCAGCCATCTTGTGACTTGGTTGAACTGAGTCACGAGTAAAATAGTAAGAAAATGATTGCAAAACAAGAAAAGGGGGCAGGGTAGAAACACCCTGACCCCTAGGTGTGGTCAGGGGGTCCCAGGGCCAAAAAAAGCATATTTTTTTTAATATTAACGTCTGGATTCGCGTAGGGTACGCGAGTCCTGCCGACAAAATTAAAAAAAAAATGAAGCGCGGTGTCCCGCGCTTCATTTTAATAAGCCCCCGGGTGGGTCAGGTCCCGGGGGCAATGTATTATTGTGATGCGGGGGCCCATGTCAAAGTTAGTTTGAGGCAAAAGCAACATCAATTCTGCAAAGGTATCCTTCATTAGCATTTCCAGACCTACCCCAGTCAATATGCCAAGGTCATTGCCACCACAGTGCACAATCATGAGTTCAGGGGGTAGGAGATGCAAAATGTTTTAACCAAAGGCAACAATTGGTGCCACTTTAATCCTCTCTGTGCAATCCATTTAATGTCCACATTTTGCAAACCTAGGTTTTTGTCAATACCTCTGTGTTCAGCATACCATTTGCACCAGAAAACATAGCTGTGCCCTACAATCCACACTGTGAGCATCTCGAAGGGATGTCTGGAAGGAATGAAAAGATGTCTGTAGCTGAGGTAGTCAGTACAGTAGATACCATAAGGTAATGTTTTGCAAAAGTCAACCACACCTGCTGTTTGCATTAGTAAGCTTGTGTGCTGAACTTGAAACTACGGTGAACTTGTGACCTGCCAGTACAGTTGAATGTTCCATGAACTGTTACTATGGAAACTGGCATTAAGCAGAATGGGGGAAGGGTTGTAACTTAACTGTGGATTTAAAATGTGAAATGGAAACTTAAATATAAGTGATATGTTACTAAATTAAGGTTTTCTAAGACAGTAGTATGTGTAGAAGTAGTGTGTTGTTAAAAAAACTATACTAGTATTATATAAATAGGTTTTTGAACTCCTGTAAGGGTTCGCGGTTCCATCGCGATGCTTTACAACGGCACTGCAGTGGAGTCGCGACTCCAGAAAATTACAGAACCAGTTTGGGCACCATTTGAAGACAGTTAGAAAGGGTTAATATGTCTAACCAAGAGAAATGTGTTTTACAATTTGAAATACTGATGGAAGCAATGCAATTTGATACTTACATTTATTTGAGTGCAAAAAGAGAGGGAAAGTTTGCCATTTCTGGTTTCACCTTGCTTACAGAGCTGCATTACATTTCTTGTGTGGAAAAGAAAATCTTTGAACAGTTTCTGATATTCTGCAATACTACCTCAAACATGAGTAACAAGTTTGTAAGGTGTATTATATATTATGCAGCACTGCTTTATTGTTTCTAGTGATATTTTTAGATAAAAAAATAATAAATTCCAAGTATGGAAATTGTAAGAGAAATGTGATGTATGAAATATGTTATGAAATGTACAGATCTCTATTGTACTTTGTTTTATTGTAATGAAATTATTTTTTAAATAGGTTGTGGATAGTAACATGGTAGAAGGATTAGTGTTTGCTTTCTGGAATTTAGTAAGAATTATATCTCTAGACTCATGCACTAGCTATTCAGTAATGTAAATATGCACAAGTCAGTCTTGGAGTTATGTATTCAGATGTGTGCTCTTATTTAGTTATGCAATCTAGGAGGCACTATCTATATACAGTTGTAATCCCTCAGACATTAACCATAGATTTGTGCAATCACCCAGGAACTACTATCCCACTCAAACATTCAGTCAGGCACTACCCATGCTCTCATCTATTCACTCAGGAACTACTGATGTACTCATAGAATGGCCCAAGCATTACCCTTACACTCATATTTTCTCTCAGGTACTTCCCATACACGCATACAATCATCCAGTTACTACCACTGCAGTTATAAAATCACTCAGGCAGTACCCATGCACTTTTTTATTCTTTCAAGCACTACTCATACACTCATGTCCTTAACCATGCGTTAGCCTTGCACTCATAGTTTGTCTAAGGTATTTCCCCTGCACTGATCTAATCACCCATTCAGTACTGCTGCTCTCATGCAATCTCCCAGGCAGTACTCTTGCACTGAACTATTCACTCAGGCACTACCCATCCAGGCATCCATTCTCTCAGGCACTACCCACTACCCATCTATTTGTATGTTTCTTTGATATATAATGCCACTTTTAAAAGGTGCAGACACATGCATGCATGCTTCTGGATTATGGTGAGACTTTTAACAGACACATTGAAAAAGTTGTTGCTTTGTATTTGGCTTGGCCTGTCGTGTAGTTCCTATATATCCTATACAGGATATGCACGTTCGGATAACATAAACTGTGGGTTTGGTGGCGGACAAATTCTGTGCACCCCCACCGGATACGTTAGTCTGTCTGTATTAGCTAGCTCACAGTGCCACTAGAGTCTCCTCTTATCGGGGAGAGAATAGTTCTTGGCTACCTCAGAACATAACAACCCTGATCCCTCAGAATCGTGGAAACAATATACTACCTTTCGCTCAGTCACTCGTGCTCACTTAGTTTGTCTCAGAGAGATACACAGAAAAAACAGGCTGGGCGTTTCAATAAGTATTTATTGAACAGTTGTTATTCTACTGTAGAATATATGAGCTGCAACAACCATTAGACAGTAGCAGAGATATATGATTAGCTATACTACGAAAGTAAAGGGATGGTATAGTTCTACCATCTTGCAGAAATCATGAATATATATATGTACATAAAACACATGATAAAAAGTGCGTACTCCTACGATGCCTCCCTAACTAGATGTACCTAAATGTACCTAGCATCTATGTAGGTGTTATGCCAAGAATCCCTCTAGGATCTAGTCCACTCCATTACCTGAGAGTTTAGAGAATGTGGGACCCCGTCCTGGTCTCGAGTTGGACACCCCTTGTCAGGAACTTCTTATCCTGTGCTAGCGTCAATTCAAAAAGATTTGCCTTCCACTCTCTAAAGTTGCCTTTTGCCAAATACCCACACTGGAAAAGAATTGGCCCCTGCTGGAGAACTTCCCTTCGATCTGTTTTGCATGAATTGGAAAGTTCCTTAATCACGGGACGAGACCCGCTCGCACCCACTTCTTGTAGAGGTGTGCGGTCTAGTTGTTTCCCCTCGAGACGCTCTGGAGCTCCCAATGCGCCTGCGCGAGTATTGCGCGGCACACTTCAACTGTGAGAACTCTCTGTGTGGAGGTTTCTCGCAGCGCTCCGTGTCTGAAGAAGATTTTCGAGTGTCGCAGTCAGCGCTTCAGTCTGCTTTCTTTCAGGGCAGTCTGAAGAGTTTGTTTAATGTGTTATTTGGCAGTTTCCTTGACGTTATAAAACTTTATTCACAGAGAATATCGTCGCATCAGAGATTCTAGTCTTGGTTCCTGTTTCTGTCTCGCCGAGGGAGAGTTGGGAGTGAGTCCGAAATTCCTGGAGTCAACTTCTGTGAAGAGAAGTCTCCTCCACTCCTCAAGTAAGCGTGTTTAATTGGTTCCTGTCTGCAAATTATTTTTTGAAAGAAATAATATCCTGGAACTCTGCATGCTTATAAACTCCTAACCCAATTTACTGACTGAACTACTTCATTTCAAGAAACAGCACTAATACTCAACTTGCGCGAACGTATTTTATTTTAGTTCAATTCCATACCAATACGAATTGAACACAGAACAAAACTTTGTTTTGCTGAGTTAAACGACAGACTTTGTTTTATTTAATAGAACAGTACTGGAATTCAACCTCATCCAAGAGACTAATATATTATACTTAAGAGGAGAAAACATTGCATGCTTATTAAAATCTCTTACTAATTGGAGAGGACTAATACTCCAAAAATCAAGCTGCAGATTGAATTAACCATCTTAATCCTCATAACAAAACATAAGTTGGTCTGAGGTTCTTGCAATTGATTAAATGATATAAGACAAGACTTCACAGAGAGGGGCAGAGTTCAGGATTAAAAACAGGTAAAATATAGAGGTTGAGAGAATTCATAGTTCCAGAGTAGGGATTAGGGAGAAGTAATTGTCATGTTTACTCTTTCAGGTTAAAACAAGAATACAGAAGAAGAACCTGTGTCCTGAAGCAGTCTCTCTTGTTTTGTCTTCCCACTTCCGCTTTCTCCCAGGCTGAAGTCAGTGACAGGTGAACTCACCTGTCGCGGGTTTTGGTTGGAGGGATTTGGGGCAAGTTCATCTGCTCCTGAGGAGATCGCCAATTGGAGTTTGACAGATTGAAGTGCCCTCCTCTTAATTGAGGATTGCAGATCTCCTCCCGAGCAGCATGACAGAAGGAATGGATTTAAAAACCTTGACAACCATTCTGGAGACTATGCAGAAACAACTAAATAGTGCCTTAGAAGATAACAAGTCTTTGAGGGAGGAAGTCAGGAGGTCGAGTCAGGAATCCATTCAGATAAGACAGAAGTTAGATGAGTTTGTAGCTTCAGGTTCTGTTTTTAAGGGAACTCAAAGTCTGCCCAGTAACCTATCCTCCTCAGACATCTCTACGCAGGTCATCCACGCTATCTCGCCAATCATTCCTCTGGCGCCTCCAGAGAGATTTGGCGGAGACCCTCAAAAGGCACAAATATTTTTAACTCAGTGCTCTTTGCATTTTTTGTGTCGGCCTGTGATATTTGCTGAGGATCAATCAAAAGTAGCATTCATACTGTCATATCTGAATGGTGATGCAGCAGCCTGGTCAATGTCGTTGGTCACATGAAATGATCCAGTATTATACAATTTTGAAAATTTTAAAATTGAATTTTTGCGAATCTTTTATCGTTGTTCTGCCTCTCAAGCTACAGACAACGAGCTATTGGAGCTCAAGCAAGGGAATAGGGATCTGGTAGGATATTTGGCTCATTTCAATAAACTAATCGTTGAAACTAATTGGCCAGAGGAGAAAAGGGCAGCCATTTTTTATAGAGGATTAAAAGATGAGGTTAAGGACGCATTGGCTCAAATACCAAGAAGGCCCACCGAAGTCTCAGAGCTTATTGACTTGGTTCTACAACTTGATCATCGTCTGAGTGAGCGTCGTAATGAGAAAAGGAAAGAGGTTCGTCCACTACCTCCCCGTTTTGATCGTATTAGAACAGAAGGCCACGAGACCGCGGAAAATCTTTCATCTGAAGAGCCCATGCAAATTGGTTCCGTAAGAGGACCTCTAACCAAGGAAGAAAAGGAATGACGAAGAACTGGACAACTATTCTTGTATTGTGGTTTGGCGGGCCATTTTGTGAAAGAATGCCCCAAAAGGCCGAAAACTTTGCAACAGGGAAAAGGTCGGCTTCACCCGTAGAAGGAGTTGCACGGGTGGAAGCAAATTTAAAGTCAGCTCCAGTTTCACAGCAAGTAGCAAATACCTTGCAGTCTGCTGCGCCTCATTTGGTGGTTTCATTCACTGCAAGATTTCGAGACACAGAAGTGAGTGGAGTCTCCGTGATGATAGATTCCAGGGCAACGGGGAACTTTTGTGACATCAAGTATGCCCGGCAATTTGGAATTAAGTTTGTTGAGAAGAAGTTTTTGGAAGCTGTCAGAGCAGTGGATGGAACAAACTTATCCTCTGGACCCATCACGCATGAAACAGAAGTGATGTCATGGTTGTATGATTATACAATGCATGCATTCACATTGCATGCTATTAGATCGCGGTTTTTACCACGCAAGTCGTTACAACGACTTTCGTTGGAGAGCGCTGGACTTAGGAGTAGTTAAATTTACTATTCCAACTCCAGCCTACGTACAGTAGGGAAGGTGTTGGATAGTAAATTAAACTATTCCTTGTCCTATAGCGCCCCAGCGCAAGTCGTTGTAACGACTTGCGTTGTAAAGACCGCTATCTAATGGCATGCGATGTAATGCATGCGTAGTAAAGGTTGTTTCCCTGATTCAACTGACTGGATTAAATGGTCACACCGAGTGGATAACGTTTAACTTAATTGATGTGCCACAGTTTCAGTTAATTCTCGGTCTTCCCTGGTTAACTGAACATAATCCGCGAATAGATTGGAATAAGAGATCTGTCATTATGGATTCCCCTTTTGTAAGGAAAACTGTTTTTGTGAGCGTCCTAAACCATTTGAAGAATCACCAGCCAGAAACTTGGCTCATCATCCGGCCCTAATTTGTTCTTTGGAGACTAAGGAGATTCCCTTGGAATACCAAGATCTGTCCTCAGTTTTCGATAAGAAGGAAGCAGAAAAACTCCCCCATCGCCCTTACGATTGTAAGATTGAGATTGAACCAGGAGCAGTTTTACCTTGCAGTCGTATTTATGCACTCACTGAATCTGAAAATCAATATCTAAAAACCTATCTGGATCAACACTTAGCAAATGGTTTCATACGCCCCTCCCAGTCCCCAGTCCCCAGTCTCCTCCCCTTTCTTTTTCATTCCAAAAAAGGATGGTGATCTTCGCGCGTGCATTGATTATAGGGCCCTGAATCAAGTGACAATAAAAATCGTTACCCTCTTCCTTTAATTTCAGTATTATTGGACCAGGTAAAAAATGCAAAAGTTTATACTAAGCTGGATTTACGTGGGGTGTATCATTTGATCCGAATTGCTCCAGGCGACGAATGGATAACAGCATTTCGAACCCGTTATGGCTTGTTTGAATATCAAGTGATGCCGTACGGGTTATGCAATGCCCCAGCTGCATTCCAACATTTTGTGAATGATGTCCTTAGAGAATTCTTGGACAGAGTGGCAGTAGTCTATATAGACGATATTTTGATCTTCTCTAACAGTTTGGAAGAGCATGTTACCCACGTGAGATTCATCTTAACAAAACTGCTTGAAAACCATATTTATGTGAAATTGGAGAAGTGTGCTTTCCACATAGAAAAGGTTGAATTTCTAGGATTCGTGTTATCCCCAGAAGGTGTTAGCATGGATTCTGCAAAAGTCAAGGCAGTACAAGAATGGCCTTCTCCCAAAAACGTAAAAGAGATTCATAGTTTCATTGGATTTTTAAATTTTTACAAAAGATTCATTCCAGATTTTTCCCACAAGGTGAGCCCAATTACTTGTTTATTAAAGAAGGGAGCTAAGTTCGTCTGGAGTTCTGAAGCTGAAGAAGCCATCCAATTTTTGAAAAAATCCTTTACTCAGGCCCCTGTCTTGTTGCATCCAAGAACAGAAGAACCATTCTACGTTGAAGCTGATGCATCGGATGTTGCCATAGGTGGGATTTTATCTCAGCGTCATAAGAATACTGGACAGCTACACCCTGTGGCCTATTACTCAAGAAAGTTAACTCCTCCTGAATGTAATTATACCATCGCTGATAAGGAGTTGTTGGCTGTTAAATGTGCATTTTTAGAATGGCGCCATTATTTGCTGGGGGCTAAGCACAAAGTCACCGTGTTTACTGATCATCGAAATTTACAATTCCTTAAGTCTGCTCGCACTCTGACTGCTAGACAATTACGTTGGTCTCTGTATTTTGCGGACTTTGATTTTGTAATTACCTTTCGGCTAGGTGCAAGTAATGCTAAAGCTGATGCATTCTCCAGAATAAATTCTAACTCTTTGGAGCCAAAAAATGAAACACAGACCATAATTCCAGAAGAAAAGATTATATTAGCCACCTACGATTCTGATTTTTCAACTGAAATTAAGAAGTCGATGTCGGACGAAGAAATGATTCAATGGGCCCAAGAACAGGAAGGCAGAAAGGTTAAGAATGGTCTTCCCTATCATGAAGATCGATTGTTCCTCCCAACCAAGGAGCTTCAGGAAAAGGCTTTGAAGTCTTGCCATGATAACATGCTTGCTGGGCACAGAGGAATTCAAAAGACTATGGAATTGGTGGAGAGAAATTTTTGGTGGCCTAAGATGAAGCTGCTGATACGACAGTATGTATCCACTTGTGAGAGATGTTTAAAAGGGAAATCAGATCGTTTGGCCCCACAAGGGTTATTGATGCCAATGCCCACACCGCCACATCCTTGGCATACGGTTTCAATGGATCTTATTGTAGATCTTCCCCTAGTCAAGGGCACAACACCATTTTGGTTATAGTTGACACTTTTTCTAAGATGGCACATTTTGTTCCACTAAAGAAAATCCCTCAAGCATCTCAATTAGCTCAATTGTTTTCTCAGCACATAGTAAGATTACATGGAATTCCAAAAGTTTTGGTTTCAGATCGTGGCTCGCAATTTGTCTCTCACTTCTGGAGAGCCTTTACTAAAAGATTAGGAATTGACACTCGCTTACTCCACCAGTGTTCATCCTGAAACTGATGGACAGACGGAGAGAGTCAATCAAGACCTAGAACAGTACCTTTGACTTTATTTGTTAGATCAGAAAACTGAATGGTCAGAGTTAGTTTGGGCAGCTGAATTCGCCTATAATAATGCTAAACATTCCTCTACAGGGTACTTTCCTTTCTATTTAAACTATGGTAGGCACCCAAGTTTAATATTAGAAAAAGAAGAAGGATCTGTTCCAGCAGCTGAAGAATTAGTAAAAAAAAGGTGCAGAGTACATTGATGCGAGCTGAAGAGAATCTGGTTAAGGCTAAGAGCTCTTATAAAACCCAGGCTGATAAGAAAAGAAGAATAAGTCCAGTTTTTAATTCTGGAGATAAGGTTTGGCTGTCTACTAAAAATCTTAGGTTAAAAGAAAACCGTAAGTTCCAACCTTGATTTATTGGTCACTTTAAAGTAGATAAGATGCTAAACCCTGTGACAGTTAAAATCCATTTACCATCATATCTCAAGGTGCACCCTGCATTTCTTGTTTCACTACTTAAGAAAAGTCCACCCAATTTGAGAATTCATTCACCTCCCAAGCCAGTCTTAATAGATTCAGTAGAAGAGTTTGAAGTACACAAGATTTTAGATTCAACTCTCAGAAAAGGCAACTCTCAGAAAAGGCAAATTGTATTATTTGATCGATTGGAAGAATTTTGGTCCGGAAGAGAGATCTTGGGAGCCATATTCTAATGTTCATGCTCCGAGACTCATACGAGATTTCCACAAAGCCAACCCAACAAAACCAAGGTTGAAGGGACGCCTTTCGGTGGGGGGTACTGTCAGGAATCTCTTATCCTTTGCTAGCGTCAATTCAAAAAGATTTGCCTTCCACTCTCTAAAGTTGCCTTTTGCCAAATACACACGCTGGAAAAGAATTGGCCCCTGCTGGAGAACTTCCTTCGATCTGTTTTGCATGAATTGGGAAGTTCCTTAATCACGGGACCAGACCCGCTTGCACCCACTTCTTGTAGAGGTGTGCGGTCTAGTTGTTTCCCCTCGAGACGCTCTGGAGCTCCCAATGTGCCTGCGCGAGTATCGCATGGCGCACTTCAACTGTGAGAACTCTCTGTGTGGAGGTTTCTCGCAGCGCTCCATGTCTGAAGAAGATTTTCGAGTGTCGCAGTCAGCGCTTCAGTCTGCTTTCTTTCAGGGAAGTCTGAAGAGTTTGTTTGATGTGTTATTTGGCAGTTTCCTTGACGTTATGAAAATTTATTCACAGAGAATATCGTCGCATCAGAGATTCTAGTCTTGGTTCCTGTTTCTGTCTCGCCGAGGGAGAGTTGGGAGTGAGTCCGAAATTCCTGGAGTCGACTTCTGTGAAGAGAAGTCTCCTGCACTCCTCAAGTAAGCGTGTTTAATTGGTTCATGTCTGCAAACTATTTTTTGAAAGAAATAATATCCTGGAACTCGGCACGCTTATAAACTCCTAACCCAATTTACTGACTGAACTACTTCATTTCAAGAAACAGCACTAATACTCAGCTTGCGCAAAGGTATTTTTTTTTTGTTCAATTCCATACCAATACGAATTGAACACAGAACAAAACTTTTTTTTGCTGAGTTAAACAACAGACTTTGTTTTATTTAATAGAACAGTACTGGAATTCAACCTCATCCAAGAGACTAATATATTATACTTAAGAGGAGAAAACATTGCATGCTTATTAAAATCTCTTACTAATTGGAGAGGACTAATACTCCAAAAATCAAGCTGCAGATTGAATTAACCATCTTAATCCTCATAACAAAACATAAGTTGGTCTGAGGTTCTTGCAATTGATCAAATGATATAAGACAAGACTTCACAGAGAGGGGCAGAGTTCAGGATTAAAAACAGGTAAAATATAGAGGTTGAGAGAATTCATAGTTCCAAAGTAGGGAGTAGGGAGTAGGGAGAAGTAATTGTCATGTTTACTCTTTCAGGTTAAAACAAGAATACAGAAGAAGAACCTGTGTCCTGAAGCAGTCTCTCTTGTTTTGTCTTCCCACTTCCGCTTTCTCCCAGGCTGAAGTCAGTGACAGGTGAACTCACCTGTCGCGGGTTTTGGTTGGAGGGATTTGGGGCAAGGTCATCTGCTCCTGAGGAGATCGCCAATTGGAGTTTGACAGATTGAAGTGCCCTCCTCTTAATTGAGGATTGCAGATCTCCTCCCGAGCAGCATGACAGAAGGAATGGATTTAAAAACCTTGACAACCATTCTGGAGACTATGCAGAAACAACTAAATAGTGCCTTAGAAGATAACAAGTCTTTGAGGGAGGAAGTCAGGAGGTCGAGTCAGGAATCCATTCAGATAAGACAGAAGTTAGATGAGTTTGTAGCTTCAGGTTCTGTTTTGAAGGGAACTCAAAGTCTGCCCAGTAACCTATCCTCCTCAGACATCTCTACGCAGGTCATCCACGCTATCTCACCAATCATTCCTCTGGCGCCTCCAGAGAGATTTGGCGGAGACCCTCAAAAGGCACAAATATTTTTAACTCAGTGCTCTTTGCATTTTTTGTGTCGGCCTGTGATATTTGCTGAGGATCAATCAAAAGTGGCATTCATACTGTCATATCTGAATGGTGATGCAGCAGCCTGGTCAATGATTAAAAACAGGTAAAATATAGAGGTTGAAAGAATTCATAGTTCCAGAGTAGGGAGTAGGGAGAAGTAATTGTCATGTTTACTCTTTCAGGTTAAAACAAGAATACAGAAGAAGAACCTGTGTCCTGAAGCAGTCTCTCTTGTTTTGTCTTCCCACTTCCCCTTTCCCCCAGGCTGAAGTCAGTGACAGTCGAACTCACCTGTCGCGGGTTTTGGTTGGAGGAATTTGGGGCAAGGTCATCTGCTCCTGAGGAGATCGCCAATTGGAGTTTGACACCCCGCGAGGGATGTTAGACCACTGCTAGCTGGAGCGTCTGCATGCAGGAACCTCAGCGTCTCTGGTCAGTGTGTCAGCCAGGAAGTCACGGTCTCCTATATCTTCCTAAGCAAGATGTGCTGTATACATACCCATAGGTCTCCCCAGTGGTCCTACCTTGCTATGTTACTGTGTCGGCCTAAAGGATGACGTTGGGCCTGAACTTTATACAGAGATATTATACAGGAGATGGTAATCCTACTGTTAGTCCTGCTCTGCTTCCAAGAAGCCTCATGCATAATGTATGAGAATCGAACCAGGGAAAAACCTGCATTCTGAATGCAGTGTCATATCTAGGTAAAAGGTCAGTGCCTAAGAACCATTATGTATGTAATGTAGGGAAGGATTTAGGTGAAAGGTTGCAGTGTTACCTGCGCCTATATAGGGTACCTATATGGAATATAACACCCACTCCTCTTCCGACTGGATGACATATGGAACCTATTACTGTAGTGTTAGCATAACTAGATAGCAATACGCACAAAAACATTCCTTTAGCTAAAAAAATTTTTTAAACGTCTAACAAATTAAAAAAATAAAAAAATGTAAAAAGAACATTTTACAAGCCCTAGCTCTAAAAGTGTCCGTAATTATAGTCCGAACCACTATTAGCATTAAAAAGCCATGTATGCCCAAAAATGAATGGAATGTCAATTTTGTTTTTCAGTTCCCAAATTGAGCTTGTTTAAAAAAAAAAGCAAATTTCTTCCAGCACAAGACGAGCCAAATGAGTCAATTGTTTATGTGTCCTGGCTGGTAGATGCAACATTTCCGTTGCTTGCTTCCGCTGTAGACGGCCCCTGTAACACCTCGCAGAGTATGTCAAATGAGCACAGATGATGTTCCACGCTGTCCGCAGCCGGTGCTGGGGCAGCCTGTGCGATGTCCAAAGTCTGAGTGTCAGTGGAGCAGCCGGTGATCATACCAATCGGTGCAGTTACTACCTGCGGTGGCTCAAGGAATGCCGACATCAACATTGGAATATGCTGAGGACACTGCAGAACATGGGCCGTTATCGGGTCCAGTAGCACATTCACGTCCGATTGCACACATGATGGGAGTGTCAAACACAGGTCTAACACGCATTCTTCTCCGCAAAACAGGCATCGGAGGACAGGTAAGATGCAGTCCATCCAGACGGGTCGAAATGACAAGTACCAAGATGCACTCAGTTCTCTTAGGGGAGGTGTGCCCAGATGTTGTACCATACGGTCACGGTATTTACACTCCTGGAGTGCTTTTTCCATCTCCTTGGTGACTGGGACGTCCATTGCGTAGCAAATATAAAATAATCAGGATACCTGCTGCTAGGAACAGGATGAGCGGAAGTCCTCCACAGATGCTTCGGAATACGGAGTGTATGAAGTTTGGTATAACTCCAAGTACCGTCTGAAAGGTGCTCAGAAGTCCAGAACCTATGGTCTTAAATAGGTGGACAATGCCTGTCGTATCAGACATGCTAAAGATCTGATTTACCATTTCTGCTAAATGGAAAGGGCAGTTTGTATGAATGAGAGCCTGTATCTCTGCCGAAGACCTTGCGATCTGGAGATCAAAAGTCTCTCGAGCGGAGGTTAAGGGCACAGACTTCTGTAGAAGCATGGCTTTCGTTCTGCTTAGAGTATCAAACCGTATTAAGGAAACATTCAGTGAAGGCCATAACGGCGCCTCCCTGACTGTATGTGTCGGTGGAAACAATACTTGCCTACACGGTTACCAGATATGCGATGCCCGGGAGCATGCCACAGCAGCCTTGACTGTTCAGCATCAAGTAACTCCCATTTCAAAGTAGCCTGAATGCTGGAGTAATCACTGCAGCTGGGGCACCCCTCAAATGGCAGGATAGGTTTGCTACAGAACCATTACAAGCCCCGTGCAGCCTTATATCCTGGCATATGAGTGATCCACTTAAAGCGTTCTCACAGTTTGTACCGCTCAGAAACACTTCTCGATCCCCACTCCGGCATCGAAATCTGTATGGTAATACCCATGATTCCTTGATGTATTCCTTACCCATTTCGTCATATCTGCCTACTTGCTTTTGTTCAAGGCAATATTGAAACTGAAAAGTAGTGACCGGTAGAGCTATGTGGCCATGGATTAGCCATTCGGTGGATGGTGATTCTGCCACTGTAAATGCTAATCTATCCAGTTTTTCGATACGCAGCATTGTATATTTAGCTCCCCTTTGTGCCATTTCTATCTGTTTATCTGTTAGATTGTATTCAGAAAACAGAGACGTACTGTTGATATAACGCCAAGGCACGTAGCCTGCACGCAAAGATTGCAGCGTCCAGCTTAACAACATAATAGAACGTAACTGTGATTGCCCGTGTTGTAATATGGCCAAATCTTGTTCTAGTATGTCTATCGCAGAAGATACAATGTTGCCTAAGGAATATATCCTGGAGGTCAATGTAGTTAACCTATTGTCTATCAGTGCTAGAGATTTTTCTAGATTTATACGGTCTATCTCTCGTAGTCTCTCTGCGGCCTCTTGTTGGGATATTTTCCATATTTCATTTCTATAACAGCATAATAGAAACATTTCTGACGTGGCTTCCTGGGACCCATTAAAAATCCCTAAGATCCACATCCTGTGACAGTAAGGATAAGTGTTGTTTTGTTGTAGGGATTCTGCACATATACAGAGCTATGCACAGGATAATAGGACCTCGGAGTATAGTGGTGAACCAACCATGCACCTTAGTAGCCACAATCCCAATCCGACTAGCTTTAGCGTCTCATTAGCAGCGCAGCTACCAATGATTAGACAACCCAGAACACGGCTCTCTCTCTCAGGACTCGCGGGAGCAAGAACACCCTTTCATAACTCACTCATACCTGTCCACAACGTGCGTAATAAGAGACACAGTATAGTTTAAAATGTTTAGTTCAACTATCGTGCTCTAAGATACAGTACACGTGCCAGTACTATCAGCATAATGCATAAGGATAAAATAATAAGCATAGTTACAATTCCATAGAATACAAACGGGGAAAGCATTTCATAAAGCAGTGGATATAGGGCTAAATGACCATACCACCCTCCCCGTGCTATTAGCTAGTTTATTATAAAAATAGAAGACCTCTGGGCTTTGTCGGGCAGACCCTCATACCTCAATATCTAGATGCAAGGTTTACATCATCAGACAAGCACAGCTCTTCTCTCTGGAAAGGTTTTTCTCCAAGTGTCTCCAACATTGAAATCACAATATTAAAAGCACACAAATTTCTCCAGTACAGCTGCATTCAGTGTTATGTCTAAGTGCGAGGGGCTGACCAGATCAGCAAGAACAAGGGACATTGTTTTTCGACCTTGTACATGTTGTGCAGACGAAACCCACAGGAAACAGGAGAAAAGGTGAAAGGCAGACAGTTCTAATATAGCCGGGCACAAGCAGAGGCTGGAAAAACAAAGTCACAAAGTAACATGCGCAAAAAGGCATCATGGCAGCCAGGCCTAAGCTAACTTTAGCAATGCAGACCATGAGGCCACAAACCACATGACACCCTCCCCTGGTCAGTCCATTGGCGAAGACATAGGACGAAGACAGAGTTCAAATAGATGGAGCAGAATGGAAACGTCTATTCCGGAACAGTCCCCAATGAAGGACAATGAATGGGAGAGGAAAAATTCGCAGAATAAAAAAATCCAGTGAGGCAGGATGCTGAAAGCGAAGGCCCCCTAATACAATAGCGTGTAAGTGCAGAAAAACGCCACACCTTCCAAGAGGACATCGTTGGAATCGTCAGAAAAAAGAGACGCCATCCAGTCCAACAAATCAAAACTGCAGACATGTTCCTCGCAAGAGGGAGCAGTGATCAGCATCGCGGGACAACTTGCGTGATACTCAATATAACTTTGTCGTAGGAGAGTCTGAGCAGCCGCCCAGACATCCCATTGTGCCAAAATTCCAAGTGCAGCCGCACGCGCCATGAAGCCATCACCGGAACAGTCCCGTTCATGGGCCTCTATGGGACCCACTAACTGGACAAAATCCGGGTGAGACAGAGACGCATTGGAGAGGCAATAATCCAAGGACCATGAGAAAGGACATCGGATTCAAGACATCACAGGTTGCACGCAAGTGAAATACGCAAAGCGAAAAGAAAGTCTATAGGACACACTGAGTGTCGCCAATGGCAGGACGCCGAAGCCGGCGAGGATGCGTTCACGGAGCATCCGGAGTCGACCTTGGTCGAGGAGGGCCCCAGGAAGTGCAGCCATTGCGTAGCAAACAGACCAAAAGCAAAATACCAGCCGCTAAGGCGAGGATCAACGGAAAGCCGCCAAAGACGCTGGAAAAAATGGAATGAATAAAAGCCGGTATTACACCAAAGATAGTTTGAAAGGAGGTAACAAGGCCAGAGCCCACAACTTTAAAAAAGTGCACAAGACCTTCGGTGCGTGATGTATTGAAAACACGGTGAATCAGCTCACCGAAATGTTGTGGGAGGTTTGTGTTCAAAAGGGCCTGTATTTCACTGTGGGTACTCGCCACCTGGAGAATGAATGTCTCCCGTGCGGATGTGAGCATAACCTCCTGGTTCAATAATAGCGCCTTTATTCTGCTCAATTTATTGAAATCCGCCTTCAAAGTCGGAATGGAAGGCCAAATGGGACTATCTATGATGTCGTGCGGGGGAGGAAAAAGCACATTTTTGCAGCAGACAACCCTGTGGGAAACTGTTACAATATAGGGTATGCCGGCCAGCATGCCACAGCAGTTCTGATTATTCAGAAGGAGATAGCTACCATTTGCAAGCACAGTGAAAGTAGGAGATATAGCAGGAGCAGGAATGCCCTTCAAAACACAAGCAAGATTCAGAGCCGAAACATTACAAGCTCCGTGCAATTTAATGTTCTTACAGATAAGGGAATAACCCACAGTAGAATCGCATGATTCTCCCGAGAGAAAAACTTCTTTACCGTCCCGAAGGCATCGGTACATGAAAGGAAGGGACCAAAGTTCATTCAAGAAGGCACTGCCTAAAGGCTGAAAACGGCCAACAGGATAATGTTTCATGCATGAACTGAACTCAAATAAAGAAAAAGGCAAAGCGATAACCCCGTGAACTAGCCACACTGCAGAATCCACTTCCGCCACAGAGAAGGGTAAGGGCTCTATTTTTTCGATATGTAAGAGAGTGTATGTTGCATCTTTCATAGACATGAATTGCTGTTTTTCAGTTAAATTAAACGGCAAGAATAAGGCAGAGGTGTTCAAAAAATGCCAAGGAACTTTACCCATTTTAAGTGTTTGCAAAGTCCATGCAAACTGCATCACTGAACACAATTGATTCTGACCATGATACAACACAGAAACATCATCTTGTACAATATCAACAACAGAGGAAACAATATTCTCTAAGGTGTAAATGCGGGAAGACAGGGTATTAATACTATTGTCAACAACAGCAAGCACCTTTTCTAAATTTGCTTGATCTATTTCCCGTAGACGGGAAGCAGCTTCAATTTGCGAAAGCTTCCAGAGTTCGTTGTAAGTTTCATAAATGAATCTCTTAGGTCGAGGGCCACGAGGCCCCAGAACAAAATCGGACAGATCAATGTTGCCTGATAGGAGGGATAAATGCTGTTTTACAGAATCTAATGAAGAGTGCTGCAACCACTGTTTACATAATTTACCAACAGAATATGTTGTAACAGTACGAGAGTCAGAAAACCTCGGGTCTGGCCTATCCTGTTTGTAACCAGGAGCTGAGTCATGAAAACGCAGTTGGCAGGCATTTGATGCCGTTGGCCAAGCCAACCAGGGTGACTGAACAATCGTAGATACATTAAACGAATTGTTCTGAAACAAAGCTTGCAAAGTGGCAAGGGAAATATTGAAATGCAAGCTCTCGTTGGGAGTGGAAGACAATACGGGATGGAAGGTGCATTTAATTGTTTGGAAGTAGCCAAACCCCAACACGTTGTTTGATAGATTGTATGACTTAAAAATAAAATTTGGGCCGGTATGAGGCAAGCACCGTGCAAGGCTTCCGTGCCTTGTACCTGCCATGATTTGGAGCCCCAGATAGATTTTAAGTCAATGGTGTCCCGCCAGTGTTCATAACCACCCACCGCTAATGAGTTCAAAAAGGAACCTGAATATAGCAATTTAGTGTGGGTCAACATGATTTTCTGAGTGGACGAAGTGTTTAATTTAAAATAATAGGACCCAGGGTTCGATCTATCAAAGTCTGTAAAATAAGTAAGCTTATTTCTAAGAGTTTGGGAGCTACCTGGCAAAGGGGTCGGACAATGTTCCCATTGGGTGTAATTAAAAGGACCCCGAAGGGTACTTGGTTTATGGAGAAAGTGGTTGCCCCAATGCTGGTAACAATATAAATCGGCATAACTTGCAGAATTCATGTACAAATCTTCAGCATTAAAGGCAGCATAATATTTCAAATCAGTAAATAACGATTCAACGGCATGCACATCCCAATCGTCAGAATGAATATTACTTCTAACGACATCACCCATTGAAACACGAAGGACATTTGGTACATTAATAATCTCGGTCGGTCCATGAATTTGGAAATTTACTGCATCCCATACGATGCCATCAGCGACTGGGTAAGCTGAAATGTTCACAAATGTGTGGTCACGCTTCATGATGTGGGAAGAAGAATGCGGAGCCAAAGTTCCAGCGACACAGTTCACTGCAGAGCGTTCTGGTAAATAGTGACCATTGATGAGTAGAAAAAAAACTGTGACAAAGCCAATGGACATGAACAGAAAAATCAGGAATAGTACCAACCAGATGTATGTCCATGGAGGGATCAAAAAATTGTCTCTGAACCAGGATACAAAAATACTGAATCTGGACGGGATAAGTGATGAGGTGGAATCCGAATCAAAGGAATAACTGGTGGGGCTCAGTGGCGTTGTTGGTAGGTGAGCCACCGACTCGGTGGCGGGGTAGGTATACTCGGTCTCCTCATTGCAGGGGGAATCCGGGTAGTCAAGTAAGCGATCAGGCAAATCTACCATTTCGATAGCAACATCAGTGACCGTGTGGGCTGGAGGGCCACAAACATTTGTCCGGGAAATGACTGGACAAGAGGCCGCTGGTGTTACACTATTCAGGATCGGCCAGATGTTGTAGCTTGACATTGTCCACTGAGATGTATCTGTTGTCCTTGCGACCAGGAAGCGGTGGTAAGATGACTGTACGAGTACCCTTCAAGCCAAGGACTGGAACCGGTGCACGATAAGATGGGCCAAATTCTTTTTTGTTCTCCACCTTCTCTCGGACCAGATCTCCAACCTTCGGAAGCCAGCCGGCAACCGGAATCTGCAGCGCAGCGTCTGTGGCTGAAGGTAAATGTTCGATTGCAAGTTTGTCTCGGGCTTCTTATAAGTCCTGTGACATAGTAGAATGGTTATCTACATCAAAGATTGCGGATTGCGCCGCCATGTCTAGACCATTAAGGTCGGGCACAAACATTCGTATGCCAAAGAGCATTTCGTATGGGGTCCGCCCACCCAGAGGTCTTCTAGGGAGATTATTAAGTGCACGTTGTACAGTATACAAGTGGGCCAGACAGTTCCTGCCAGTACCTAAGACTCTAGCTGTCAAGGATTGCTTTAAGTCACGGTTCATTCGTTCAACAATTGAATTGCCCTCAGGCCGATATGGAGACGAAAATTTCACCCGCACCCCCAGTGACCCCATCGCGTCCTTGTACGCCTTAGAGGCGAACGCTGGACCTTGGTCAGAATGGAAGGTGCCATAGGCAAAAATTCCCACAAAGACACGCAAATCCCTTATGACATTTCGAGCGTCAGCACTCCGTTGTGGCCAAACCCAGATGAAACGTGTGCACGAGTCCACTGCAACCAAGATGTACTTATATGCAGTGTCAGAAGAAAATGGACCGCAGTGATCCAGGTAAACACACCCAAAAGGTCTGTTAGAAATGCAGAGCGGTGTTTGCGGTGGTCGTGTAACCGTTGAAGGCTTAATTTGCTGACAAACGTCACAAGAATGCACATAAGTACGGGTCTGTTTATATAAACCAGGCCACCAGTAACGCTGCTGCAAGATGGAAACCGTCGCAGACACGCCAGCATGGGCCGAAGCCAAGCCTTCGTGTGCGGCCTTTATCAAGGAAAGTCTGCGGTCCACGTTGGGAATCAGCCGATCACCAACGTCTGGAATGTTTACGTAAGGAACCTGTTCAGGACCTATTTTATAAGAGTACTTGGAAGGGAAACCCCGTGGGTAATTAGCACCTTCCCTTTGTCGCAGCAATAGCTGCCAAAATATCATTATCTATTTTAGTCATTGATCTTGTAACTGCAGCTACTGAGCACGTGGCTACTGCTGATTTGGCAGCTTCATCTGCCAAACCGTTACCGACAGCGTGTGCGCCCACACGCTGGTGGCCAAGAGTGTGAATCACCTCTGTGAGAGGCAGACGTTGTTTCAGATCTGCCACTCGAACCCAAAGCATTTTATGCTTAATTGTGCTGCCTTTTGCATCTCTATAGTCGTTTTGCGACCAAAAGAATAGATTGTCATTGAAAGATTGAACACAGTAGTAAGAATCGCATACAATGAGGGTCGTCACGTCTGGATTAGCGAACTCAAGTGCGAGCACCAAAGCACGCAGCTCGGCCAATTGTGCAGTACTGTCTCCCAGTGCCTGTGTGTGCACTACAGTCGATTTGAACTTACCGTTCACCATTGCACCTGCAACAATAGCACATGCTGCTGAATAAGCATGCTTGGAACCCGTGGCCGGTTTTGCCGAACCATCGGTATAAATAATACATTCGTACTCCTCAAGCGGTAGCAAGGACAGAGGAGGAGGATGAACAAATTCATACTGCAAGAACTCCTGTGTCTGAAGAGAGGAATCAAAGATAAAAGTGACATCCGGGGATGTCAGAGATGTAGCCCATTGTATCCAACGGGGGTGCAATGCCTTAGAGTTCAGTACACTTGCCTTCGTCACTGCCTCAAGGGCAGGATATGGTGTTACCACCAAAATGCGTTTTCCCTGTGCCAGTGCGCGTTCCTTTAGAATCGCCATTTGCACTGCAGTCAAAACTTTCTCCACAGAGGAAAAGCGCAACTCCGCTGAAGTGTAAAGATGTGACTTGTATGCAATCGGTACTGTGTCACCTTCGTTAAAGGTTAAGTACGTAAAACCCACTGCCCCTGGAATGATTCTAATCACCAGGTTTGTGTGGTTGTCACGAGTCAACAAGAATTTAGATTCAAGTAGATCAGACTGCAAAGACTGCAGTATAGAGGAATGCTCGGGAAGCCAGCATGACTTAGAAAAGTTAGGTTGTATCAAGGCATAAAGAGGCTTGATACGCTGGGCATATTCGGAAATGTAAGTACGCCCGAAGTTCAGAAAACCCAGTAAAGACTGAAGCTTTTTCAGAGTGGTTGGAGGGCACAAAAGTGCGCACTTCTCCAAGAAATGGGGTGCTAAGCCCTTACCTTCATTGTTGAGCTCATAGCCCAAAAACAAAACGGTAAATTTAGCAATGTGAGATTTGGCAAAATTAAATTTGTATCCTAAGACCGCAAATTCAAGAATAATGCGGTCCACTCGGGAAAGATGCGGCCATAATTCGTCGTCCATCAGATAGATATCGTCGACGTAGGAACACGCATCTGGGTCTATGCTGTCCAACAGAGAGACAACACGGGCGGCGAATACACCCGGGCTGTTTTTGTAGCCCATGGGTAAACGCCGGAATTTGATATGTTTACCACCGAAAGTGAAAGCGCTCCATTGGCTGCACTCCGGGGACCAGTTGTGCGTGTAAAATCCATTGGATAAGTCAAGTGTCGTTTTATATTTTTTACAAACAAGACTGTCTACAAGCACAGAACTGTGTGTATTTTGCACCGCAAAGGTCCGACAATGAGAGTTCAAATGTCAGTAATCCAAAACTAGGCGGTACGATCCATCAGGTTTAGAAACCGCAAAAAGGGGATTATTCAGTGGTGATACGCATGTTTCAATTAATCCTTGATATTCTAACTGTGTCAGAATGTCGGAAACAGGACCTTTAGCTTCCCGCTTGATGGGATATTGGGGTTGTGGCTGTGGCAGCGACCGCAAAGGAATATCATGGGGGGGAGAGTCTTCATCCCAGCCCACGTGGTTGCGGTATAACGCCGGAGCCAGGGCCACAGCCCACTCAGCTGCGAGAGCCTCCGCTTTGTCCTTGGGGACATGACGAGAAAAGCTCGGAAGGATTACCTCCTCCCCTCTACGCGCAGCAAGTACGAATGGGGGCGGCCAATCCGCCTCTGCCAACAAAATGTCATAAGAAGAGGTCAGATTCTCCAAAAAAATCCCTTTAATAACACGCTGTATGTCACCCTCAATTTGAATGACAATATTATATAGTCTGTCAGGGGGTGCCACTCTGGTGTCTGCTGTCTCGACAGTAATGAATGTATCAGTTGCTGTCGCCTCCACATGAGGACGTAGTGCCTCCCGCACTATGGTAACTTCCGTGGCGCTGTCTAGGAGCGTAACTACCCACGTCCAATTCAGGAGTCTCGTTCTCACCGTCTGTGGCATACCTCGCTGTTACAGCTGCAACTTTCTTCTTCTGAAACTGTGGGCGAGAACGTGGAAATTCCTCTGGTTTCCCTCTGACTTGTTGTCGAGGTTGGTCTCGTCCCTGTGGAGCCTCTCGACCATTCCATCTACCGCCAACCCTCCTTTCTGTCCATATATGATTTGGACCCAGTTTCGAACACAAGAGAAAATGCTGCATTATATGTAAACTGTATAGTTATGTATAATTTGTTTATCCACTTGATTATGTCGCATATGTCATAATATGTTTTGATGCATTGTGAATTTTAACCATTTAGAAATATATATTCTTGATACTTGTGACAAGATGACAAAAATATCAGTAAAATACTAAAAATAAAAAATATATTTTTTGATAATATTTAAGCACTATGTCTCTTGATTAAATACACTATGTCCTGCTACATTTGTTCTTTTTCATATTGATGCTTGCCACTAGCTTGTTCTTTTTCCCTTTATATTGAGCCTCTCGACCCCTGCCTCTATCCTGGCGTTCTCCTCCACCTGTCTGGGAGGTCGATGGTGCCTGTGAAGAATGAGGAGAACGCGAATCAGGGACTTTAAATCTCTCTGGAGATTTAATTCTCGCACTATCGCGCAAATCATAAGTGCATTCAGAAGATACGGAAACCGGGGATGCGCCTCGCGACCCTGGTTTTTTCTGTTGCTTTCCCTGTTTTTTCAGCCTCCAGTTCTTTTTAGTAAAGAACGGTCTCTCATCTTTCTCAGACTGAGTTTTTTGTTGTGGCTGTGATTGAGTTTGCATTTTAGCAAAAGGCTTAACTCCCAGACTATTGCGGCCAATGGTTTTATAGGCTTGTGCAATAATGTTCGGTAATTCGCGTTGCCTGTTCGGTTCTGGGACTAAGGCCAAAGCATTAGCTACTTGAAAGTTAACTGCATCGCCCTTGACGTTCGCAAGGATCAAATCAGCTACTACATCGAACACTCCCACCAGTCTCATCCCTAATTCCACAGCCGCCTCAGGGCCATGCTCATCCTGCACTCGTTTAATTACAGAAGGGAGAACTGTCATGGAAGGAGTGCCGAACACTTCGCATACACTGCTGCGAATACCTTGCCCCAATTGTTGCATTCTGTCAACTCGGGAATTAAGTCTTTCGGCAAACTAATCGTCAAAATCCTGTGTTTTTCCACAGGAGAAGTATTTGGAAAAACTGCCTCCAGCTGGTCAAATTTTTCTGCAAACCAATAAGGCAAATCGTCCTTATTTTGTGGGCGCTTGCCCATCACCGAATTAACCATGACGGGACTTATGGTTACACCGCCCGGTCCAGCTGGATGCACCGCAACTCCAGGAGGGGCTCCCTGAACGTTGCCTGTAACATACTGTACTAAAGCTCTATGCACACGTATCAAAGACGTATGCAATTCACGCAGTTCAGCAACCGCAAGCGTCAAATAACGCGGATGTGGGGTATACCCGGCCAAAACTGGCCAAGTGGCCCCGTCTATAGATAGGGGGCCTAAACGAACCGGGGTGACCGGATGTGGGAGGGCGCCATTAAACCAAATACGGTGTTGCCAGGCCGTAAGTGGTACTTCAAGAGCCTGATAAGGCCGATAAGCAACGGGTAAGGCAGTGAGAGCGTACTCATGGAACAAATCGTCTGCTCCGACCACTGCCAGAAAAGTGACCCAAGAGTAAAACACCTCAAAGTGGTGAGCCGGGTCAGCCTGCACCACAAAGATGAGTGAGACACCTGCGTCTGGCACTCCATAAGCCAATAAATGAGCCCGGAGCGCAGCATGGCTATGTGCCGGTATATTTACATTCACAGCCATTAAGACCAGGAATGACCGACAACCTAATATGAGGCAGCACAATATAGGGTTTACTTAAACACCTTTTAGTAACTTCAAGCTTGAAAGAACCTATAAAACATCAATATAGGAGGTATCACCCTCACACACACTTCCGGAAGCGTCTGCGAAGGGTGTTGTGGACACGCACAAGTACTACTCAAGCGTCTCGCAGATAAGCAGCCCTACGTTGGGCACCATGTTGTAGGAATTCTGCACATATACAGAGCTATGCACAGGATAATAGGACCTCGGAGTATAGTGGTGAACCAACCATGCACCTTAGTACCCACAATCCCAATCCGACTAGCTTTAGCATCTCATTAGCAGCGCAGCTACCAATGATTAGACAACCCAGAACATGGTCTCTCTCTCTCAGGACTCGCAGGAGCAAGAACACCCTTTCATAACTCACTCATACCTGTCCACAACGTGCGTAATAAGAGACACAGTATAGTTTAAAATGTTTAGTTCAACTATCGTGCTCTAAGATACAGTACACGTGCCAGTACTATCAGCATAATGCATAAGGATAAAATAATAAGCATAGTTACAATTCCATAGAATACAAACGGGGAAAGCATTTCATAAAGCAGTGGATATAGGGCTAAATGACCATACCACCCTCCCCGTGCTATTAGCTAGTTTATTATAAAAATAGAAGACCTCTGGGCTTTGTCGGGCAGACTCTCATACCTCAATATCTAGATGCAAGGTTTACATCATCAGACAAGCACAGCTCTTCTCTCTGGAAAGGTTTTTCTCCAAATGTCTCCAACATTGAAATCACAATATTAAAAGCACACAAATATCTCCAGTGCAGCTACATTCAGTGTTATGTCTAAGTGCGAGGGGCTGACCAGATCAGCAAGAACAGGGGACATTGTTTTTCGACCTTGTACATGTTGTGCAGACGAAACCCACAGGGAACAGGAGAAAAGGTGAAAGGCAGACAGTTCTAATATAGCCGGGCACAAGCAGAGGCTGGAAAAACAAAGTCACAAAGTAGCGTGCGCAAAAAGGCATCATGGCAGCCAGGCCTAAGCTAACTTTAGCAATGCAGACCATGAGGCCACAAACCACATGGCAGTTTCACCTGTGTGAGTGTTGAGGTTTTTAGTCAATCGAGGCACAACTTCCCAACAATGTAGGATGTCACTACCCCTGGATGTTGTCTCTGTACATAACGTGGATCTGGCCTATGGATACTAAACCCTTCGGCTTTACCCATGAATCTTGCCTGACAACTATTAGTGTCTGTGGGCCAAATCAACCATTTTTCCCAATCGGGGCCTGATCTGTTGTATTGTATGATGTCATCTACTGTAATTTCGTCCTGTGATGTTATGTTGCCCTCGGTGTGAGACGGAGTTGGCAACCGAGGTGTGTTCAAGTCTTTGTTCTTGGCTAGTCCAAGGCAAGACGTCTGTTGCACTGTCTCGTTCAAAAACATCCTGTGTTGAGGGATGAGGCATGCTCTAAACAAAGCTTCTGTTCCCTGAACTTGCCATTCTCTAGTACCCCAGACTGATTTTAAGTCTATGGTGTCTTTCCACAAGTCGAAACCTTGTTCGGACAACTGGGCAATAAAGGAAGCAGAGTAAATCTGTTTGGTGTTTGTCAACATATTTTTCTGTCCCGATGTTGGTGCAACCTTATAATAATATGAGACTAGGTCAGACATATTGAACCCTGAAAAATATGGAAACTTTTGTGTAAATGTTTTTGAACTGCCTTTCGGCAGTGTTGGACAATGTTCCCACTGGTGGTATGTGAACACAGGTCTAGGATTTGCAGATTTATGTAAAAAGTGATGACCATAGTTTTGATAACAATACATAGTCTCGAAATCTGATGTGCCTTCCAATGTTTCACTATTAGAAAACGCAGCAGATTTTTCCGAATCAGATAACATGTTATTAACAGTTTCAAAATCCCAATCATCAGAAAACGTACTTGAGGTAATGATATCACTTAAAGATATTTTAAATAAATGTGGAATTCTTAATATTTCTGTCAGACCAAATATATCGAAATTAACCTTGTCCCACACTATACCATCAGGTATAGGAACTGCTGTAATGTTCACTATGACAAGTCTCTTTGTTCTCAATGAGATGATTGGTGTGGTTTTAAAAGTAAGTTCACCTTTTGGGCTGCAGAGCTTTGTCGAAGGTATCTTCCATTAACAAGAATGCTAAAAACTATTACTAAGCCTACCCAGAAAAGAAAGAAAAGTATCCCGGTGATTACCCATAGTTCTACCCAGGGAGACACCAGGTAAGTCTTTTTAAGAAAGTGCATAAAGTCTGTAACTTGCTGTTTGCGTGATTTTTGGGCTGGCGTCGTTTCCGGTTCGCTTGGATCCAAAGAAAACGTATCAAAGTTTATGAAGTAGCCAGAAGCAGTTCAATCAATTGTTGGTATTGCATCAGGATTTGTAGAAATCGTGGTTTGCTCTTGTCGTGCCATGTTGACGTGGACATCTGTATTTGGTCTAATAGCGAGTTGTCTTTCATTTTGAGTTTGATTTTGAACTTGAACTTCAGGTTCAAGAGGAACGAGTTCCATAGCATTGTTGTATAGTCCTTCATTCTGCACAGGAGGTTCTTCGAACGTGATGAGTCTTTCCGTCTGAACTTCTTGGATTGTAGCAAGAGGAGGGCATCTGCTACTTTAGAGTCCACGTGGCCTACTGCTTAGTATCGGCCACATAGTGTGGTTTGATTAAGTCAATTGGGACAAATCTTTTCTCCTTTTTTCCGGCAAGAGGTGGTAGAAGTACAGTTCTTGTTCCTTCAATTGCTAGGACCGGTACAGGCTTTCTGTATGATGGCCCAAATTCTTTTTTGTCCGCTATCTTCTCTCTGACCAGATCCCCGACTTTTGGGATCCAGACAGGTCTTGCTGTGACTGATTTGACTTCCCCAGTGGCGGTCTGCTTCAGATGGACATTACTTTGTTGTGTCCTGGATTCATTTAGATCCTGCAAAACAGCCAAATGATCATGGATGTCAAAAGGCTTTTCATCCACCACTGTGCCTTCACAATCAAGATCAGGTACCCACATTCTTGTCCCAAATAGGACCTCATATGGAGTGACCCCCACTAGAGAACTTCTTGGCATATTGTTCAAAGCTCGCTGGACTCCATACAGATGTTTTACCCAACTTTCACCCGTGCCTAATACTCTAGCTGTTAAAGATTGCTTTAAGTCCCGGTTTTTTCTCTCCACAACCGAATTTCCCTTGGGATGGTACAGAGATGAGTACCGCAATGCTACGCCCAATCCTCGCATGGCCTCCTTGTAAGCCCGAGAGCTAAACACAGGGCCCTGGTCAGAATGTAATGTGCCAATTGCGTATGTCCCTATAAAGACTCACAAATCTTTTATAACAGTTCGAGCGTCAGCCGAGCGCTGGGTCCACACCCATAGGAATCTTGAGCAGGAATCCACTGCAACCATGATATTCCTGTAAGCCCCATCTCTTTGTAAGGGGCCGCAGTGGTCCGATTAAACACACACTAGTGGTTTGTCAGATATTAATAATGGTGTCTGTGCTGGACGTGTTATGGTGGAACCTTTCATCTGCTGGCAGATGTCGCATTTCAAGACATAGTCTTTAGTCTGCTTTGTTAATCCAGGCCACCAATAGCGTTGTTTCAACAAAGAAACAGTCGGCGTAACTCCTGCATGGGCAGAATCTATCCCATTGTGTGCTGCTAGAATTAAACCTTAACCTATGATCCATGTTTGCATTTACTCTATCCTCCAGTCCAGGAATCTGAGCAAATGGAATGTTATTGGCATCTAACTTGTAGGAGTACTTGAGTGGAAACTTTTTCGGTACTGTTCCGCTGTTTTTGCGACAAGCATTGATAGCTACCATAATCTCACCGTCTATTCTCGTTTTAGAATGAGTGATTGCAGCTACGGAAGCCGTGCGTACGCCCCCTTTGCGGCTTCATCAGCCAATGAATTCCCTTCAACGTGAACGCCATCACGCTGATGACTCAGTGTATGTATCACGTGAGCTCTCGGTAGTTCGGTTTTCAACTCCACTACCTGTTCCCATAGCATTTTATGCTTAATTGTGCCACCTTTTGCATCTTTGAACCAGTTTTGAACCCAGTACTACAAATATTCATTGTAGGACTGTACACAGTAAAAGAAATCGCACACAATTAGTGTGGGGAATTCTCGATCCGTATTCACTAGTGCCAGTATTAGGGCTTTTAATTCTGCCTGCTGTGCCGTGCAGTCTCCTAGAGATTGAGTTTTTGTGCAACTTGAATGGAACTTTCCATCCCGCATACGACCTTTAACGATTGCACATGCTGCGCTATATTGTTGCATACTCCCTATGGCCGGTTGAGCAGATCTGTCAGTGTAAATTATATATTCATACTGATCTAGAGGCATTATTTCGTTCGGTAGAGGATATTCTTGTTCGTATCGCAGGTATGCTTGTGTCTTTAAATTTGGGTCGTACCTGTATTCCATATCTGTTGCAGTGAGAGAATTAGCCCATTGTATCCATCTCAGATGTAAAGCTTTAGCATTAGGAACGCTTGCCTTTGTCGTAGCCTCTAAGGCTGGAACCGGAGTTACTATTATTATTCATTTCCCCTGAGCCAGTGCTCTTTCTCTCACTACAGCAGTCTGTACTGCTATCAGAATCTTTTCTGTAGATGGGAAGCGCATCTCAGCATTTGTGTACAAATGTGATTTATATGCAATTGGTACTGTTTCACCTTCATTATATGTTAGATAGGTGTACCCAGATTGCCCGCAACTATACGGATCACCAGGTTGCGTACGTTTACGCGTGTCTGTAAGTGTTTGGAAGCTATCATGTCAGCTTGTAAGGAACTAAGTGTATCTGTATGTCCCTGTGTCCATTGTTTTACTGAAAAATCAGGTTTTATTAAATCGTAGAAAGGTTTTACTCTTTCTGCGTAATCTAAAATGTAAGTTCGACAAAAAATGTAGGCATCCCAGGAATGATTGTAAATTTTTTAATGATTTTGGAGGTTGGAGTAGCGCGCATTTGTCTAAACAATTGGCTGCCAGGCTTTTTCCTTCACTTGAAAGTTCATATCCTAAAAACAGGACACTAAGGTGGGCAATTTTCGATTTTTTAAAGTTCAATTTGTAGCCCTCAGATGCAAATCCCAAAATTATGGTACTCACTCTGTTCAAGTGTTCCTCTAGGTCATCGTCCGTTAGATAAATATCATCCACATAGGACAATGCCTCTTCATCCAAATTTTGAAGTAACTCAGTTACTCTGGCCGAAAACAACCCCGGGCTGTTCTTATACCCCTGGGGGAGATGACAAAATTGACGCTGAGTCCCTAGCGCTGAGAAGGCTGTCAGATATCTGCTTTCAGGTGCTATATTTTGGCAGAAAAATCCATTTGAGATATCAAGTGTTGTTTTATATTTTTTCCGCACAATGTTATTCATTAATGCGGCACTGTGTGCATTTTGGACTGCAAATGTCTTAGTGCAAGTGTTTGAATGTCTGTAATCTAAAACTAGACGATATGAATTGTCAGGTTTCATGACAGGAAACAAAGGATTGTTCATTTGAGAGGTGCAAGTTTCAATCACCCCTTGATATTCAAGTTGATCTAAGATCTCCCTGACCTGTTTTTTAGCTTCTTGCTTTATTGGATACTGCCTTTGTGCAGTTGGAGTATTTTTTATAGGAATTATGTGGTGGTTTGAATCCTCATCCCATCCAACATGATTCTTTTATAATGCCGGAGCCTGGGCTACCGTCCACTCCTGCGCATAAGTGTGTTGTAAGTGCCTGGGAATATGGTCTGAGAATGCCGGAAGATTTACCGTTTCTCCTTTAGGGCAATCCATGACGAATGCTGGCGGCCAATCTTTTTCAGCTAATAAAATATCATAGCCAAACGTCAGGTTCTCCCAAAAGAGACCTCTCACTGTTCTACATTTGTCCCCCTCCATTTGGAGCGTTATTTCATATACTTTATGTGGGACACTTACCCTAGTATCAGGTGTTTCCACTGTGATATAATCATTCATGTCCGCTGTCACCAGAAATTCCTTCAGGTTCTGGCGAGCTATTGTTATTTCTGCCGCACTGTCTAGCATCGTCAGAGCCCATTCCCCGTTCAGTAGTCGAGTCCTCAGAATTCTGGGCATGTCTGATCTTTAGACCTGCAACTTTCTTCTTTTTGAACTGTGGCTTTTGCTTTGGTTTCTCTTCTTTTTTAGAACTGTAATCTTGAGCGTGCTGCTTGTCTCTGGACTTTGTACGCTCTTCTTGTCTTTCAGACCGTCCTTCCCTCTCGGAGTTTTTCGATGAACCCTGAAAAGAACGAGAGGAACGTGTATCAGTATTCTGATACCTGTCAGGTTTCCTAATATTATCCCTATTCCTAAGGTTATTCCTCTTTTCGGAGGGCTCCTGTGGAGGAGATCCACCTCGGGATTGAGATCTGTTTCCTTTAAAGTTTTGTTGTTTTTTATTGTCCCACTTCTTCTTAGTTAAAGTAGGTATCTGCTTGGAAGTGTCCTTTTCAGGACTGCCCATCAGTTGTGGTTTTAAAGCTTTCCCACCCAAACTGTCTCTGCCTAATTCTGCATACGCAGTTTCAATTATTTTAGGTAGTTTGTGTTCCTGTTCTAAAGGACTGAACTCCCTTAGGCATTGGCGGATAGCCACTGAAGCTGCTTACCCCTTAATGTTAGCTAGTATTATGGCTGATACCTGCGCATAGTTACCTAGTAACTTCATCCCTAAGTTTAGGGCAGGCTCTGCTCCGTACTCATTTTGTATCTGTCTCAATACTTCTGGTACTACTGCTAATGACAGTATACCATGAGTTCTGGTATAAATGGCAGCAAAGACTGTACCCCAAGTGGTACAATCCTCTACTTGTGGAGTTATCCCCATGGGCAAGCAGATTGTTAGCATTCTGTGTTTTTCATACGGGGTACAATTCTGGAATACTGCCTCTAGCTGTGTTATTTTCTGAGCTACCCAGAATGGCATTTGTTCACGTTTTGTGGGCATTTTACCCATTACCGCGTGTAATGTTTGTGGTGTAATTTTAGTTGCTGTACCCTGAATTTGAGTTCCATTAGTTGCAACTATCGCTGGTTGGACTGTAAGTGTCCTCATGACGAATTGCATCAAGTTCCTATAGATTTTGATTAAATCTTTATGTTGTATGAGTAAGTCTCCTGGTGGCATTGTGTCAATGTCAGGATGGGGTGTGTAGGCTGCTAATATCGGCCATGTTACTCTTCTTCTTGTATGGGGTAGGGCGCCTTTAAACCAGTATAAATGTTCCTGGTATGTGAGCGGAACCTCTATATCCTCGAACGGATAATATTCCTCTGGTGCATCTCCTTCCATGTAGGTGTGAAATGTTTTTGTTCTTGCATTTGCTGCTGGGAATGTAACCCACGAATAAAATACCTCTGTTCTGTTTGATTCGTGTGCCTCAATCACGAAAACTACTACTCCACCCCTAGATGATAAACCATTCTCTACCAGTCTCAGGGTGACTGTATTTCTAAAATTTGGTGCAATTTGTATTGCGTCTGTATTTTCCTCGTCTGTGAGGGGCAGTTCTTGTTGCAGTTGGTCTAATTCTTGGTTAGTCATTGTTTTTAGTACACTAAATAACTTTTTAAGGGAACCAAGATACGGTGTTATGCACAATTTTAGGAACAATGTGTCCTTCAAGCTTGATTAACCAACAGCCAATAAATAGGATTATTTAGCCTACTCAGCTGTGGCGGAGTTTGTGCCCACCCACTCCAGACGTCTCTGGTGTTTTGTGAGTAGGGGTCTCTGAGAATAGCACGACTGAACTACTCAGATTCTACTGTTAAATAAGTACCCAACCAACGTTGGCGGCGTCATGTCGTGTAGTTCCTATATCTCCTATACAGGATCTGCGCGTTCGGATAACATAAACTGTGGGTTTGGTGCAGACTAATTCCGTGCACCCCCACCGGATACGTTAGCCTGTCTGTATTAGCTAGCTCACAGTGCCACTAGAGTCTCCTCTTATCGGGGAGAGAATAGTTCTTGGCAACCTCAGAACATGACAACCCTGATCCCTCAGAATCGTGGAAACAATATACTACCTTTCGCTCAGTCACTCGTGCTCACTTAGTTTGTCTCAGAGAGATACACAGAATAAACAGGCTGGGCGTTTCAATAAGTATTTATTGAACAGTTGTTATTCTAGTGTAGAATATATGAGCTGCAACAACCATTAGGCAGTAGCAGAGATATATGATTAGCAATACTACGAAAGTAAAGGTATGGTATAGTTCTACCATCTTGTAGAAATCATGAATATATATATGTACATAAAACAAATGATAAAAAGTGTGTACTCCTACGATGCCTCCCTAACTAGATGTATCTAAATGTACCTAGCATCTATGTAGGTGTTATGCCAAGAATCCCTCTAGGATCTAGTCCACCCCATTACCTGAGAGTTTAGAGAATGTGGGACCCCCGTCCTGATCTCGAGTTGGACACACCATGAGGGATGTTAGAACACTGCTAGCTGAAGGGTCTGCATGCAGGAACCTCAGCGTCTCTGGTCAGTGTGTCAGCCGAGAAGTCACGGTCTCCTCTATCTTCCTAAGCAAGATGTGCTGTATATATACCCATAGGTCTCCCCAGGGGTCCTACCTTGCTGTGTTACTGTGTCGGCCTAAAAGATGACGTTGGGCCTGAACTTTATACAGAGATATTATACAGAAGATGGTAATCCTACCGTTAGTCCTGCTGTGCTTCCAAGAAGCCTCATGCATAATGTATGAGAATCGAACCAGGGAAAAACCTGCATTCTGAATGCAGTGTCATATCTAGGTAAAAGGTCAGTGCCTAAGAACCGTTATGTATGTAATGTAGGGAAGGATATAGGTGAAAGGTTGCAGTGTTACCTTCGCCTGTATAGGGTACCTATATGGAATATAACAGGCCCAACACTCTGAGTAGTTGCTAAATAGTGAAGCTGCAGCCCAAAAGTGTGGTTTAAGACATGTTGGTAGAAGGATTAGGGATTAGGTTAGCTCGTATTGGTCTATGGAGATGTACACTTCAAGTATGCCGCATAATTGTAGGTGTCTCTTTAAAATGGGAAGTGCAGTCTGTCAAGTTTAAGGGACTTTTTAGTCTTATGACTGAGGTATGTGTCTGCGTGCGCATGTATTCTCTCACGTGTTATGCCTAAACAGATAGTAGAGGTATGAAGCTCTGGTATACATGTATCTGTATGTTTCTTTTATATATGATGCCACTAGGAAAAGGCACAGACACATGCATGCCATGTAATCCCTCAGACATTAACCATAGATTCGTGCAATCACCAAAGCACTACTATCCCACTCAAACATTCAGTCAGGCACTACCCATGCTCTCATCTACTCACTCAGGTACTACTGATGCACTCCTAGAATGGCCTAAGCATTACTCTTACACTCATATTTTCTCTCAGGTACTTCCCATACACTCATACAATCATCCAGTTACTACCACTACAGTCATTGAATCCCTCAAGCAGTACCCATGCACTTTTTTATTCTTTCTAGCACTACTCATACACTCATGTTTTAAATCATGCGTTAGCCTTGCACTCATGGTTTGTCTAAGGTATTTCCCCTGCACTGATCTAATCACCCATTCAGTACTACTGCTCTCATGCAATCACCCAGGCAGTACTCTTGCACTGAACTATTCACTCTCTTTTCTTTGATACATAATGCCACTTTTAAAAGGTGCAGACACATGCATGCATGCTCTCTGGAATATGGTGAGACTTTTAACAGACACATTGAAAAAGTTGCTGCTTTGTATTTGGCTATGCCCAACACTCTCAGTAGTTGCTGAATAGTGAAACTGCAGCAGAAAAGTGTGTCTGTTCGAAATGTGATGTGCAGTCTGTGAAGTTTTAAGGTTTTCATGGTTGTGACTGAGGTATGTCTCTACTTTCACATGAAGATGCTAGACGTATAAAACACTGGTATACATGTATTTGTATGTTTCTTTTACATATGATGCCACTAGGAAAAGGTACAGACACATGCATTCTTGCTTTCAGGAATATAGTGAGAATTTCATGTATATACTCAAGCACTAGGTGTGCACTGATGAAAAGAGGCGCATATCACTTTTGGACTCATGAATTCACTTAGGCATTCTTATTCAGTTATGCAATCAAGGAGGCACTACCTATACACACTTCTAATCACTTAGACATTAACCATACATTCATATAATCACCTAGACACTACTATTCCACTCAAACATTCACTCAGGCAGTACCTATGCACTCATGTATTCACTCAGACACTACTGATGCACTCATGCAATGGTCCAAGCATTACCTTAACACTCATACTTTCTCTCAGGTATTTCCCATACACTCATACAATCATCCAGTTACTACCTCTGCAGTGATAGAATCACACAGGCAGTATCCGTTCACTCATCCATTATCTCAAGCTCTACCCATACACTCATGCAATGAACCATGCTTTAGCCTTGCACTCATAGTTTCTCTCAGGTATTTTTCATGCACTGATCCAATCACCCAGGCAGTATCGCTGCACTCATTCAAGCGTCCAGGCACTACTCTAGCATTGAACTATTCACTTAGGCAGTAGCCAACCAGTCATCCATTCTGTCAGGCACTACATATGCACTAATCTAATGATCCTACGATTAGTCTTACATTCATCCTTTTACTCAGGGACTACCCATGCAGTCATACAGTTAAGGAGAAACTACCTATACTAACATTTAATAAATCAGGTATTACCTATGCAATTTTACAATCAGCCAGGCACTACTTTTGCACTCAAAGATTTACTCAGACAATATCTATGCAGTCGTCCATTTCCTCAGGTACTACTTTTGCACTCATGCAATGAACTACAGATTACTTTTTGAGTCATCCTTGTACTCAAGTACTAGCTATGAAATGAACTAAGGAGACAGATATTACTCTTGCACTCATGAATTCAGATATGCACTATCAATGCACCTACTCACTCATCCAGTTAGTACCTCTGCATTCATGGAATCACCCATACTCACCTGTATTCATGAAATCACCGACATACTACCCATAGACTTATACAATAACTCAAGCACTACTGTTGCTCTAAACAATTCTCTTAGGCAGTACCTATGCAGTCATCCAATTACCCAGGCATTATTCTTACAGTGATGGTTTTACTCAGGCACTACCTATGCACTGATGTAATCACGTAGACATTATTCTTCAAGTCATAAACTCAGTCAGACAGTACTTATGCGCTCATCTAATCACCTAAACAGTACTTCTCCACTTATACATTCACTCAGGCACTACCCATGTATTCATGTAATCACTCATGCAGTATTCTTAAACTCAACCATTCACTCGGACACTACCTATGCACTCTTTCAATGACCCAAGCATTAGTCTTGCAGTCATGCAATCATTAAAACACAGTATTGCATCTTTCTGCACTTCTCTTGTGTCTTTCTGCACCTGTTACTCCTTTCTGTACTTCTGTTGCCTCTTTCTACATTTCTGTTGCTTCTTTCTGCACTTCTCTTGACTCTTTTTGCATTCCTCTTGTCTCCTTCTGCACTTCTCTTGTATCTTTCAGTAAATCTGTTGCTTCTTTCAGCACTTCTCTTCCTTCTTTCTGTACCTTTCTTACTTCTTTTTCAACTCCTCTTGCCTCTTTCTACACCCCTTTTACTCGTTTCTGTACTTTACTTGTGTTTTTCTACACCTTTGTTCCTCTTTCTGTACTTCTTTTGCCTCTTTCTGCACCTCTCTTGCCTCTTTCTGCACATCTGTTGCTTCTTTCTGCATTTCTTACATTTTTCAGTAGCTGTGTTCTTTGAGTATTTCATTTTGCTGTTTCTAAACCTTTCTTTTTTTTCTTTCTCCTTTTTGCTGTGTGACCACCCTTTCTTCTGTTTTTGCAGTTCTTTTGCTCGGTTTTACACTTTTCTCTTTTTATGTGTTATAAATGCAATAGGAATTTAATTTTAATTTTTTGCTTAGTTTCTATTTTCAAAATTGAAATGTTATTAATTTAAAAATTGTAATTGATGTAACAAACTAATCAAACTATTTTTTGTTTTTTAGAAAGATATTTTGATTGGATTATAAATAAGAGATGGCAAGAAAACATGAAAAGAGAAGAGAACAAAGGAAACAGAAATACTTAATGAAAAATAAAAAGAGTGGAGTAGAAAAACACCAAATGGTTGCTGAGGATAAAGTGTCTTCTCGTAAGAGAACTAAACAATGTATTAAAAAAGTTGTGGAGAGATTAAACGATCAAAATACTAATCAAAGGAGAAAAGAAATGTTTACAACATAGTAGAAGCAAATAAAGAAACACATGTCTCAAAAAGACAGAAACAATTTAAAGACATACGTGTACGTATGTTTCGTAATAGGGTAATTCAAAATTTATTAAAAGATTGTAAAAAGTATAAAAAAAGATCAGCAGCATATAAGAAGAAGCAACAGATTGAAAGTGTAGTAGATACTGCTTTTGAATTGAAACAAAAATTATTTATATTGGTATTGAAGAGAATGAAAACATTGAACAAAACAATGCACTTTATGAAGGAGAAAAGCAAAAGAAAAAGACTGGTTAATAGAAGTAACTTTTGCAAAACTTTTTCTGGTGAATGGAAGCACACTTCTAGTACTGAGCCTTTCTTTAATGAAAAAAGCTATTTTCAACACAATACATTAGTTCATGCAGTTGATACCAGTGGTCGTTTTTATGAGATAAAAGATGGTTGTCCAATTGAAAAAGAAAAGATGGTTCCTAGGAATGTGGAAGAAGTAATAGCTGAAGAAGTTCAAGGGAGACGTACATAAGCTCCAGTGTATAAGTGGGATTGTAGTAGTATTTGAAGTATTCGATATATTACAAATTTTCTTACGAGAATATGCCAAAAAAAGTGTTAAACAGAAGATTAAGATGTTGCAAGGACTAGATCCTTGTAAAGTGAGAAAATATACTAAGTTGCAGGGTCATTTTCTGGCTTGTCTTTCTAGAAAAGTGTGTTGAAGTACTTTTCATCATTTAAGAATGTTAGCAGTACATCACTCAGAAATGCGGAAGTTAGTAAGGAGATTGCACTACGTAAAAAGTCTTGCATTATCTTTAAGTGAAATGAACACAGCTCTTTTGCATGGTTCAGTATCGGATGTAAAAAAAGTTTGTGATGATATACAGTTTCATTATTTTGGTTCACAAGACGAGTGTAGAGAAAGTGAGAGCTTGATAAGTGAAGGTGTTGAAGAACAGGTGGAAGATATTAGTACTGAGAAGTTTGCAGAAGAAATTACAAAGTTTAAGATACTTTCATGTGAAAAACCAAACTATGTTTGTATTTGTTGTCGACGTACTCACTATAGAAGTCAAACTAGGAATGTTGATGTGTATTAAAAAAGTGAAAAGGAAAACAATGATAAGTGGGAGGTATTTGGTGCTTATTTGTTGGTGGAAGGTCGTTTTGAGTTGGGTACTGATCAACGTATTTGTAAATATTGTTACAACAAATTAGAAGAGAACAAAATGCCAACTAGAGCAGTACATAACAACTTAGAGTTGGTAGCTATCCCTCCGGAACTGGCAGATTTAAATACATATGAGTCCATTCTTATTCAATCTGTGCACCCGTTTCAGGCTATAGTTCGTATGGAGCCTAAAACAGGTAAGCTGCCTCCAACAGATTTACAAAGAAGTCTGAAAGGAAGAGTTGTGTACTTACCTTTAGATTTTAAGAAAAATATTGAAACTGTTGGTATAGAGAGAGAGGAAAGTGAGCCTGTAGTTATTCTAGTTAATGGTGTACCAACAAAGGGTCAGAAAATATGGCAAGAGTAAGTAGATGTCACCAAACTTCAAAAGGCTACATTATATCTTGTACAGAACAATATTTATTATAAAACTGTAAATGTGGAAGAACAGGAAATATGTTTAGAAAATGAAACAGAAATTTCAACTGGCCAAATAGAAAAAGTGGACAAGTCCAGGAGTGAAGAGATTTACGAACATTACAGTATACATCCTCTACTTTCAAAAGAAGTGATAGGAAACACTATTGAATTATTTCAAATGAAGAAAGCAAAGGGAACTCCCATGAGTGTATGGGAAAAAAGTTTAGAAGCTCGTGGTTTTTCACAGCTGTTCCCCATTGGAGAAGGTGGACGATATGATGAACGAGCAGCATAGATTCCAGCTTCAGAATACCGCTCGACAAGATTGTACTCAGAAGATCGAAGATTTCAACAGTGATTCCATATATATTTCATCTTCTGTTTGAAAGTGACTTGTCTGGACTTTCATATGCAGTGAACCACATATTAAAAACAGGTGTTCATCTTACACATGTTTCTGCAAAGGAATTCATGGAGAAAGTTCAACAAAGAGATGATCATTTAGAATCTCAGTTAATTAATTTGACGGCGTGTCAACGTGGTACCAATGAGTATTGGTATCATCATCACGGAGAACTTAGATGCATGTTAAGAAACTTAGGTACCCCTACGTCGTTTGTAACTCTTAGCTGTGCTGAATATGCGTGGGAAGATTTACTTGAATTTCTACGACAAGCAAATTCAAATGTAAAAAACATTGAATTGAAGACAGCTGGAGAACTGTGTTCCTTGGATCCTGTAAATGTGTGCAGATATTTTAATCATAGGTTTCAAGCTATGATGTCTTTTATCTGCAATAAAAATAATCCACCTCTTGGAGAAGTTACTGATTTCTTCTGGAGATAGGAGTACCAAGGCAGAGGTGCTCCTCATATACACATGCTAGTATGGATCAAGAATGCACAAAAATTTGGAACTGATGAAAGTGTTTTGTCTTTCATCGAAGAGTATGTTACCTGTGCCATTCCAAAAAAGGGAGGAGAAAACTGCTTGAGACAACAAGTTTTATGGGTTCAAAGTCATCGATGTGGAAAATATTGTCGAGGAAAATACAAGTCAAAGGGAACATTTTATACAAAATGTCGTTTTGGATTCCCACGTTCAATAATTTCAAAAGGAAGAGTCAATAGTTTTATGTCAGCAGTAAAGCATACTATTACTCAAAAATCTCCGAAAAATACATACAACTTAAAAAGAACTGACGATTTAAAGTATATTAATGACTACAATCCAGTGATTTTGACAATGTGGAATGCAAACATGGATATTCAATATGTTGCAGATAATTCAATTGCTGTTGCTCGCTATGTTACGTCATATATAACCAAATCTGAAAAGACAGAGTTGAAAGAAATGTGGGAAGAAATTTCACAGGAAAAGAGTTTTAGCAAGAAATTGTACAGCTTAAGCTTGAAAATGGTTTCCCACCGAGAGATTGGATCCTATGAATGTTCGGATCGGTTGAGCTCTGCCAGTTTATATTCAAAGTCAAGAGGAATCATTTGGGTAAGTCTCGGTCTTGCCGCCACACCAAATAGAGTATGGAAATCTCTACAAGAAATCGAATACTAAGCATTGAATGAACCAGAAAGTACAGATATTGTTAAAACTAATATGTTGGATACGTATTATCCCAAAAGGAGTCCACATCTGGAAAACCTATGTCTCTATGAAGTACTGCAACATTACAGCTTTAAGATAAATGTTACATAAAATATAAATTAAGAAAAATATGCAGTAATTGGATGTGACGGATGTTTGGTAAAACATGCCAAAGAAAATCTTATTAACCACAGAAAACTCAGTTGCGAAACTCCAGATAAATGGGGAATTTTTCTATTTAGCACTTCTGCAATTGTTCAAGCCTTGGCGTAGTGAAATGGAATTACTTGGAGATGTCGACTGCTATGAAGATTCTTTTAATGCATGTAAAGATAGCATTCAATGCACAATTTTCCCAACTTATCTACAAATGTTAAATGATGAGATTGAACAAGAAACTACTATTGCAGCTGAAATAGCTAGAGACAGTTCTCAAGATAGTCAAAGTTCCACTCCACTAAGTCAAGATCCACTAGGACAATCAATTATTGAAAATGAAGCAGCAATAGCCATGAATGAAGTAGAAACGGCAATGCAACAAGCACAACAGGATATTATCCAGTTGGGAAAGTTGGAAGAACAACTAAATATTGAACAAAAAGAAATATATCACCAAGTGACAGGACAGATACAGCATGGTTTGCTGCATGAAAAAAAGAATGCCAATGCGCATCATTTAAACCTATTCTAATGTACATCAGTGGTCAAGCTGGAACAGGAAAAAGTTTCTTAATTAAAGTTTTGACCAGTTATCTACACAAAACTACTGAATCAAATGTATCTTCTGTTGTAACAGCTCCAACTGGATTAGCAGCACACAACATTAAAGGGATTACTTTACATCAATTACTTATGCTACCAGTTGAACATGAAAATAAATTGGAATATCAGAAGCTATCTAGAGAAGCTTGTTATGAAGTTTCAAGAGTACTGAAGAAAATTAAACCTCTAATCATTGATGAGGTGAGCATGGTCTCAAACGTAATGCTTGCCTTTGTACATTTAAGAATGCAACAGATTTTAAAAAACAGATTATGATGTTCTGTTTGTAGGAAAACATGTAATTGTATTCAGCGATCTACTACAACTTACTCCTGTAAAAGGGCAACCGGTTTTTAAAACACTTTTCCATGAAGACACTAGGAAATCTTTGGGAAGTATTGGGAATGTGAATATTTGGTTACATTTTGAATATAAAGAACTTATTAAGAATGTGCGACAAGCAAGTGATGAAGATTATGGAAATATTCTTAAAGGTATAAGAGTTGGTGTTTTGACGAAACATGGTAAACAAGCTTTACAAAGTCGGCTACTAAGGAACTTGTTTACAACCGAAAACACAGCACCTGAAATAAAGTACCAAAAAATTGGAGAAAATAAGTCTATAGTTTTCCTAATGCCTACACTGCAAGAGTGTTCTACATTCAATCAAGACCTTTTGAAACTGGAAAAACAACCAATAGTGAAAATGGAACACCAAGGAGTGACTATTCTTCTCTCAGAGAAATTACAGTCAAAATTGGATTCTTTGGAAAAGTCTGTATCTAAGACTGCAGGTTTAGAAAAGACTTTACATGTATGTATAAACTGTCGGGTAATTTTACGGCGTAATTTGAATGTAGAAGAAGGTTTAGTAAATGGAGCAATGGGAAAAGTTGTTGATTTTGTAAATTTTCAGAACAGAGATGGAATTGAATTTTTGAAGATAAAATGTGATCAGATTGAAGAGGTAAGACAGATTGGGCGTTGTGCTGTACGTTCTTTGTTTGTAAAAGACTTGTATGTTCGTAGAAAACCGTTTCCTCTGTCTTTAGCATATGCAGTAACTATTCATAAATCTCAAGGTTTAAGTGTAGACAGTGCTTTGGTAAATATTGGAAGAACAGTGTTTAAAGAGGGAATGGCCTACTTTGCATTGTCTCGAGTAAGAACATTATCTGGTTTGTATTTGATTCATTTTGATGAGAAAAAGGTTAGTGCTGATGCAAATTGTGTAAGAGAGTACAATCGGTTAAGAAGACTTTATGCTCCTAACTTAGGTGAATATCCCATATATGAGAAACGTGTAGTGTGTCCAAAACGGAACTATGACAAACATTCTACTGAGATTCAAAAAAAGAAAACAATTGTAGAGAATCATGAAGGGGCAAAGAAAATGGACACTGTTGATGATATTGTAGGATACCAGTTAGAAAATAGTTAGGGTATCAACTGCTATGCTAATGTAATTCTGAATGTTGTGTTTTAGCTACAAGATCTTCATCATGAAATCATGGAAATATGTGAAAAAGGATTCTGTTCTTTACTAAATTCTGGGGCATATTCTCAAGAACGTGTGATAACTACCACAAGTGTAGTTTAACGCAACCCCACACATCGCAGTCCATCGCGGGAAAACAACTCCGTGTCAACGTGGTATTCACAACACGGCGGTACCATGCGATAATCACAGGACAACGCATCAAATGAACGCATTAAAAACAACGCGACGCCGCAAAAACGCGAAACCCCAACTCGAAAATAGTAGCGATTACGCCAATCGCGATACAAAAATCTACGAAAACCAGCCACAGGCCTGCAATTCCCACGCGTCATGCGGGAAAATGCACCATAAAAGTAGAAAAAAACATACAAACAACAATGAAGCACAATGGAGGCAGCCGGAGCAAGTACAGAGGACAACCAGAACCCCACAAGCCCCCCAAAGGACCAGCCTGGGACCTCGGGGTCAGGGAAGGGCAAGGACAAGAAGAAGAGGAAGACGAAGTTCAGTCCGCAGGAAAACAGGATCCTGATAACGGAGGTGATAGAACACCATCAATCACTGTTCGTCACCTCCACTGTGTCACTGGCAACTAAAAATGGAATATGGCAGACCATCGTGGACAAGGTGAATGCAGTCGGAGTGCTGAAGAGGACAATGGACGAGGTCAAGAGGCGCTGGAATGATGTGAAGCGCAAAACCAAGCTGAAACTCGCAAACAACCGGAAGGCAGCAATGCAGACTGGAGGTGGGAGTCCAGCGCCACAGGAGGAGCTGGACGAGATGGAGGAAATGGTCTCCACAGTCATCAGTGGGGAGACGGTGGCAGGAGTTGGGGGACAGGACACTGCTCAACATGACCGGACACAACAGCAACAGGGTGAGTAACCACCAGGGACTGGGGGGACGGGGGAGATGGGCACAATGGCACACATGCACAATTAAGCATAGCACATCTGCGGACAAAACATGCCCCAGACCCACAACTCCCACCAAGAGACCAATGCACACAGGCATGCAACATCTCAGCACTGCATAAGCACAGAACCCAGAGGCACACCGCATGGAAGGGAGAAGGACAGCTAAATCAGAGCTGCAGGGCGACTCCCCCAAAATGCGGCACACAGACATAACATGCAGAGCACATCAACATTGACAACGAGGTGGTACAAACCGCAACACGTCCACAACAGAACAGAGGACACAACAGGTGCTGCATGTGCGTAGTAACTGGCCCATCACATATGGCACTGCAGGGAAATGTGAGTTGACAATGTACAAGTACAAACTCACATCCATGATGTAGTCGGAATGTCCAATGTCCCCCATCAAATACGCAGCTCCCCCAAACAGTCACAATGTACACTGTCATGCAGTCTGAATTCAGACATGTACAATGCGTCAACATACATGTGTACACGATGTTAAACTGCATCTCCCTTCACATTGCAGGGGGAAATCCAACACCTCCTGCAGAGCAGTCCGAACCTCTCTTCTCTGATGAGGAAGAGGACCACCACACCTTCGACTCAGACGCCCTCGAACAGCTCGTGGAGAGCCTCCTCAGCCCACTTCCAGGATCAGGACAGCCCAGCTGCCACGAAGAGCCCCCCCGTACAGTACACACAGCAGACAGCACCCACCACCACGGCTGCCTCCCAGGACCCATGGCCTTCCAACGCTGTGTGTTGGGGTGCCAGGAGGAGCTGGCTGAACAGGTGCAGGTGGGGTTCGACCGCATGGCAGCCAAACTAGATGCCATACGTGGGTCTCTAAGTCCCATCAGGGACCACTCACAGTCCCTAACGGACACCCACAGTCCGCTCCATGCTCTCCAACGGACCATGGCTGACATCGCCAGAGTCCTGACTCTGCGACAAGAACGACTGTCTAGCCAGAGTGCCTCCAGCAATCTCGCCCGGGAGTTGGGACACATGCGGAGGATCATGGAGAACATGGAGCGGACGCAGGCGGAAAGAGCGGCTGCCATGGCTGCATACCAGCGAGAGGTAGCTGGGTCCCTCAATGCCCTAAAGACCCTCCTCATGGCATTGCTGCCACAAGGCCTGGCGCTGATGCATGCTGCTGCTACCACCCCATCCACATCTCCGGCCCCTGATGTGTCTGTGCCACACAGTGCTGGAGACAGTACACCACCACCCACATGTGAGGCACATGCAACAGCAGAGGACGAAGATGCGGATGAATCAGCCCTCGTGGTCAGGAGGATGCAGTAACATTCATCTCCGCCATGTGGCCTGTTTCTGCTTGGTTCTGCCCTCTGCATCATCACCTTCCACTGTCCCCCGATGCACTCTGCGACACTCACCTTGGACCTCGACATGGACTGCCATATTCTGTTTGGTCACCAATGACACAGCTATCAGACTGCGGACTGAACTCCGCCTCTCCTAATGTACCTGTAATTCCCTGTAGGACTCTGGCTGGCCCTCCTTGGGCTGACAATGTGAAGTGGGGTTGGCATGGCCCTGTACTGCTCCAGCTGCAACACTCCCTTGAATGTGTAATAAACATTCATATCCACACAGATGTGTCATGTCTATGATCTTTCAAGTGTGGAAGTATGGATGAATGTAGGGTCAGTGATTCCCCCTTACGTCCATGTTGCCCATGTTGTGGGACTATTGTCACAGGGTGACAGATTGCCGATTCTGGTCCGTGTGGCGCCGACACTACAACGGAGACACATCCATTGGTCACTTCCTTGTCCAGCCCAGGACGGAACAACGCCCAGAGCCCCGGGGTTATTGTTCAAAGCCTTACACTGGACTGGCATACGCCAGGACAGCCCACTCCGATTACGCACACAGGGGGGGACGACAACGCTACATGTCCCAGGTCTTCACTGTGGGGATCTGCAGCTCACAGGTCTAGTTGTCAGCATGCCACAGCCACTACCTCATGGTTGGGGTACACCCACACCACACCCATCCAGCACTGGCATCACAGGACATGTGACCCTGGCAATAAAAAGGGCCTGCGCACGTGCTGGACGCCATTTCCACTCTCTCTGACTGGGTGGCTCCGTGTAGTTTGCATGTGTGCATGAGGGCCTAGGGCCCTGCCACCTCACATTGCCCAGTACCGGGGGTGACATGATGGCGTCCGCACAACGGGACTCAATCATTAAGGGTCCATGGCTAGCGGTGCACAGACTTGGTGGCACCGGATACACTGCGGCAGGCACAGGCACCCCGCCACGGGACGGTGTCTTGCGGTGCAGTGAGATAGGGGCACCTAAAGTGCTGAGCGGTTGTGCAGCCTGCGATGAAGCGCCGACCTGGTGGTCCGGACTGGCAAGGATTAGTGTGAGCCCTGCTGGACCACAGTGTAGGCCTGGGCCAGTGGGCAGTGCGGCCCTCCCACCACATGGCGTTGCGTCGCGCTTCACAGAGTTAGTGGCACCTCAAGCGCTGAGCGGGTGTGCAGCCTGCGATGATGCCGTGTGCACTGATGTGGTCTCTGCCATTGCGAAATCAAGACCCAGAGTCAAGTGTGTGACCTAGTGGCCCACGGTGCGGGACTGCATGATGTGGAGGGTGCCATGGTCACGGGCACCGGGCTTGGAGATCCCTCCGGAACGTGGTGGGCCCTCTTGGGGACACGCCGGTGGCGGAAGGTGAGCAGTGAGGTCTGGTTGCGCAGGGCGGGCAATCACCGCTGGGCGGCGGGAGGGGCTGGGGTGCAGCAGCCTGTGTGCGCAGGGGCGGGCAAGCGATGATGGCATGTGCAACTGTATGGACTCTGCCATTCATGTCTCTGGAAACTGTTTCAGATGATGTACCTGGGGGACTGCTGTGAATACCGGCACGTGGTTGGAGACACACCGGTGGCAGCAGGTGAGTAGTGAGGCCTAGGTCCGCAGTGTTGGCACTCTCTCCCGCCCTCTCTCCCTCCCTCTCTCTCCCTCTCTTTCTCTCTCCCTCTCTTTCTCTCTCCCTCTTTCCCTCTCTCCCTCTCTCTCTCTTCTCTCTTCCTCTCTTTCACTCTCTTTCTCTGTACTTTGATGGTCGCATGGCACACCTTCTGATCCAGATTTCTGTTTTGCAGGCTGTGACAGAATGTCCTGAGACGACCCGCCATGCCTCTTCAGAATTGTTTTTTTTGGTTTGTTCTGTAATAAACGTATTGTTTGGATATTTTGATATGGGTGTATGATTTCCCTTTTTCTGGCCACACATGTATGTTGGGTGTTGTGATTGTGCGACTTCAGGCGATTTGTTTGGTTCATGATTTTGTGGAGTTGATGTGCAATATCTTTGTCCATGGGGGGGTGGGGGGTGCCCGGGGTAGGGCCCCAGGGTGGGGGGCAGGTGGGGTCCTGGGGGTGGTGGCGGTGGGTGTTGTTGACCTATTGGGGCTCAGGACTGCATGATGGGTTGCTCCAGGGCATCTGTTGTTCATGTGTGGCTATGGGCTGTGCTCCCTTGTCTGGTGCCGGTTGTCGTCCGACTTTACACCAGGTAGGAGCAGGTGTTAGTTTCCTGCTGCTAACGCGCCTTAGCGCATGTTTTGTGAACTTATCACCGATCTGGCTGGTCGTTGAGAATGTTGTGGAGTGGTGTTGTCGCGGCTTTTAGCACGGGAACGCCTACTCTGCATATCATTAGCGTTAGTTGCCGTCCTCCTCTGTGGCGATGTTTTTTGCGACTGCTATCGCAGGTAAACTGGTGTTATGGGCTGTTAGCACCAGCTTGGGAATGGGGTGATAAATATATCGCGGATTTGGCTGTGATAAAGTGCCGTTAACTCGGCGATAGCTCCTTGAGAATATGCCCCAATGTATTTCAAGATTTGGTAACTGACAGAAGTAAAATCCATACTGCTTCTGGCATTCGGCATCTTTTGGATATATGTACTGGTTCTTTGAAATTTACACTCAATATACAACAAAATGCACAAGAATTTCTAATCCTTATGCTTGGTGTATTGGAAGATGAAGGAATACAAATTGAAAACTTATTTGGACTAAGTTGCAGATGGGATCATAAATGTGAAGAGTGTTCATTTTCTTCTACTACTGAAATAGACACAGAATGATTCATATACTTGACGATACCAGATTGCAAATCAGTATCTTTTAACAAATTAGTAAAAACAGCTAATCAAGCTATGAAATGTTCTCATTGTAAATCAGAAATGTTGTCAACATTATATATAGAAAGATTTGGAAAATATGTCATTTTAATGCTTCGACTACTCTAAAATAGTTCCACTGAGTTTTGTATCTACATTACTAAAAAAGGTAAGAATAAATAATGTAATATGCATGATAACGTGAAACAATGTTTAGAGGCACTTCTACTGCACTCATCCATTCCCTCAAACACTACCCATGCACTCATCCATGCACTCAGCCACTACTCATGCACTCATTCAATTTACCCAGGCACTAACCATGCACTGCTACAATCACCCAGGCACTACCCCTGCACTCATGCAATCACTCAGACACTACTGTTGCACTCATCCATTCACCCAGGAACTACTCATGCACTCATCTATGCATTCAGGCACTATTCATGCACTTATCCATGCACTCAGGCACTACCTCTGCACTCATGCAATCAGCCAGTCACTATCCATGCACTCCTCCAATTACCCAGCCACTACCATTGCACTCATGCAATCACCCAGGCACTACCTATGCACTCCTCCAATCACCCAGGCACTACCCATGCACTCATGCAATAACCCAGGCACTACCTTTGCAATCATCCAATCACCCAGGTTCTACCCATGCACTCATCCATGCACTGAGGCACTATGTATGCACTCCTACAATCACCCTGACACTACCCCTGCACTCATGCAATCACTCAGGCACTACCCATGCACTCCTTCAATAACCCAGGCACTACCCCTGCACTCATGCAATCACCCAGGCACTACCCATGCACTCCTCCAATCACCCACGCACTACCCATGCACTCATAAATTCACCCAGGCACCACCCATGCACTCCTCCAATCACCCAGGCACTACCCCTGCACTCATGCAATCACCCAGGCACTACCTATGCACTCCTCCAATCACCCAGGCACTACTCCTGCACTCATGCAATCACCCAGGCACTACCCTTGCACTTCTCCAATCACCCTGGCACTACCCATGCACTCCTCCAGGCACTCAGGCAGTACCCCTGCACGTATGCAATCACCCTGGCACTACCCATGCACTCCTCCAATCACCCAGGCACTACCCCTGCACTCATGCGATCACACGGGCACTACCCATGCACTCCTCCAATCATCCAGGCACTACCCATGCACTCCTCTAATCACCCAGGCACTACCCATGCACCCATGCAACCACTCAGGCACTACCCATGCACACATCCATGCACTCAGGCACTACCCTGCACTCATGCAATCACTCAGGCAGTACACATGCACTCCTCAAATCACTCAGGCACTACCCATGCACTCATGCAATCACCCAGGCACTACCCATGCACTCATCCATGCACTCAGGCACTACCCCTGCACTCATACAATCAACCAAGCACTACCCATGCACTCCTCCAATCATCCAGGCACTACCCTTGCACTCATGCAATCACCCAAGTACCACCCATGCACTCCTCCAATCACCCAGGCAGTACCCATGCACTCCTCCATGCACCCAGGCACTACTCATGCACTCTTCCAATCAGCCAGGCACTATCCATGCACTCCTCTAATCACCCAGGCACTACTCCTGCACTCATGCGATCACCCAGGCACTATCCAAGTACTCCTGCAATCACTCAGGCACTATCCCTGCATTCATGCAATCACTCAGGCAATTTTTCTATTTTTTTAATTTCAGGAGAATTTTATTGAGCATTTTTCAAAAAACAAAGAACAGAGAGAAAGAGCCATCAGAGAATGCAAGGGTCCAGTTTAAGATATACAGTTCAAGTGCGTAACATCCTGGAGGGTTGATCGTGACCTAAGGGTCCATGTTACAGAGCAAAATCCAGGAAACGGGTGAGAAATAAGTGCACCCAACATATGAAGATTCAAGAAACCCAATTTTTCTATTTTTAACCAGTTTATGTGGTTCTGTAAGAACCATTTTTTAATTTCTTTTCTAACAGTTTTTTCTTTTTTTTGTGTTTTTGACTTTTTTTCAAACAACACAAAATTCAACAGTCCAATATGACTTTTTGCAAAAAAAGAGTAAAAGGAAGATTTGGAAGCATATAAAAAAAAAATTAACACTTGTGTGTTTTTATTGCATTGAGAATAAAATCAATGCATTGCTCCCCAACAAAGAGGGGCAGATTCTCAAGGACCAATCGCCGAGTTAGCAGCACTTTATCGCAGCCAAAGTGGCGATAGATTTATCGCACCATTCACAAACTGGTGCTAACAGCCGATACCGCCAGTTTTCCTGCGATAGCAGCCGCAAAAAACATCGCCACGGATGACACCAGCAACTAACACTAATGAGATGCAGAGTAGGCGTTCCTGTGCAAAAAGCCGCGAAAACACCACTTCGCAATATTCTCTACGACCAGCCAGATCGGCGATAAGATCACAAAACAGGAGATAAGGCGCGTTAGCAGCAGGGATTTAACACCTGCTCCTACTTGGTGTTAAGACGGACAACAACCTGCACCACAAAAGGGAGCCCAGACCAGAGCCACACCTGAAGAACAACAGATGCCATGGAGCTACTGATCATGCAGCTTGGAGCCCCAAGAGGGCCACAACACCCACCGCCACCACACCCAGGCCTGCCACCCCCCCAGACCCCCCCGTCCCCCCCTGGACTACCACAGAGGCAGCGCAGACAAAGACAGTGGACCTTCAGAAAACGCACCAGCCTCACAGACTCAACACCAGAGGATGTCATTGCCCACTACAGGCACAAAAGGACAACCAACCTCCACATCCTGGCCATCATTGCCCACAGGCTGACGGTACCAACACAGCGGACAAACAACATCCCTCCGCAGACAAAGCTGCTGGCTGTGCTGCACCTGTTGGCCTCTGGTACCTTCCAACCAACAACTGCCAGAGTCGGAGGAGTCTCACAGCCAGCCCTATCCAAGTTCCTCACACCTGTCTTGGATGCCATCATCAGCTTGGTACCCCAGCACCTTCACTTCCCACACACTGCACAGGAACAGCTGGAGACCAAGCAAGGCTTCTACGCCATAGCTGGCTACCCGCACGTGTAGGGGGCAATCGACTGCACACATGTACTCCTCGTGCCCCCTGCCACCACTGCACACAATTACCGCAACAGGAAGCACACGCATTCCATCAATGTGCAGGCAATAGTGGACCACCTGGGACTCCTCACCAATGTCGTCGCCAACTACCCAGGCAGTGTGCATGATTCCTTCATCTTCCGACAGTCCATCATCAACCAGCGCTTTCAGGATGGCACCCATGGGAATGCATCGTTCGTTGGTAAGTACCAAATGAACACACCACACACCTCAACTCCACAGTCATGCAACTCACGACTCTGGGAATGCACACGTTACAAACCCACATACAACATGCCAAACAACATGGCGACGTACCAGACACGACAGCACAACTTACTGTGGTAACCTGGGCCAGCCATGTACACAAGCCATGAACGGCATGGCACCTCAGCCACACAATAGCAGAATGTGGGGAGAGGTGGGAACCAGGCATGTGCGAAGGAGGCAAGTGACCCATGAATGAGAATGACCACAATGCCAAGTGTGGCGTGGATGTGCTGGACAGACTGCAGTATGCAGAGCACAGACATGTCCATGTCGACATATACTGCTGGTGTCTGGAGTGTAGTGGACAGTGGATGGAACCATGTCACCCCAGGCAGTGGGGAAGATCGCGGAAATGTAGCTTGTTACGTCCCCCCCTGTAAGCGTGAGCAGAGTGGGCTGGCCCGGCGTACGCCAGGCCAGCATAGGGGTGTGAAGAAAAAGCACGTAGTGCCAGGCGTGGTTCTCTTCCGGAATGGCCAACGTGTCTGCCAGGGCGGCGCCTCTCAGCCCACCACGAGGCCGACGCCATGAGCGGCGGTGCCTGCGATCCTGTGCGCCTGCTGCACCCCAGGCCGCTGGTCCCCAGACCCGTCTTGGCCGCCCCTGCGCAACCAGGCCTCACTGCTCACCTGCCGACACCGGCATGTGTCAAAGAGGGCCCACCACGTGACGGTGCAAGCTCCAAGCCCGAGGCCCGCGACCTTGGCAGCCTCCTCAGACCATCACGGCCTCTGCGACACAGGCCCCCAGCACTCCTTTCTCGTTGACGTACTCCACCGCTGCCTCCGGCCTACACTGCGGGCCAGTAGGTCACACCTTTGGAACTGAGTCTTGATTTATTTATGGCAGAGTTTATACCATTGTACAGGCCTCATCGCAGACTGCATCCCTTTTCAGCTCTGGTGGCACTAACTCTGTGCATTGCAAGCCAACGACACGTGGCTGTGGGCCCCTGCTGACCGCTGCCTCCGGCCTACACTGCGGGCGAGTAGGTCACACATTTGGAACTGAGTCTTGATTTATTTATGGCAGAGTTTATACCATTGTACAGGCCTCATCGCAGACTGCATCCCCTTTCAGCTCTGGTGCCACTAACTCTGTGCCACGAAATTCATGGACACTCTCTGGTTAAACTTTGGTGGCGTCTCAGTCAATGGCCTTGGGGTTGTCTTCATCATCATGTGGCTGGTACTGACTTGGTGTTAAACATGAGTCTGTAGCATTCATCTCCTCCATATTGCCTGTTTCTGCTTGGTTCTGCCCTCTGCATCATGCCCTGGAAGAACACCTTCCACTGTCCTCCGGAACACTCCGCAACATTCACCTTCGACATCGACGAGGACCCGCTCAGCTCTCGTGGCCCTACCTCAGTGCACCGAAAGTCACCGTCCCATGGCGGTGTGCCTGTGCCGGCCGCAATGCATCCGGGGCCACTAACTCTGTGCAGCTCAAGTCATGGACCCTGTCTGATTGAATATTGGATGGCCTCTGAGTCGATGGCCTGGGGGTCATCAACGCTATGTGTCTGTGGCCCTGAGCTGACTGCTGCCTCCGGCCTAAACTGCGGTCCACCAGGGCTCACACATCAAATCGGGTCCTCCTGACCTGCCCGGACGAGGCATCACCGCTGGCTGCACACGCCACCACCGCCAGGACCACCTCCAACCAACAACTGCCAGAGTAGGAAGAGTCTTACAGCCAGACTACCACAGTTGCTCACACCTGTCTTGGATGCCATCATCAGCTTGATACCCTGCTCAGCTCTTCAGGTGCCACTAACTCAGTGCACCACAACTCATGGACCCTGTCTGATTGAGTCTTGTGCTGTGTACAGCGGACTCAACCATGTCACCACAGGCAGTGGGTAAGACCTTGGACATGTAGCTTTGTCATCCCCCCCTTAATACGTAAGAGGGGTGGACTGGGCCGGCGTACGCAAGTACAACGTAGGGGTGTGAATTATTATCCCTGGGCTCTGGGCGTGGTTCATTTCTGGGCTGGACAGGAAACCAAACCAACTGATGCGTGTGTCTCTGTTACAGTGTCTGCGCCACACGGCCCGCAATCGACAATGTTGCATGCACCCGGAGGGCGGCCGCGCACGAAGGGATTGTACAAGGAGCACAAGGCCGCTCGGGCTCTTGGCTCATGCATGCCAACTGTTGTGTGTGTATCGCCATTGGTGCACCATAAGCCTAAGGCCTAGCCTCAATTGCTCCGCGAAAGCCACATCACATTTCCAGAATGCAAGCAGTAGTCAGACTAACATTAGGGATGAAAGCTCCTTTGTCTCAATACAGAAGGCGGAAGGACATCTGCACCTCCGACCTTGGTCTTGCATGCGGCAGGCACCCCCTGAGAGAGATACCATATCAGATGATGACGACTCGCACACTCCGCACAGCCCAAATGAAAGACCAACATATCCACACCCCACACACAGAAGTCCTTGCTCGAGGTACTCTTGCATGGAATGCCCTTGACAATTACGTACACAACAACCCATACGTCCAAACATTGCACACACATACGACTCATTGCTCCGAGCTGTGGCATATCATTCACATAACTGCCGCAGGTCAGAAGAGTGCCAGTTCTACGAGAGCCACCAACGCAATGGCAGAACATCCTGGGCGCATGCACAACGCCTGTCACGTGGAACTGCACCGTGTCCGAATGCTGCCTGTTAGTGTCTGATGCATTGTTCTGCATGTTGTGGCCCTTGTCTTGCCCGTACTGACACGCACATGCTAATAAAGTCTACGCAACTTCACTAGTGTTCAACTGTGATGAGTGTTGATTAGAATGACAAATCTTGTGCCTCAATGAGCATTGTCCGTACACAGGGAGGGACTGACTGACGCATTTCACTTAGGGGTGAGTCCCTATTGCCAGCTCCACCTCTGTGTGCCAGAAATAGTGGTTGGGATAGTTGCTGACAGACCTGTGCTCTTACATGTCTTCAGCAATGTGAGTATGGTGTCCATGTTCTTGCCATGTGGATCAATGTGATCCATCACTACAGGCTGTGTCCACCCAGTTGAGTGTGAGTAGGTATGCGAAGAGATGTTCTGTTGTCAAATGTGATGGGGGACACATCTTTAGGCCTGCCAACGACTTTGACATTTCATACCCAGCCCTATTTCTAACATTGCGTGGGGCAAAGTTGAGGAATTGCGCGATTGTTGTCTCAGAGCAATGAGGCCACAGCTAGTGCACACATTCCCAGTCATCCCACTTCCCATGTGTGTCACGGTCAAACATGCGCATTGCTTTCATTTCCCAGGGTGTACCTTTTTGGGCAATCAATGTCCTTACATTCATCCATACTTTTATACTTGATCTATTATGGACATGACACATCTGTGTGAATTTGAATGATTTATTCACATTCGGTGGAGTGTCGGAGCTGGAGCAGAACATGGCCATGCAAACCACACATTACATTGTAGCCCAGTGGAGGGCCAGTCAGAGTCATTTAGGGATTGACTAGTACATCGGAAGAGGAAGAGTACAGTCCGGAGTCTGATTGCTGTGTCATTGGTAAGCAAACAAAATATGGCAGTCCATCGGGGTCCAAGGTGAGTGTCGCAGAGTGTTTCGGGGGACAGTGGGAGGTGTTGTTAACAGGGCATGATGCAGAGGGCAGAACCAAGCTGAAACTGGGCATATGGCGGAAAAGAATGCTACTGGCTCCTTCTTACTACAAAGGTGGAATCACCCGCATCTTCGTCCTCTATGTCATCTGTCTGACATGTGGGTGCTGATGTTTGGCCTGCAGCACTGTGTGCAGATGTGTATGTAGAAGTACCAGCAGCATTCATCAGCAACTGCCTTAGTGGCAGCAATGCGATGATGAGGATCTGCAGAGCATGGAAGATCCCAACAACTTTTCACTGGTGTGCATCCATGGCAGCCATTCTTTCCGCATGCATCCGCTCCATGTTCTCCATTATCCTCAGCATATGTGCCAACTCTCGGCTGACATCGCTGAGGCCACTCTGACTAGACAGTTGTTCTCCTCTCAGAGTCATGACTCCAGCGATGTTCGGCATGGATTGTTGGACATCATGGAGCGAACTGTGGGTGTCCGTTAGGGAGTGTAAGTGGTCCCTGATGAGACTTAGACACACACGTATGTCATCTAGTTTGGCTGCCATGAGGTCGAACCCCACCCACACCTGTTCAGCCACCTCCTTCTGGCAGTCTAACACCTGGCCTTGGAATGCGATGTGTTCTTCGGTGAGGTTCTGGGAGCCAGCCGTGGTGGTGGGTGCTTCCTGCTGTGTGGTTTGTGCAGGGGGTGGGGTCTCCTCGATGCAGCTGGGCTGCCCTGCTCCTGGAGGTGGGTTGCCGTAGCTGTCCATGAGCTGTTGTAGGGCGTCGGTGTCGAAGGTGTGGAGGTCCTCTCCATCATCACTGATGAGTTGTCTGGTCTGCTCTGCAGGAGGTGTTGATTGTCCCTCTGCAATGTGAAGGGGAGATGCATTTTAACATTGTGTTGACATGTATGTTGACGCATTGTTCAAGTTTACATACAGACTGCATGACAATGTACATTGTGACTGTTTGGGAGGAGCTGACTATTAGATGCGGGACAGTGGACATTTGAACTACATCATGGATGTGAGGTTGTACACGTACATTATCATCTCACAGTTTCCTGCTATGCCAGATGTGATTGGCCAGTTTCTACGCACAAGCGGAAGCAGTTGTGTCCTCTGTTCTGTAGTGAGAGTGTTGCACTTTGTACCACATTGTCGTCAATGAGGTTGTGCTGTTATTGCTATGTGTGTGTGCCGCATTGTTGGAGAGTCGCCCCTGCAGTTGTGATTTTGTTGCCCCTTATCCCTTTGAGGCGGTGTGCCTTTGACTTCTGTGCTTCTACAGTGCTGAGATGTTGCAGACTTGGCTAATTTTGGCTCTAGTTCGGATTTTGGACTCTTGGGCATGGTTTATCCGCAGATGTGTCGTTGACGTCAGGGGTTGTTTGTGCACGTTGATGTGTCAGAGTGTGACCTGCTCCTTTCCGGATGTGTTCCACACTCAGCCACCTCAGTGTCATGGCGTGCACCATGTCATGATAATTGGACTGCAGCCATGCTGTTCGTCATGCAGTGTTACTTGCATTGTCAGTGTGGCTCACTGACACGCAGCTTTGCTGGTTTTAACACGTGTGCATGGGTTGGTTGGAGATTGGTGCTGTGTGGGGAGGGACCCCTTTGTGCCCATAGTGGACGGGGGCCTACTTGCTGTTTGTATGTGTGCTGCAGTGTGCCAAGGGGATCAGGGACATGATCCAGAGTCATTGTGGGTGTGCAGTGTGCTCTACTTAATTGTGCATGTGTGCCATTGTGCCCATCTCCCCCGTCCCCCAGTCCCTGTTCGGTACTCACCCTGGTGCTGTTGTGTCAGGTCATGTCGAGCAGTGTCCGGACCCCCAACTCCTGCCACTGTCTCCCCACTGATGACTGTGGCCACCATTTCCTCCATCTCATCCAGCTCCTGGTGTTCCGCTGGACTGCCACCTCCAGTCTGCATTGCTGCCTGATGTTTGTCAGCGAGTTTCTTCTTGGTTTTGCGCTTCGCATCATTCCAGCGCCTCTTGACCTCTCCAATTGTCCTCCTCCTCACTCCGACTGCATTCACCTTGTCCAGGATGGACTGCCATGTTGCATTTTTATTTGCCAATGACACGTTGGAGGTGACGAACAGTTGTTGGTGGTGTTCTATCACCTCCGTGATGATGATCCTGTTTTCCTGCGGACTGAACCTCGTCTTCCTCGTCTTCCTCTCCTTGCCCTTCCGTGACCCCGAGGTCCCAGGCTGTTCCTCCTGGGGGCTTGTGGGGTTCTGGTCGTCCTCTGTACTTGCTCCGGCTTCCTCCATGGTGCTACGCAGTTTTAATTATTTTGTTTGTGTTTTTCGGTGCTTTTATTGTGCATTTTCCCGCATGATGCATGGGAATTGCAGGCCTGTCGCTGGTTATCGCAGATTTTTTTATCGCGGTTCGCCACATCGCAACTTTTTTCGCGTTCGTGTTTCGCGTTTTTTGGCCGTCACGGTAATTTTATCGCGGTCATTTGACGCGTTGGCGTGAGACTATCGCATGGTACCGCCGTGTTGAGAATTCAACGTTAACACAGCGTTATTTTCCCGCGATAGACTGCGATGTGCAAAGTTGCGTTAAGCTAATTTTGCGATAATTATCACATGTTCTTGAGAATATCCCCCAGAGTTTTGCATCACATTTTTTGCAACTGATAGAAGCATCCACTAGCTCCGGGAAAATGTGTGGCTGAGGTGAAGGTGGAACTCCTGCACTTGATGTATATGGTGCATTTGCGTCAACCTGGGCAGCTTGTTCATTTTTCTCCCGCAGCATGACTTCTTTTGCCAAATGAACCGGATGAATTGTCTCCAGGTGCTTTTTCATTGAGGATGTTCTGCATGAGTACTTTTTTCAGATCCTCTTGAAAGTACTCTTTTGCACAATTTGCAAGTGACTTTTCTTGCATTCACCTTTTTTTCACCCTCTGGCACTGTAAAAAATGCCCAAACTACACTCTCCTTTCTTTTTTTTTACAGGCTCCTCCACATCGTCTACCTCTTCCAGGAGATCTTCTTCTGGATGACTAGATGCCATAATGAAGAAAAATAGTCAAACAATACCCAAAAAAAAGAAGTTCCCACAGCCTAGAATAAGCAGGTCTTGCCAGGAAGACACACCAAAAATAAGATAAATAAAACAGGTGTTAGATCCTCCCTCTAACAGAATGAAAAGGTTTTAAACCAATCAGAAGCTTTCTTTTCAGGTCACATGGAGTCGCGTAGGGTACGCACACCCGTCGTGTACACGTCGCGCACCCGTAAAATTTCGTATACATAATTGTAAAGTATAAATTGGTGTTTATAAAATATTTTTAAAAGTATATTAGTGAAAGTGTTTAAGCAAAACTGATATTTAAAGTTTGTACAGTGATATTTCACACTTTTAAAATTACGCCGGAGGCGCGACCCCGGAAATACGTCCCAGCAACGTTCGCGCATCCTACGCGCATACGTCGCACACTCGTAAAATCTCGTACAGTAAATTCTAAAGTATAAATTCCTATTTATAAATTGTTTTCTAAAGTACATTAGTGAAAGTCTTTAACCAAAACTGATATTTAAAATGTTTACAATGATATTTCATACTTTTGAAATTACGCCGGAATTGCGACCCCTGCGCGATCACGGAAATACGTGGCAGCAGGGTTCGCGCACCCTGAAGCCATGCACCCATCATGTAGGTTCGCGTAGGATGCGCAACTCCTTTGTAAAAAAAAAAAGAAAAGAAAAAGTTATCATAACAATACAATAAAACAACTTTCACAGTATTAAAAGCATTATTTCAAGTAAATATAAATTTTAATTGATCACATAAATAACAGAATACATTTTTAGTAGTCTATGATATATGTATTTTAAAAGAGTGATTATAATTATTAAAGAAGATTTTAGAAAAACTATGAATAATTTTTAAAAGAAGAGTTCAAAAATATACTTCCAATCATTTTTAAATAAAAGGAATTCTATAAAACACTCAGAAATACCGTAAAAAAGCTAAGATTACAATAATTTTATGCTTAAGATTTAGCATTTAAAAAAACCTTAGAAATTCACTGAAAAAAACATAGGTTTCAGGGACGTTATAGTTAGGAATTAGCATTGAAAAAGCCTTTGAAATTCACTGAAAAAAACCATAGGTTTCATGGATGTTGTAGTTAGGAATCAGCATTTAAAAAACCTTTGAAATTCACTGAAAAAACCATAGGTTTCAGGGACGTTATAGTTAGGGATTAGCATTTAAAAAGCCTTTGAAATTCACTGAAAAAAACCACAGGTTTCAGGGACGTTATAGTTAGGTTGACATTTCACTCGTACAAAACCAGAGAAATTCATCTGTTATAGTTAGCTGAGCTAACTATAACTCGCGCCCCCGCAATGCATTGCTGATGACGTCAAATATTACATCACTCATGACATGGTCAGTGACATCACTGATGACATCTCAAATGACATCACTGATGACATCATCCACGTGATCATCTGATGCACCTCCTCACACCCTAATATAACCTTTGATACACCCACTCTAAAATACAGACTACCAATATCGAAACCATAGACAGACCAATACCAGTTAGCGCATACCCGCTCACTGATTCATACGTCTACACACACATCCACTTACTAACCCATACAGTCACTTATACACGCAGTCATTCATCAATACAGCCACTGATATATCCACTTATACACCCATACAGACACTCACACACCACCACTCACCCAAAGAGTTACTCAAATACCTAGTCAGTCACCAAAAGAATCAATCACACTGCCATTTACTCACCTATACAGTTATACACACACACCACCTCACTTATTCATACAGATAGTACCATATACTTACTCTCTTCTACAATCACTGACATAAGCACACACTTATCCATGCTGCCACTGTCACAATCACTCACTGTCACATTTAGTCACTTATATACTCCAACACTCACATATACTGCCTTTCACATATGTAGTTACTTACACATATACCACTGAGACATCCATTCACTCACCAACACAGCTATACACACACTCACTCACCCATACAGCCCATAACACATGCACGCATGAACCCATACACCCAGTAAATCACCCACTCACATCCATGCAGGGAGTCACACACACCCCACACACACCCACACAGACACTCAGGCATCCATACAGGTAATCAAACAACCAATCATTAACCCATATAGACACTCATGTAGCTACTCACCAACCCATGCAGCCACTTACACACCAACTGACAGACTGATACAGACATTCACACAGATTAGTCATTCACCATGCATTCACTAAGACACATTTAATCACTCACTTATACAGAGAGTCACACACCCACTAAATCATCCATTCAGACTCTCATACACCCACTCATTCTTCAATACACCTTGGCATATATATACATAACATTCGTCAACTTTTTAGAAACACTCACAGTCACTGGATTATGTCATCAGTGATGTCATTAGTGATGTCATTTGAGATGTCATCAGTGATGTCACTGACCATGTCATGAGTGATGTAATATGTGACGTCATCAGCAGTGCATTGCGGGGGCGCGAGTTATAGTTAGCTCAGCTAACTATAACGGCCGAATTTCTCTGGTTTTGTATCAGTGAAATGTCAACCTAACTATAATGTACCTGAAACCTGTGGTTTTTTCTGTGAATTTCAAAGGTTTTTTAAATGCTAATCCCTAACTATAACGTCCCTGAAGCCTATGGTTTTTCCAGTGAATATATATAGATATATATATATATATATATACATACATACATGTGTATTTATTTATATATATATGTTATTTTTTATACATTTACACACATAAATTTATAAGAATGTGTGTATATACACATATATATAAATATATGTATATATATATATAAAAAATGCATATATATAAAAATTTCCCTAAAACCCCACAACTCCTCAACCCATACCCACCCTGAACCCTAAAATTACCCTTGCCACTCAAAAACCTATACCCACCCTAAACCCTAATATTACCCTTGCCACCCAAAAACCTATACCCACCCTAAACCCTAAAATTTCTTTGCCACCCAAAAACCCATACCCACCCTAAACTCTACAATTACCCTTGCCACCCAAAACCCATACCCCCTAAATTCTTAAATAACCCATACACACCCATATTTACAAACACTTAATACTTACGTAATACTTACATTTAAAACGCATATGCCTTTACCATTCATGCCCTTACAACGATATTTATTGTAAAGGCATGCGTTATAAAGGCATATGCATTGTAAAATTTGGCGTTATAATGGTTTGCATTGTAACGGCACTTGCGTTGTTACAACCGTGTAATGCATTGTAGCAGCTGCATTGTATATCTGTTTCCCAGAATACTCCATGCATGTGCTTAATTGAATGGTGTTTAGTGTAGCCATTTTTGTACACATCATGGTCTAGAGAAACCTTGAAATCCTTCAGCTGTTTAACAATTACAGCTAGTTAGGCAGTCCCTTACTCTATTACTCACATCGCAGGAGACTGTCGTAGGATGGATCACCAACATCATACCATATTTGTAGATATACAAATAAAATAACTTTATCATGTTGAATACTGTCAGATTTGTGAACATCAGACCCGAAAAAAGGGCGCATAGTTTTACAAACATTTGACAACCAATTTTGGCAACTGTCTAAGAACAAGTTATGTTGATTGTTTACATCAAACGTGACATTGGATATCTGCGAGGCTTCACAATGGTCCAAGCAAGTGATTGGAGATATTTGCTTGCTATTTTTGCAATTGAGGCAAATTAGCCAGGAAAAAGACATTAAAACAAATATCAAATAATAATCTAAAAACCCAAGTTCCAACAATATAACACATTAAATATGTGCCAAAGAACAGTTAATAGAGCCTATAAACTACAGTACATTGACCCACCATCAAGAAAGTGCACACTGCCTAATAAGACAAATTCTGTATTAAAATGGGGTGTCTCTCCCTGGTGCAGTCACCAGACCCTAAAAAGCAAAATCATGAATCCAAAAACAGCGTCTGTGGCCATATTCAAACACACTTGCCCCTGTGCATATCAGCAATATACCTTGGATTTTATAGCCTTCCAAATGTTCTGGTCTCCCCACACACTGGAGTAGATGTTGAAGCTTATATCTTTACCTAGCCAGGAGCAGTATGCAGGTGGAATTGCAGCGGATTTTGTCATTGTCCAGTTTGCTCATTACCAATGTAATGATAATACTGATGACACGATACACATCAAGCTGTACATTGTCATCACAGAGATGATCCTAGGGATCGGCACATCTTTACTCCATCTCTTAGGGTGCCATAGCAGAGTGAGAGCAGAATTTCCCTATAAGCATTACAAGGTTGAAGCCAGCAAAATGTAATTTCACCGAAGATGGTAAAAATCTTTACATTGGGCCTGGCTACCTATATGCCACTGACGTGGTCCTATCTGCTTTCATCAAACGCCAAAGCCAAGGGGGTGTGTTGTCAAGCTTCAGTACTGAAATGCGATATTTTTAAAATGCAACAAAGACATTTATGACAAATTTAAAGGCCTAGTCTACCTATGGTTACAGATATACAAAAACGAGAAAGGAATATCTTTTAGTAAATTAAGGGCCCAATGCATGTTAGTGTAGATATGATTTCTTTTATTCAGAACTCGGTCTCAATCACAGTGGAGGGTAATTTGATCTGCCGCCCAAAGCAATTAATGCAAAAGCAGATTCACATGAGCATCCGTCGTGTGATCAGAGCATGCGCTGTGAACAGGACGTATTATTATTGCTTGTTAATGTTACATGAACTTTCGGTTGGCGAAATATTGACTCATCTCAGAACAGATCATATTTTCAGACTAATCTCATCAAAATGTTATTTGACCAGAGGTGTCTAATCCCTGTTTTGTTAAACTGATACCTGCTATAATTTTTAGTGTTTAAAATATTTACATTGAAATATTAAAGTAACGAATCTCAAGGCCGTGTATAAAGCCCTGATGAATAATAAAAAAAAATACCTGCAGTCCACTAGGTACAAAAGAAAATATTGCCTCATAGACCCGGCAGAATGGCAATGCTGGAAGATAGACTCCTCATCTTTGCTGAAAAATTGCCACTAGTGGACGCTCCTCAAACTTATTTTATCTGGGTGGTATGAGGTGATAAAAAATAACCTGCGCTATTTAAGAATGTGAATTATTTACCACTCGAAGTGTCAGGTGTAAACATATGCAACATGTTCAAATGCCTGTTGCCACAAAGAAAATGGTGGTTGTTAGCAGGTAGCTTTACATTCTATGGACTAGACTGATGACACGCCCTCCTTATGCATAATGCAAGAGGCAGAGAGAGAGAGACTGAATTTTGTGTTAGTGCCCCCCTCCCTCACCCCCCAAGAAACTATCCAAGCTTTAACTAATGCTTTGGAGGGGATGTAGCCTGAGAGACCGAGCTGCTAAATTTGGAACAGGTGACCTATATTGCTTAACATCCTGCAATTCTGGGCAAATTACTTAGGGGCCGATTTATATCTAGGCGGGCAGTCCGTTTCTCCGTCAGGGAGAATGACTAAATTAATCCATCACCCTGACGGAGGTGCCACTTACCAAAATCACAGCGGTTCCTGTCCTGCTGTTTACAGTTTACAGTCAACATGAGGGAGCCCGGCATCAAACTGTTTTCTTTTTTATTTTCAAAAATAAATTCCTGAAGCTTTTTTTTTTTTTTTTAAATGAAAAAGAAAATGCTCCCATGACCATGGGATTATTCTCCCATGGCGAGATCAATTAACAGTTTTCACTGCCCTCAACACTAGGGGTTTTCCTGGCAGTGATGGACAATGAAAACAGAACTCTAATTCACCCCATCTAAATTAGGTGGGCGGTATTAGAGGCACTGGCGTAGCTAGGGGGGGGCGGTGGGGGCGGACCGCCCCAGGCGGCACGAGTTTTGGGGCGGCAGCCGGCCCTCCTCCCCCCTCCCTAACCTGCGGCCGTCGCAAGAATCGGCCGCGGCCGCAAGAATCGGCCCACCCCCCCGAGGGCGGCAAACGCAGGGGCCGCCACGGGCAGCCTGAGGCCTACCTACGCCACTGATTAGAGGTCTTCCTCCGATGGCCCTTACTCCGCAGGGCCATCAGAGAGGTTTAATCATGACGGAGACAGAGTCATTTCAGCAGTGATTAAACCTAAATTTGGTGTGTGGAACATTATCTTGGCAGTATAGATATTCCGTAACCATTTTTACAGAGTATCTTTACCCCCAGGATATAAATTCGATCTTTAATTTCCCTGTGCCTAAAATCATGTAGTATGGTCTGATTCTCATGTAAAACACTCTAATGTCCTTGAACCAAGTTCACACTACATAAAACTGCAAAAAAGTTTGGATTTCATTAGTTAGTTTAGTACAAAACCATCTTTCATTCTATTCCACAGTGATGTTAATCTTTGGTTAAATGATTAATCTAACCTTTGACTAATATCTTTTTGATGGCTCTGAGTGACCTTTGGCTATACAAATCATTGAAGATCCCACACACTAGAAAGGGCATACACTGAATGCCAATTTTTATCTAAAACCTTCATGCCTCAGTTAAAACAAAATGTGTGTTGTAATTTTGTCAAACGAAGAATACAAAAAAAAGTGATTGATGGAATGCTTGAATTAATCACACCCACTGGTATTTATTCAGACCAGACCATCACGTTTTTTACCAACTATGCCACCTCATGTTACAGCCAGACTTGGGACTGCTCCAATGGGAGCAGTCCAGTCTGAACTGCCTAACTGGAACACAAGCAACCTCTTCTGCCAGGCACGGCTTGGCTCCTGTGGCACAATGTGCATAGGACCCCCGTGTGGGTATACCATCCACCTTAGAGTATCACAACAAAGAATACAAAAAGGTGATGGATGGAGTGTTTGAATTAATCTCAGCCACTGGTAAATACCTAGCGCTGCATCAAAGTCAATCTTTTTTTTCACACCAAGCTACCTCAGGTTAGACCCAGCCATATGCAAATTAGTTATATTTCTGCTACAGTGGAAGGAGTCCAAAATGAATTGCCAACACACATCCTCCCCTGAACTGGAAAATAAGCAACCCGGAGCCGGTTTCAGCCTAGTTGGGCTCCTTCAGACAGGTGCAGCTTTTCTTTCGGTGACACTGTGAGCACAGGACCCACATCTGGGCATACCATCACACCTAGGGTGCAACATTGAAGAATACAGCCTGGATTAATCTCAGGCACTGGTAATTATTCAGGCTGCATCCCCATCCATCATTTTTTTGCTTGTCATTCCACCACAAATTATGCCCATCCATGTGCTAATCAGCCTTGGTTCTGCTCCGGTGGTCACAGTCCAGCCCGAACTGTCAAACCAGGTCCTCTCTGAACTGGAGCACAAGCAACCCAAGGCTGGTTTTTGCCTAGTTGGTGCAGCTTGGTTCCAGTGGCACAGTGAGCACAGACCCATGTCTGGCCATACCTGTCACACTTAGGGTGTCACAATGAAGAATACAAAAAGTGATGGATTGAATGGTTTACTACCGATAAATACTCGGGGATACATCCCAGTCCATTATCTATTTTTTGCTCACCATGCTACATCGAATTAGACCCACACATATGCACATCAGCTTTGATCCTGTGCCAAAGGGAACAGTCCAGCAAGAAATGCCAAGCTGTATCCTTTCTTAAACAGAACACAAGAAACCCAAGACCAGTTTTGACCTACTTGGGCCTCTTTAGTCGGGAGCAGCTTGATTCTAGGGGCACAGTGAACGCTTTCCATTGTTACAAAGACACGCATAGAGGCGAAGCAATACTAACCCATATTCAGGTCTTTATCTTTGTACATCTTTTGGCGTCAGGCAACTATCAGACTATTTTGTCAGAGGCAGGAGGAATTTCTCAGAATGCACCCTCAAGGGTATTTCATAATTTGATTGAAGCAAAGTTATTTAAGATTAATTCTTATAATCATTCCTAATACACTAAAGGAGCTTCAGGACACCAAAGCTATCTTTTACATATTGCCAGTTCAACCAGGCAGTTGGCTATTTTGATGGAATACCTACAGCAATTTGTCCACCATCTAGAACAGAATTCCTGTATAGGAATATAAAAATACCACTTACCAAATGTACAGGTAGTGAGTGTGTCATGACAGACCTTGTTGCACTTCATCCAGGCAGCACCCATGATTCGTATATGTTCGGCCTCTGTGGCCTTTACACCTGGCTGGCAATGGGATAGCTTGGAGATAGATTTCTTTGGGCAATGCAAAATATCAGTACAGTATATATTTCTGTTTTTGAGTTTTGCAACTTGATTCACCAATAATAATATCTTAGTTGACAGTGCGTACGCAATTTGATGTGGATAATGACATCATACCTAAATCCACTCTCAACAAGGGAGAGATGATACAATATAGCATACATGGAAACAAAGGTCTGTGGTTGAACACACCTTTGGATTCCTCAAATGACATTTCGTATGCTTACATTAAAGTGGTCGAGCATTGCAGTATGCACCAGAAACACGTTGCAAAATAGTTGCATGTTGTGCAATGTTGCATAAGGTAGCAAGCAGTAAGGGTCTTCCGGTGGAATCAATGGACGATAATAGCAATGATGAAGCTATACCACCCCAAGTGAACCAAACTAAGATCAAGATGCAAACAGAGCAATGGAAGGAAGGACACCACAAACATAAATATCCAACATCTACATTTAGGGTTAAGTATTATAATGTTTAGTGCTATTGTTTTTGACATTATCAAAGGCAAAACGTAAATAGTAACCAAAAATAGTTTTCTTTTCATTCACTGGCCATGCAAAACACTTCAAAGAAATGTATTCTATAATATATCATCTGTACACATGCAAAATATAAGCAAACTTTCTTTTTAAAATTGTTTTTGACAATAAACACAACATAGAAAGAAACAAGTGTTAACATTACTCTCTTCCTCTTTTTGCCTTTCATTACAATCACCCTTTCATTAGATGTAGAAGTGGATTTTTCCTCCACCTCATGGATTTTCCTTATACAGTAGCTGAAACGACTCTGCTCTTGAACAGACAAACTGTTGCGGCTGGATGCCTCTTCACTCTCTCCCAAAGTACCTCCCTCAACCCATCTAACATGTTGTTTCTATTTCTATCAAAACATTTGCAAATTTTTCTGCCCTTTAGCAACATCCTTGCTAAAATGGCCAAGCTCAATTTGCAGGTTAACAGATCTACGAGATAGAAGACTCATGGAAATTGCAAGGCAACCTACAGATCTCCCAAATCCTTGCAATATTGCTTAAATGTCTATGACAACGTTGAACAGCAACTCTATCCTCATTCATTAATCCATATAGTGAGTGTGGTTAGTGCCTCTATTAAGGCACTGATTTCAGTAAATATTACCTCCTGTGACGAGAACCTGATGTCATGGCTTCGTCTAGCCCACTCATTCTTTGACCCAAAGAACGTATTGGCCTTAGCTGTTGTTTCTGTACCTGTAAATCTGACTTTTACATTTTTTGAAATTATTTAAAAGATTGTAATTCATCCCTAAATTGTGTGTTATTAGACCTAGGCCTTATGTTCCTTTTGAACATTTGAACGAATCCACTTAGCATATTGTATCCGCTTGAAGTTGAAGTAGTTGAAGCAGTGTGCGTAGGCGTATGTTTAACTGTATAGGTAGGTTTATGCATTTTATTTCTGTTCTTGAGTTAGAAGGTTGTTCTTTACCTAAACTTGATGTTCAAAGCTGAGAGTGAGATCATTCTCCCATTTCAAAATTAACAATAACTTCCCTAATATTACCTTCCATTTTTACAGCATTCCGGTTCCATCAGATTTCTGTATGGGATTAACATTTTTATGAATTCATTTCTTGAAATAATGTTTTTAAATGTTATTAGATGTATCTTAAACTACATATTCATAATGCATTGAAATTTACATAACAATTAAAATCCAAATGGAATGCATTACATTTTAGTTACATTTTCACATATTATGAAATAAATTTAACAACATATTAAGAGTGAAATTAAGAAGTTAATCCAAGTTTAACATTTTTAAACTTTTGAAATGCATTACATCAAACGTATGGGTAGGTCACTGCATTTCATTTCTGTTCATGAGTCAGAAGGTTCTTCTTTATATGAACCTGATGATAAAGGTTGAGAAGGAGATAATTTTCCCATTTCAAAATCGATAGCTTCTCCAATATCACCTTCCTTTTCACAGTATTCTTGTTCCACAGTGATTTCCTTATTAAATTAAATAATTTTAAATACATTTTTAGATGTTATTAGATGTATCTTAAACTACATGTCTCATAATGCATTGAAATTTACATTATAGTTAAATTGCAAATGGATTCGTTTAATTTTAACTAAATTTTACATGTTATGAAATTAATTTAGCAATATATTAAGAATGAGAGTCAGAAGTTAATCCAGGTTTATCCTTTGCAACTTGAAAAGCATTATTGGATTTGTAGTTTTCATAAAAAAATGTCTATTACACTTAAAAATGTATTGTCTAAAACCTATAGCAATACTTTCCTTTATAATATATGTTACATATGTTTAATAAATCTTAAAGTATTAAAACACATATTTATATCTATATTAAATATAATGAAATGGTTAGCTCTAACCTCTTCTAGAAGGAGGAACATTATAAGTATCAATGTCTGTAACTCCTGACATAGTCTGTGGTGCAAAGGTGCTTTCAACCATTTCCTCCATCAGATTCACGGGGACCAATGAAGAGCCACGTTCAGTGCAACCAGCCTCTGAGATTCTTTGTGCTAGCTTCTCTTTGGTACGACACTGTAAGTGCTTTCTTTTGCCTTCCCATCATCTTTTGTTTGCTCCTGGTTGGACATTTTATACCACCTACAATCTACTACTTCACTGAGATGTGTGCTGTCCAAGGTGAAAGAAATCAATGCGCTGCAGGAACATTGTGTCCTGGTTATAAGGTCATCACATGCAGTCAGTGTGACATTCACTATTAGTGATTCTCTATTTACAACTTTTACAGATCCGTTAATATGGAATCACAATCTGCGACTGTAAATCCTAAGAAATTGCAAATAGAGACAGCATACTAATAATTCATATGATTTATCGCATGTTGGAAATTGCCCTTTTTGCAGGGTCACCCCCAAACCTTTTGCCTTCCTCCTTCACTTTTTGCTGAATTAGTTCTTGTTGGCTTTAGGACTCTGTGCACTTTACCACTGCTAACCAGTGCTAAAGTGCTTGTGGTCTCTCCTTAAAACATGGTAACATTGGCTCATACACAGTTGGCATATTATCTACTTTTAAGTCTCTCTTGTAAGCCGTGCTACATGTGCCCAGGGCCTGTAAGTTAAATGCTACTATTAGGCCTGTAGCACTCTTTTGTGAGGCTCAATCGTTTCCTTTTTATGCATATAAGTCATCCCTAAGGTAGGCCCTAGACAATACATAGGGCAGAGTGCAAAGTATTTAAAGGGCAGGACATGTACTTTAAAGTTTTACGTGTCCTGGTAGTGAAAAAACTCCCAAAGTCGTTTTTCACTACAGCAAGGACTATCTCTCTCATAGAATGACATTGCAGCTGCCTTATTACATTTTATAAGTGTAATTTCAAATTGAGAAGAGATAGACTTTTCAAGTTTGGTGTCTCTGGAATCCTAATTTAAAATCCTAACTTTTGGTGAAGTCGGATTTTAAATTGCAATTCTGAAAATGCTACTTTTAGAAAGTAGACAATTTCTTGCTCAAGCCATTTGGTGCCTCTGCCTGTTTCTGATCACATATCTGAGGTGGGTGACAGCTAGACTTTGTCAATTCCCACTAACCAGCCACACACAGTGGGAGCTTAGGTGTGACTGGATGGGCCATCCAGGCAAGATGGGAGGGAGAAGCTGGTCCCAGCCTCACTACACCTGAATAGGCTGTGTCCTGTCCCCACACAAAGGACTGCATAACCCCCTCATAGTGGGTCTGGAGCCAGGGCAGGAATGGCAGGGCCTCTGTGCACTCAAAGGCCTGCCTTTGAAGTCTCCCCCACTTCGAAGGCCCAACTGGGTTTATGTACTGGACCTCTGACACTACCAATTCAGTACACTTCTGGACCTATGGGTACTCTTCCAGGAAGAAGGGCTGCTGTGCCGCTGAAAGGATTGCCACTCTGCTAGACTGCTGCTCTTAAGGAGCTGCTGCCTTGCTGTGCTGACCTGCTGCCCTCTTGCCTGAGGGAGAAGAATGGGACCTGGTACCCATCTTGAACCCAAGATCCCAGAGTGACTCAATGGGCTAGTCTGCTGGCCTCCTGATCTGAGCCTCAGGGACATAAGAAACTCCCCACAGCTGGACCTGTTTTCAATCAGCTCCTGACCCCCAAGAGGCGCCTCTCAGGTCCTAAGCCCTTGGAAGTGGCTTTTAAGCTCTTAAAGGCAAGCTTTTAGGCTCTTTGCGAATGGGCCTGTTTACTCCGGAACCATGCCTCTCACATTGGAAATCAGTGCAAGCTGCCGCAAGTTTGTCTCTTCGCACAGCTAGCATCGTCCGCCGTCGTGGATCACCACCGTGAAGCTCTAGCCCACCCGTCCGTGACTTTCTCATTGCCTTCAGGTTAAGCCTGATTGCTCTTTGCCAAGCTACCAGAGGGTGAACACAGGTTAATTTGGGGTCTGCTGGTGCCTTACCCTGACTAAGATTGTGGTTATTGGTTGACTAGGCTCACACCCCAGTCAATCAGAAACGCTAATAAATTGCTAAATGATATTTTAGTACATATGGCCCCAAATTCTTTATTTGAAAAATTCCCAAAAATGATCTCGACATGAAGGCGATAAACTTCTACTCTACAGTCCTCTGTCACCAACTCACGTCTGGTCACTCAGTCTTTTATTCTCACTCCCCCCTAGCCTTGCAAAAATTGGAAAACTATCTTAAATTGCTTAAACCCACTTATGTGGGTCCCTGTGTATCCCAGGTCTACTTGGCTGGTGAGTTTGCTGATTGGGGTTTTGATTTATTTGCTTTTATTTAAAATGTATGGTGTGCACGATTGAGGAGGAACAGAGTGTCTGGTACTAAAACCAAAATCAATAAGAAGCCGAGTGCTAAGGACAAGTAAATTCATTAGTTTTAATATGTTTCTAAACTTCAGAAGACAGTGTTCACTGCCGCACAGGGGAAGCGAGTTTTATGCTTCCGTTGAAATGACAAAAAGGTGTTGCATCATGATACAGATTGGCCATGCTAGAACAAAGACATCATGCAGGAATCCAGCGGGAGAACTGTTTACATGTTACCATTTGATCCTTTGTTGGCAGAGACAAAGGGCCTAAATAATATATCTCTTTTGTATCGGTCGGCAGCATAAAGTGAGTGCCAATTGAGCTAGAGAATCAAAATGTGCAGCAGTGTTCTGTATGACGTGAATTCTGCTTAGCGCATATATTTCAGTCCCAGATAATTTGAATTGTAATATCAATGCTTGTGCAACAGTTTTGTAGCATTGGCTGAAATTAGTACTTCTTTCCAAAAAGGTTGTGTGCCTACAACAGACAGTTAAGAATTGGATGATAACCCCTTGTTAAAGAAACCTCTGCTCAATTTAGAGATTGGGGGTTGGGTTACTCCGTCACAAATATTATGGATTACGGTCTTGTAATAAGCCGGAAGGATTATCTGTCATGTTTGTAATGGAGAAATAAGCTGACAAACTCTAAATCAGACCCCTAATCTTGACCAATACCAATTTATCAGTCAGAGGCAGCAAATATGAAGAAATTAGTTGTTCTCCAGCTCAAACAACATTTAGAGAATACCAAATGGCTTTCAATTTTTCAGTCAGGCTTTCGGCCTCACAAGAGCATGCATTTCTGGTCTATGTTATCTACCTTGAGGAGGACAGATGAATTTTGTCATATGCCACATAACATATTTTCGCAACAGACTTAATGAAATACAAGTCAGTTGAGAAAATGAAAAGTTGTTATATACAATGGAGGTTACTGTAGTGTCTTGTGACTTAGTGATGACGGGACCCTTTTGGCTCCTGATGGACTCTGTAGAACTGTGGCATAAGTGTATGATGAATAGAGTTAATGTTTAGAATGTTGAGTTCGCAGTTACATGAAGCTGAATAAAGACATGTAATACCAAGCTTTGTCTGTGGCGTATTCATTTACGAATACCCAGGCAGGGGAGGACGCTACTACTGGCGACGAGTTAGGGGATCTGTAACCAGAAGATTGACAGTGCTCTCCCAGAGAGTTTGCTGTGGTCCAGCAAACTGCTTGTGTGTGCCACACATGCCTCAGTCGAAGTGAAGATCGACGCTTCGCGTATGTGCAGTCAAAGCGCCACTCCAGCCAGTGGGAAGTATTTGAAGATAATGAAAGCCCCAGTGAGAAGTTTACTCATTGTTGGCCAGAAACCTGCTAGTAAGGCCATGAAAGAGGTATTGCACCACTACGCAACACTGAGTTATAAATCATATGGAACGATAATGCTAAAGGCAGAAACAACCAGGTACAGAGAAGTGCTAGAAGTAGCAACAGTCAAGTGCGAGAAATAGCTAGCAGCAAAATAGCCAAATACAGAAAAGCGCTAAAAGCAGTGAAAACCAGGTTGAGAGATTATTGTGGTACTTACCAAAAGCTGAGTAAAGAGAGTCATCATACCACCACTATGGGCAAAGTGACCCAAGTAGAATACCCCATTGGAAAGTCCTTCAAGAGTTCAAAAGCTCTGATGGCCACGCGAAAAGAAGCTCTACCCACTCTGATTGGCCATAACGACCCTGAAGCAAGCACGCCGCAAGGACTTGCCAATGTTATGAATGGTGCAAGTCCAGGTGAACAGCATAGACTGTCAACGTCAATAAGTTCCACAACTGGTTATGCAGCTGCCACCTTCCTGAAACCATCACCTCCATTCAACACTGCTAAAAAGCAGAATATTGGTGACAGATGGACTGTTTGGACAGAAATGTTTGATGATTTCATTGATGCACTAGAAAAAACATATAACAAAAAGATTGTCAAATACCTCAAAAATCTTGCCAGTGAAGGAGTAAAAGAGGTAATGAAAAACTGCCGCAAACAGAAAAAGTAACATACCGTCAAATCAAATCAGTGTTAAATCTCAAGTTCAATCTAATGCCAAATGTCGATTATGAAAGATATATTTTTAGTCAGGAACGACAGAAAGCTGATGAAACAATTGACAAATTTGTTGAGAGACTTGATACGCTCATCAAACACTGCAAGTTCAATAAATTCAATAATGAAGAAGCTATAATCGCCAAGTAATCGATAGACGTCTGTCAGATTCATTCAGAAGACGAATACTGAGATAAACCCCCTAGTCTGGAATGGGTTCTCATGGCTGCCAGAGCTGAGGAATGGGCTGATCGACAAGCTGTTGAGATGGAGGCCGGAGGTGCCCAGAGTGAGTCAGTCATGAACATGAAAAGTGACAGTAAGGAAGACGGATGTGCGAAGTTGATTTTTACCTCAGAAAAACGTGCGCATGTCAGACTGGCCCCACGCAAAGAAGATAGGAGCCAAAGAAAATTTGACGTGAAAATTCACAAAAGTCATTCAAACATTGTCTGAAAATGACACTAAAAGTATACGGATGCTCCATACCTTTTATTATTGACAGTGGTTCGTCGATAAACATTATGCCTGAGGAGAAATACAATGAACTGTCTCCATTGCCCCGTCTCACACCATCGAAAACTAAAATGCATACTTGGACTCCCACAACACCATTAAAGAGTCAAGGTTCATTTGTAGAAACCATGAAACACGAAAGGACAAAAGTACAAGCACCCATTCATGTACTTCGAGGTACTGTGTCAAATGCCTGTTCGCTCATTTTCAATACTGCTGCTGATATGGGACTGATATCTGTGAACTACAACATGAATGCTCATCACAAAATAGTAAGTCAGTTCCTGTTGTTTTTCATGGATTAGAAAAACTTAGACCACGAAAGTGCAACTACACATCAATAAGGATATTCATCCTGTTGCTCAAAGACATAGACAAATTGCATTTGATTTACAAGAAGCTGTTGAGAAAGAGCTTGAGACATTATAAAGCATGATATCATTGAGCAATCTACTCCGTGGGTTTCGCCCATAGTGGTAGTGCCCAAAAAGGACAGTGAAGGAGCTGTACGCATCTGTGTTGATATGCATCAAGCTAACAAGGCAATTGAAAGAGAACGACTTCCCAGTCCACACATTGCCAACATGATCACAAAGCTATACGGTGCCTAAGTCTTCTCTCGCCTTGATCTGAACAAAGAATATCATCAATTGGAACTCAAAGAAAATTTCAGGTAGATTACCACCATTTCTAACCATATTGGTTTGTTCAGATATGCTTCATTTTACTGGTCACACAATGTGACCAAAGTTTTAAGAAAATCAAGCATGCAATTGAGAACCCCACTGAAATGGCCTACTTTGATCCGAAGCTTCATACAGAGGTTGTTGTTGATGCAAGCCCAGTCGAGTGAGGCACAATCCTTGTACAACACAGTGGACACCCAAATGCTTGAAGGCATATTGTGGCATATGCAAGCAGAAGTTTGTCACAAACTGGACGAGCTTATTCACAACCTGAGAAAAAGGGTATAGCAGTGGTGTGGGCTTGCAACATTTCCACGTATTCTTATAAGGGAAACCTTTCACTCTGGTAACAAATAATCAAGCCTTGCTTACCATCTTTGGCAACCCAAAAGGCAGGATGCCTCCTAGAATTGATTGTTGGGATTTGCAACTACAGGAATATGATTACACTATCTTGCACTGACCAGGCAAATATCAAAACCCTGCTGACTACTTTTCACGAGTGCCAGTGTACTGTCCTGGTACCCCTTCTAAAGCTGCTAAGCCTACATTAACTCCATCATAAAGTCCAGAACCCTTGCTGCTATTTCAGGGGAACAAATCATTATTGCAACAAGCAAAGATAGTGATATGTTGATACTAAAAGACATTATTGCACAACAATCCTGGAAACAGCACACTCGACCTGTCACACGTGACAGCGAATATCAGAAGTTTAAAAATGTAAAAGATGAACTGTCTGTTACTCGAGAAGGTATTGTCTTACAAGGTTTGAGAATTGTCATACCGGAAAGTCTGCAACAATAAGTAATGAAGTGGCCCATGAAGGACATCGTGGAATTGTTGCCACTAAACGAGATCTCCTAGACCGAGTGTGGTTTCCTCATCTTGACGAGAGAGTTGAAAGAGAGTTGAAGGCCTGTCATTTGTGCAATTGTTTATCTCCCAAAATGACTCAACCTACCTTGAACATGTTGCATTTACCAAAACATGTATGGGAGAGTATCTCTGTTGATTTATTTGGTCCTCTTGACAATGGACATCACCTGATGGTGGTTATCAATGAATACTCCCGATTTCCAGTGGTAGAAGATCTCTCATCGACCACTCAAGAAAGAGCCATTGAGAGGGTAGATGGCATTTTTTAAACATAGGGTGTTCCTTCAATTCTAAAGTCTGACAATGGTCCACCATTTAACAGTCGAGAATACAGAGACTTTCCTAATCATCTCAGTGTGAAGCATCAGAAAAGCACACCTCTTTGGCCACCAGCAAATGGTGTTGTTGAACACTTTATGAGCCCACTTAAAAAGACTTTCCTGCATGCTGCATTGGAGAAGCTTGATCTGAAGTCTGCTCTTCATGCTGCTCTTCAAGTTTACCGGTCGACTCCGCATTCAACAACAGGTGAAAGTCCCGCCACCCTGATGTTCGTGAGAGCCAAGACGACCAAATTACCACAGTGTACCAACAGAAGAGCTATAACAGAGGGTGAACTTCATCAAACAGTCTTGTGCCATAAGCAAAAGATGAAAGTATATGCAGACAAGTGTTGATGTGCCAATAACACTACTTTTAATGAAGGAGATTGAGTATTGGTGCAACAGCAGAGAAAACACAAATCTGATGCTTCCTTTGATGCTGAACCCTTCAAAGTTGTGACTAGTAAAGGACACATGGTTACTTCTCACCGTCCTGGAATGTCCATTATGCAAGATTCTTCGTACTTCAGGTGTCTGCCTCATCATTTGCCAGTTTCTGATGTCAGAAATGAGACTACTTTGATTGAGATTGTCGAGAGCCCCCTGAGTGCATCTATCCCTACATCACCTGTGCCAGTCATGGACACTTCTCTTCTCTGTTCACAGCCGCAGTGGATACGATCTGGGCATTTGGTCAGAGCTCCACGATGACTTATAGAGGAGCTGAAACTTTTTTATCTTATTTAACAATGGGGTGATATAGTGTCTTGTGAGTTAGCGATGAAGGGACCGTTTTGGCTCATGATGGACTCCATAGAACTGTGATGTAAGTGTTTGGGTGTGATGAATAGAGTTGATGTTGAGAATGTTGAGTTCACAGTTACATGCAGTGAAATAAAGACATTTAATACCAAGCTAAATGTGTGGTGTATTCATTTATGAGTACTCAGGCTGGGGAGGACACTACAGTTACCCCCCTATATACCTCTCTATGATGCCAGAAAGTCTTAGAAGCTATGGAATATTTCCTTTGAAGACTGAAAATTTGGAAATCAACAAAATATTTATGTTGGAGCTCATAACATTCATACTATAAACCAAATTCTTCAAAGCCCTATGCCAGTTCTATTTACAGATCACTCGAAAATCAATGGAATCACTAGCAGCACTAAGCTATTTGAATACATATATGTGTAAATTTGTAGAGGGTCACGAATAAGGAGGAACAGTTGGTAGTTGGGAGTTAAGGTCCTATTAAGATGGATTCATGACATTGTCCTGTCTTGGGATGAACTCAAGAATGTAGTGAATGAAAATATAATTGTTCTGAACTTAATGCAAAAACACATCAAATTCACACTCAAAATTGTGGAAAAACAACACTATTTTTAGACATTCAGGTAAATCAAAGAAGATAAGTGGTGCATAACTCTATATCCAGAGGGTATAGGTAGAAAAACTTGCACACAAAGGTTTTCATCCTTTCAGGCACACCTTCTGTGATTCGAATGCATAATATCAAACCTAGAAGAACTTAGAAAACAAGAACAAAGTTCTCAAAAAGAGATGGTTCAGAAGAAATCCCTCAAAAAGCTAAAGTTAGATTCCATAAACAGCATAGAGATGAATTCTTGAGTACCAAAGAAAAGGCGAATCTTAATAGCCCAATATATGTGTGTAAACGCTCTAAGCAATTGAAGAAGACTAAAGCCATAAGTCACAAGCAATGTAAATGAATTTAGCTTGTCACAGGCCTAATGACATGTTTCCCAGAAAAATTGTGGATATCATACAAATGACAGAGGCAGATCAAAGATATCCTTATTGAAAAGATACTTCATATACTAGGTAATCATAGATAAATCCCACTGCAAGAACTGGTTGATTTCCTTGCCTAAATTGCAGAAATTTCCCCAACATAATCAAGGAACCAGTGACATATTACCCAACAATGAAACAACAGAAATAAAATGGGAATTAACGTGTGACATTATATACAGTATATTCCTATTCAAATGTCAATATGAAAAATTATATGCTGGAAATCAAAAGGAAAGTGAATATACACTTTAATTGACATAAGAGTAACTCCCATACAAAGAAATCAAAATCACTGATAGCAGTCCACTGGGTTTAAGAATGACACAATTTCAACTTATGGAGAAAGTACAAATATCAGAAAGAGGTGGGGATCTGAAGGTAATATGGCAGGGAGAGTTTACTTTTGGACCAAATGACTTAACACATTGCAATCTTCTGGCCTAAATGATAAAACAGAACTGAGATAATTTCTTTGATAAATTGTCATACATAGAAATGTGTAAACCACAGGGGTCATGGCAATGTTGAATGTGCAATGGCTCTGAGCAGAAATGATAGCGAGAAGGTTTCTGTAACTTTACTTGCAATATGTCTAAAACTGGCCCCATGGAGAACATAGATAGAAGATACATATTGATATAAAATTCACTATGTAGACTCACAAGTTAGTGCATCAACAGAGATAATATTACATTCGGGTATTTGCTATACAATAACATTATAATTTGTCTAAGATTATTCTCTTCAAAGTGAAACAAGATAATTCTTTTTCATCACAGATCGGTCATGTTACATACGTTACTTCTTAAATGAGTAGGGGGGAATGTTTACATGAAAATGGCTCAACGTGGTGCTGCAAGCAATTTTGCTGCGCCGAGCTGCATTATTTTCAAAACTCAGGGATGCGTCATATTAACAAGAATACGGTGCATCCTTGTGCTCACCCCTGCGCCAGCACTAAAAAGCTGCCTAGCGCCAATGCAGGCACCCTTGTACCATGGTGCAAGGGTGCCTGCATTGCAGGGATGATTGTGTTTGTGCAGGAAGGGACACCTTCCTGAACAAAAACAATCATTAAAGGTGTTTTGCTCCTTCTGCAGCACACATAGAAAGAGCAAAAAACAAGGAAAATTCAAAGTATTTCTCCTTATTGCGCCACATTAACACCTCCTTTTGAAAGGCGTTAGTTTTTGGCGCTACCTCAGATTTACAGGGGTATATTTACAAGCCCCTAGCGCCACCAGAGCGTCACTTTTTTGATGCTCCGGTGGCGCTCTATGGAAGCCATATGCACAAGGCAGCGCTATGCCACCTTGCGTGGCTTAACACAGCCTTGCAAATATGGTCCTCTGCAACACAGTTTTCTGCGCCAAAGGGGTGTTCAATGGGTGCTGCTGTGGCCATTCCCAGCAACACCCATGGCTTTTTAACACTGCTTTTGTGTAGCTTGCACAGAGCTGCCTATACTGTACCAACTCTGTGTTTAAGGGGATCTTGAGCTGCTGATGCCCATGTGTCTCAATAAAGCTTGAGAAAATGGTTTCTCTACAATGGGGCCAAAACTATTGCCATTATCGATCAATATATTTTTTTGTCTTTACCTCAGCCTACATTGCACACCTTGTCCCAACGACTCAAAATGTATATGTTTCCTTCTACTTTTAATGTATTTTCTGATAAGGAAGCAACCATAGTAATGTGGACAACGCAATTTGCAGCTAGCTCTATTTGCGTAAATCAGAGAATCCTAGAAGACTGAGGAATATTGATCACTTACTCACCAAAGGTTTGTTATCCAGCCATCTTTTCAAAGAAAGAACTCAACTCAGACTCAAGCTAGGCTCCACAAGGTTTAGGTGACGTGCAGATCCCAGTCTCTCTTAAAAATGCAGTAGCCCCTCTTCAATCAACCGATCATCTCAAAGCTTGGTCCTTAACCATCTGTTGTCACAACCTGGCCAGAAGACGGTTCAAGCTTGCTACTCCCACCATTGGAAAGAGTCAGGAGGATTGGGGATGGCTTGTTACAACCTTGGCCAGGCTTCAATGGATTAGCCCACTTCTAGCAACCATTCCATATTAAGTCCAAATATCAAGGAAAAACACACAATTATCTCCCTTGTTTCCTGGAATGTGACAGGTTTAGATAAACTTTGCATGGACAAAGATACTATGGGGTCGATTCCGATTCGGGCCGGAAATTTCTCCGACCGAGCCGGACCCGGAGAGATTTCCGACCGAATCGGACCCGTGCAGTCCGACCGAACGAGTACGATGCGTCCGTATGTTATCGGACTCGAGTCGGTCGGACTCCCATTGAAGTCAATGGGAGCCGGTCGTACAACGCGTACGCGGGCTCCCATTGCCTCAATGGGTGCGAGTCGGACAAGGGCGCCCCTACAGCGGGTACGCGGCGAGCGACTCGCGCCGTACACGCACAGGTAGGGGGACCCATGGGTCCCCCTGTGTGCGACTCGCGCGGCTACGCGTACAGGGGGTCCGACACGGACCCCAAAGTACGGCTCCGACAGCTCTTACGAGCCGGAGTGCGCGGCTCGGTCGGACTGCTCGCGGCGCGCATCGTACTTACCCGGCCGGGAAACGTCTCCATTGCGCGGTGCGAAGTCGAGTCCGAGCGAGTCGGTCGGAGCGGTTCGAGCCGGGAGCGAGTCGGTCGGAGCGGTCGGGACGCCCGGACGAGTCGGTCGGAGATTTCGCATCGTACTCGCTCGGCCGGACCCGCGTACGGTTCGGTCGGGAAACAGGGCTCCGAATCGGATCCGGTAAAGCCGAATCCGATTCGGAGCCCTACCGGCCGAGATCGGAATCGGCCCCTATGTCTTTTTTATTCTCCCAGGACATTATATGTATCCAACAATCCTGGCGAGACTGCGAAACCCCTCTGATGAACATTCGGAATTCTTTTCTCCAGCTATCAGATCCCATCTTAAAGCCCCTGCAAAGGGAGGGCTTTCCATCTTTTTATCTACTGATTGGAATTTAACAGCTATTGAGTATTCCACCCGACACAAGGATTTTCTTTGTATTGAGATCAAAAATTGGAAACACAACTCATTTATGGGGCAGTTATTGTTGATAATTGTGTACATACATCCAGCAATATCAGGGAAACGCCAAAAGGCAAATGATTTAGCACAACTTATCTTAGACATCAAGCTTAAGCACCCTAATGCACACTTTCTTCTGACTGGAGACTTCAACTTAAACCTATTACAAAATCCTATTCAGAACACTGCAGAAAAATTAGCAGATTCGCAATGGCTGATCCTGTCACAAATCACCAGGACTGAAAGACCAGATTCCATAGGCAATACCCTCTTGGCTGATCTGGAAGGCATGTCTGTGTGGGCATTGAATGGTCGCTTTTCGGATGAGCAACTGCTTTGTCCTACACACCTCAGAGAACAAATTTGCGGGTTTAGATTATACTTTTAGTTCGATTCTACTCTTTAGTGCCATAATTTCCTTTTCTATTATCTCTCACTGTGAAGGCGACCACATGCCCCAGAGGCTGCTTATAAAGAATCCCATTAGAGTGCACCTCCACTTAGAATCCATTGGATCAAATGAAGTCCAAAACGCCTGGAAACTGGTCAAATGGAGCACGGAAGTAGCCACAAAATATGCCACTGGAAAGCAGTGTTACCCGATCAGTGTAACACTTCATTTTATACAGTCGGTGACTGGGAAATCTTTGTTTAGCAGCTACTGCATTCTTTGAGCAGCAGCTCGTTGTCCGTTTCCTCATCTAGAACTCTCAGGGCTACCTTCAAGCATCCCTGGTTTACAAAACAACTTATGGCCCGGAAAAGACTTCTTAACAAGAAGGCAAGATTACTCAAATCCTCGGTTGAGAACCCATCTTTGTTAATGGAAACAAATGCCTTACATAGTTCTTTCGAAAAGCAGATTTGGCAAGTGAAACAACAGCACGAGGAAATGATACTAACGCAACTCTTTCTTTTTTTGCTGAAATAGAAACCCGAAAGAGTTCTGGATCATCATTAATCGCCTGCACAATGTCTCTGAGAGTGCAAATGGGAATAACGTTGCCCCTGCAGACTGGATCACTCACATTAGATCCTTCTACAGTGATTTAATGAAGCTATCTAAATTTCCATTTAGTAATAACAGGCAAAACAACTAGGATACAGGTTTTGAAGGCGGGCTCGATCAAATTCATCTCTTTGCCTTAACCTTCACCGCCATAAGGATCAGCAAACAGATTCAGAAAAGTAGAGCAGATGGGGCTCCCGACCCTAACAGCATCTCGGCCTCAATCTATAAACAGGATGACGACTTTTGGTCTAGATCGCTGGAAAAGCTTTTCAGAACATTTGTGGTTACGGATTCCATTCCATCATCTTGGCATGGTTCTGTTCTACACCCAATTTACAAGAAAGGCCCAGTGGCAGCCCCTGACAACTACGGCCTCATCGCGCTCTTGGATGTAGAGGCCAAGACTTTGCCCCTTGACGCCTGGGCTAAGTCCAGAAATCTAATTCCATTCAGTCAAGCTGGCTTTAGGCCTTTCTCTGGCACCACTGACAATCTGGTGGCCATTATGATGCTTGTAGCAAAACAAATAAGCAAGGGCGAGTTAATCTACTGCTGTTTTATAGGTTACAGCAAAGTTTTTGATCACATAAATCGACCGCTGCTTTAGTCCAAACTTGCTGATTGGCAAATTCGATCACAACTACTGCGTGGTATACAATTGCTTTATTCTAACACCTGGGCCAGAGTAAAATTGGGAAATAATAACACCATCTACAGCAAAATCAAGACACATCATGGTGTTAAACATGGGTGCGTGCTGGCCCCTGAACTTTTTAATCTTTATATCTGCGATCTTCTAGCTGAACTGGACTCCGTTGCCAGCCACGCTCCAAATCTAGTGAACTGCCCCATAACTGCGCTACTCTACGCAGATGATGTATCCCTTCTAAGTCACACAGCAATAGGGCTACAAAGATTGATTAATGCATTGTATAGACATAGCAGCTCAAACGCAATGACAGTACTTATAGAAAAAAACAATGTTGTAGTGTTTGGAAGAAAAAGAAAGAAAACAGGCGCCTGGTTCATAGACAAACACCATTTGACTAACTCCAACAAATATAAATATCTTGGTTGCTGGCTGGATGACAAAGGAGGTCATCTACCACACCTCAACTCGCTGAACACAAAAGCGCATCTCTTAATTTTGCATTTCAAACCATGTTAAAACAACAAAATGGCCTACTTTTAAAACAATCTTGAAGAAAGTCAGTGCAAAATTAATTCCAAAGCACGTGTATGCCACAGAGGCATTTCCAGGGAGATTTGGTGTCTTCTTCAACAAAGTGCAGAGTACCATCTTCAGGTCTCTGTTTCAACTGCCGCACCATACATCACCAGCCCAGATTAGGTTGGAATTCAAACTAAGTAACCAACAAGTTGTTCAGAAAGCTAGTTTTCTGAAATATATGCACTCAGTACAAGCTGCACACATAGGATCCTTAAATAACCTAATCTGGACTGAAGTAATAACCTGCAACCTACAGGGCCATAATCACTGGTCAAATGCCCTTACACAGGGTCTAGGAATGAAAGGTGCTGCTATCCTATGGAACCAACATCTGCCCCACCACCAGTTCAAAACAGCATCAAACAAAGTGGTACAGACAGCTTCCTTCATGATGGACCGACACAGCTTAAAGAGAAGAAAGCCTGCCCACCTCGTCATAAAGAGCAATAAGCAAAGAGGGTTCAAAGGTACTTTATTGAACCATTTACTGTCTATTATAAACTGAGGTTTTGCCAGATACGGATGGGATGCTTTTCTTCACTAGAACTTTTGCCACCCAGGGTGACCCAACCAGCCTCCAACAAGTGTTGCCTATGCTGTTTGCATTAAGAAATGTTAGCACATCTCCTTTGCACTTGTCCATATTTAATCAGCGAACGCAAAACATACCTTCACATACCTTGAGTGGACCCTGATCCATCAGGGGATATGGTCTTTTTAGGGGGCTATTGACTTCCTTCTGAAAGGAGAGAACCCGCAGTTGATAGTAAGCCTTATAAGGTTCCCAGATAAAGCAGAAAAAGCACTAAGAAACGCCCCTTTGCCAATTTCATCTGCTGGAACTTAGTCCACCACTGCTCAGATGACCTTCGCTGAATAAAGGAGTACATGTGGTCAAAGCAGTCAGGTTGCTAGTGGAGGGTTGTCATCCTACTCCAATTTTAGTTTACAAACAATTTCTTGATGACAATCTTAAGTTGATAACCCTAACTACCCTGCCATCATAAGTGACACAAAGAACAGCTATTTTTCTATTGCCTTATGAGTGATTACTGTCCTTTGAATCTGCACGTTTTTGGTGAACCACGGTTTTAAAATTCTCAGTGTTTGTTTGCACAGACCTCTTTCTACATTAGTCAATCCCATACCTTTACCCTGACCAAGGACAGTTTGAAGCACATGGCACTTTGTAATCTCATATATGTTCATACGATAATGGCAGTGGTGGACAAGGCATTGATACATACTTTGATGCAAGGCCATTTTTATGCACTTTTTACCTTTTGGCCATCATTTACCTAGAGCAGTCAAATGACTTTTGAAATGTTTTTTGTATGCTCTGATTTACACTAGACTTAACACTTTACTTTCTATAGAGCATAGCACTTTATTAATTAATGCAGTACTGTGAAAAACAATGATAACTTATGCAGTTTTGCAGGCGTCGATAGATTTAACTTACTTCAATCAACTAACCAGCTTTAGAAACTCCGGGGCAAATCGCGGACCTGCTGAGGTTTCTTTGTTAAATTTTTTCATGATTATTAAGTTACTGTTTTTATGCACATTCACATTTTATATTGATAATTCTAATCAGTCTTTTTATGTATTTTTGTAGATTGTAATGAGAATCATGTGTTTAATTTGCATAACACTTTTTTTTTTACTTGTTTGCACTTTAACAGACTTGATTGTCTAAATAAAGTAAAGTAAAATGTCAATTTTCTTTCACTTTCCCTGGTTAAGGCTCGAAACTATCTGGGGTGAAAAATGGCAGGGCAAACCAGGTGTTAGGTTCCTTTGTGTGTGTTGTAGGCAAAGCTCTTTGAAGTGTAAGTGGGGCTGGGTACAGCCCCACCCCAGTCATCCTGCCAGGATGGCCTATCCTGTCCACACTTAAGCCCCTTTTGTCTCGCTAGCTGGAAGCAATGCACAAACCCCAACAGCAGAGCCATTCACAATAATGTGACCCAGGACACTGGCAGAAGGCTTAGTTGGCTTGGACAAGAAAATGCCAACTTTTTAAAAGTAGCAATTTCAAAATTGTAACTTAAAATCTGACTTCTCAATTAACAAGCATTTGCAATGCAATAGGTCTCGCATTATTAAAGTTTGAGCTATTGGCATTGCTAAATAATGCAACACCAATAGCTTAAACTTTAATAATGCGAGAGTTTGAGCTATTTTTATTGTAATGACATTGCCTTTTATTTATGTTTTGGTTTTTGAAACATAAATAAAGCTATTGTCATTTACAATGCCAATAGGTCAAACTCGCGTAAATGCGAGACCTATTGCATTGCAAATGCTTGTTGTTACCGAAAAGCCCTTTCCACAGCGCATACTGGCTCCTTTAACGTTACTCACAAAAACAAATAAGTACAGGTAAAGCACGAGATGGCTTCGTGTAACCAAAAGCACAATGCTCCAGCACTGGAATTATAATCAACATAGTGGCAGAACTTAAATCCCAATGGCAGGAGTCAGGAGGCCTCACAAGGAACATATTAACCTGTAATAATGTGCTAGAATCTGTGGGAGGAATATGGTTAAAGACCAGTGTGCACACTGATGAGAGGCATGTGAGTCCAGGACAGTGTCTCCAATGAATGAGCAGTGCGGACCCTGAGTAACAGTCTCTTAATCATGCAGTTTTGCCATCTGCACTAGTCCTGTTATCATCAGCACTATTCTTATTGTTGTCATCGGCACTAGTCTCGTTGTCATCGGCACCAGTCTCGTTGTCATCGGCACTAGTCTCATTGTTATCATCAGCGCTATTTTCGTTGTTGTCATTAGTGTTGTCATCAGCACTAGTCTCATTGTTGTCATCAGCGCTATTCTCACTGTTCTCGTTAGCACTAGTCCCACTGTTATCATCAGAGCTATAGTCATTGTTATCATCAGTGCTATTCTCATTGTTGTCATGAGCACTAGTCCCATTGTTATCATCAGACCTATTTTCATTGTTATCATCACCACTAGTCCTGTTGTTATCATCAGGGCTATTCTCATTGTTGTCATGGGCACTAGTCCCATGGTTATCAGTGCTATTCTCATTGCTGTCATGAGCAATAGTCCCATTGTTATCATCAGTGCTATTCTCATTGTTGGCATCGGCACTAGTCCCATTGTTATCATCAGTGCTATTCTCATTGTTGGCATCGGCACTAGTCCCATTGTTATCATCAGTGCTATTCTCATTGTTGGCATCGGCACTAGTCCCATTGTTATCAGTGCTATTCTCATTGTTGGCATCGGCACTAGTCCCATTGTTATCATCAGTGCTATTCTCATTGTTCGCATCGGCACTAGTCCCATTGTTATCATCAGTGATATTCTCATTGTTGGCATCGGCACTAGTCCCATTGTTATTATCAGTGCTATTCTCATTGTTGTCAGGAGCACTAGTCCCATTGGTATCATCAGCACTATTCTCATTGTAGTCATGGGCACTAGTCCCATGGTTATCAGTGCTATTCTCATTGTTGGCATCGGCACTAGTCCCATTGTTATCATCAGTGCTATTCTCATTGTTGGCATCGGCACTAGTCCCATTGTTATCATCAGTGCTATTCTCATTGTTGGCATCAGCACTAGTCCCATTGTTATCATCAGTGCTATTCTCATTGTTGGCATCGGCACTAGTCCCATTGGTATCATCAGTGCTATTCTCATTGTTGTCATGGGCACTAGTCCCATTGGTATCATCAGCGCTATTCTCATTGTTGTCATGGGCACTAGTCCCATGGTTATCAGTGCTATTCTCATTGTTGGCATCGGCACTAGTCCCATTGGTATCATCAGTGCTATTCTCATTGTTTGCATCGGCACTAGTCCCATTGGTATCATCAGCGCTATTCTCATTGTTGGCATGGGCACTAGTCCCATTGGTATCATCAGCGCTACTCTCATTGTTGGCATCAGCACTAGTCCCATTGGTATCATCAGTGCTATTCTCATTGTTGGCATCGGCACTAGTCCCATTGGTATCATCAGCGCTATTCTCATTGTTGTCATGGGCACTAGTCCCATGGTTATCAGTGCTATTCTCATTGTTGGCATCGGCACTAGTCCCATTGTTATCATCAGTGCTATTCTCATTGTGGGCATCAGCACTAGTCCCATTGTTATCATCAGTGCTATTCTCATTGTTGTCATGAGCACTAGTCCTATGGTTATCAGTGCTATTCTCATTGCTGTCATGAGCACTAGTCCCATTGTTATCCTCAGTGCTATTCTCATTGTTGGCATCGGCACTAGTCCCATTGTTATCATCAGTGCTATTCTCATTGTTGGCATCGGCACTAGTCTCATTGTTATCATCAGTGCTATTCTCATTGTTGGAATTGGCACTAGTCCCATTGTTATCATCAGTGCTATTCTCATTATTATCATCAGTGCTATTCTCATTGTTGGTATCCGCACTAGTCCCATTGGTATCATCAGCGCTATTCTCATTGTTGTCATGGGCACTAGTCCCATGGTTATCAGTGCTATTCTCATTGTTGGCATCAGCACTAGTCCCATTGTTATCATCAGTGCTATTCTCATTGTAGGCATCGGCACTAGTCCCATTGTTATCATCAGTGCTATTCTCATTGTTGTCATGAGCACTAGTCCTATGGTTATCAGTGCTATTCTCATTGCTGAAATGCACACTAGTCCCATTGTTATCATCAGTGCCATTCTCATTGTTGGCATCGGCACTAGTCCCATTGTTATCATCAGTGCTATTCTCATTGTTGGCATGGGCACTAGTCCCATTGTTATCATCAGTGCTATTCTCATTGTTGGCATCGGCACTAGTCCCATTGTTATCATCAGTGCTATTCTCATTGTTATCATCAGTGCTATTCTCATTGTTGGCATCGGCACTAGTTCCATTGTTATCATCAGTGCTATTCTCATTGTTCGCATCGGCACTAGTCCCATTGTTATCATCAGTGCTATTCTCATTGTTGGCATCGGCACTAGTCCCATTGTTATCATCAGTGCTATCCTCATTGTTGTCAGGAGCACTAGTCCCATTGGTATCATCAGTGCTATTCTCATTGTTGTCATGGGCACTAGTCCCATGGTTATCAGTGCTATTCTCATTGTTGTCATGGGCACTAGTCCCATTGTTATCATCAGTGCTATTCTCATTGTTGTCATGGGCACTAGTCCCATTGTTATCAGTGCTATTCTCATTGTTGGCATGGGCACTAGTCCCATTGTTATCATCAGTGCTATTCTCATTGTTGACATCGGCACTAGTCCCATTGGTATCATCAGCACTATTCTCATTGTTGGCATCGGCACTAGTCCCATTGTTATCATCAGTGCTATTCTCATTGTTGGCATCGGCACTAGTCCCATTGGTATCATCAGCGCTATTCTCATTGTTGTCAGGAGCACTAGTCCCATTGGTATCATCAGCACTATTCTCATTGTTGTCATGGGCACTAGTCCCATGGTTATCAGTGCTATTCTCATTGTTGTCATGGGCACTAGTCCCATTGTTATCATCAGTGCTATTCTCATTGTTGGCATCGGCACTAGTCCCATTGTTATCATCAGTGCTATTCTCATTGTTGGCATCGGCACTAGTCCCATTGTTATCATCAGTGCTATTCTCATTGTTTGCGTCGGCACTAGTCCCATTCTTATCATCAGTGCTATTCTCATTGTTGGCATCGGCACTAGTCCCATTGTTATCATCAGTGCTATTCTCATTGTTGGCATCGGCCCTAGTCCCATTGGTATCATCATCGCTATTCTCATTGTTGTCATGGGCACTAGTCCCATTGGTATCATCAGCGCTATTCTCATTGTTGTCATGGGCACTAGTCCCATGGTTATCAGTGCTATTCTCATTGTTGGCATCGGCACTAGTCCCATTGGTATGTGCTATTCTCATTGTAGGCATCGGCACTAGTCCCATTGTTATCATCAGTGCTATTCTCATTGTTGTCAGGAGCACTAGTCCCATTGGTATCATCAGCGCTATTCTCATTGTTGTCATGGGCACTAGTCCCATGGTTATCAGTGCTATTCTCATTGTTGTCATGGGCACTAGTCCCATTGTTATCATCAGTGCTATTCTCATTGTTGGCATCGGCACTAGTCCCATTGTTATCATCAGTGCTATTCTCATTGTTGGCATCGGCACTAGTCCCATTGTTATCATCAGTGCTATTCTCATTGTTGTCATGGGTACTAGTTCCATTGTTATCATCAGTGCTATTCTCATTGTTTGCGTTGGCACTAGTCCCATTCTTATCATCAGTGCTATTCTCATTGTTGGCATCGGCACTAGTCCCATTGTTATCATCAGTGCTATTCTCTTTGTTGGCATCGGCACTAGTCCCATTGGTATCATCATCGCTATTCTCATTGTTGGCATCGGCACTAGTCCCATTGGTATCATCAGTGCTATTCTCATTGTTGGCATCAGCACTAGTCCCATTGGTATCATCAGCGCTATTCTCATTGTTGTCATGTGCACTTTTCCCATGGTTATCAGTGCTATTCTCATTGTTGGCATCAGCACTAGTCCCATTGGTATCATCAGCGCTATTCTCATTGTTGTCATGGGCACTAGTCCCATGGTTATCAGTGCTATTCTCATTGTTGGCATCAGCACTAGTCCCATTGGTATCATCAGCGCTATTCTCATTGTTGGCATCGGCACTAGTCCCATTGGTATCATCAGTGCTATTCTCATTGTTGGCATCGGCACTAGTCCCATTGGTATCATCAGTGCTATTCTCATTGTTGGCATTGTTGGCATCGGCACTAGTCCCATTGGTATCATCAGCGCTATTCTCATTGTTGTCATGGGCACTAGTCCCATTGGTATCATCAGTGCTATTCTCATTGTTGGCATCGGCACTAGTCCCTTTGGTATCATCAGTGCTATTCTCATTGTTGGCATCGGCACTAGTCCCATTGGTATCATCAGCGCTATTCTCATTGTTGTCATGGGCACTAGTCCCATGGTTATCAGTGCTATTCTCATTGTTGGCATCGGCACTAGTCCCATTGGGATCATCAGTGCTATTCTCATTGTTGGCATCGGCACTGTTCCTCAGTAAAAAATCTAAGAAAGTTTCAAAAGAGCAACCTGTGCCCGACAGGCACTTCAAACTTAGCAGTCTGTCAGGAAGTACATCGAAGAGCAGAGCCCTCCACCGCTGCAAGTAGCTGAACTGAATGCCCAAAGGAATATTTTGCGTGCGTGGTGTACATTTATCTGGAGTTCGCCACCAAACCTGTTACACTGTAATCAAACATTCCTCCGTACATCCACGCCAAAGACAGTCAGCAGAAAACACGGGAGTTCTGCCTCACAGAAGTCCGAGGAGCGGCCTAAAGATGGGGCAGACATTTTTATACTGTGTGAACATAGTGCAATGCATAATACTTCAATACTTCAACACTTTTAAAAGCAGCTGCGAAACTTATTTCAGATACTATCTGGAAAAAACCAGTGGTGAGCGCGCACCACAGAGGAGCGGGGGCGAGGGAGCGCGGCAGTGAGGCGAACGCGCGCTGCTGCGCGTGCTAGCCACGGACGGGAATGGGCGTTGCAAAGGCGGGACATGCGCCCGCATTTGCCCAATCGCGGGCCTTTTTTTTTACAAAAAAACACGCGAAAGCCAATGCCTGCCGGCGAAAGCCTGATCACACGCACGAGCGTGTGGTCAGCTTTCAGAACCCCATACAAGAGGTCTCACGCTGCGCGAGCAGTGCTGCGCACTGCAACGCTAGGCGCGAGTCCTAAAAAGGATTATAAATAACAATTTATTTGAGTGTTACCTTATATGAAGTTAGCACTTATTAAATGTAGTAAGGAAACCCAGTGTTAGTGGGAGAGATAGGCCTTTCAACAGTGAATAACGACTTTAGGAGGTTTTCACTGCCAGGACCTGACATGTTATAAACGTCTACTTTAGTGGGTTGCACAGTGAGTGCTGCCACCCACAAGTAGCATTTAATTCACAGGCCGTGGGTACTAGGGGCTTACAAGTAAATTAAATGTGCCAGTTAGGTGTAGTTCAATTGTACCATGTTTGAAGGAGACAGCACAAGCACTTTAGCACTAGTTAGCAAGGAAAAAGTGCATAGAGTCCTAATACCAACTACAACAGACTCATCAACAGATGGCAAACAGCTGGGGATGACCCTGCAAAAAGGGCCAGGCCCAATAGCTTTGGTTAGGGGTACGTAGGGGGTTTTAGGGTCTATGGATGGGTAGTGTATAGGGGTAGTAAAGAGTTTTTAGGCCTTATGGATGGGTTGTATTGAGGGATATTTTGGAGGTGGGTAGTGTATAGGGGTAGTAGGTAGATTTAGGCCTCAATAATGGGTTGTGTTTAGGGGTAGTGAGGAGTTTTTAGGCTTCAGGCATTGGTAGTCTTTGGGGTTAGTAAGGAGTTTTTAGGCATCAGTGATGGGTTATATTCAGGGGCAGTAAGGAGTTTTTATGTTTAAGGATAGATAATCCAATAAGGTAGTAAGGGTGTTTAGGGTTCAGGGGTGGGTAGTGTATGGGGTAGTTAGAGTATTCAGGGTTCAGGAATGATAAATGTATGGCGGTGTAGGGACTTTTTAGGGTTCAGAGACAGGTAGTGTTTAGGGGTAGTAAAGGGGTTTTAGAGTTCAGGGATGGGAGGTGTATAGGGTTAGTGAGGGAATTAGAATGTATGGGCATTGATATTTTAAAGGTAATACAAATTAATTAAAAAGGTAAATTTTGAGATTTTAACAAGTTAAAATTAAATCATTAATATAATTATAATTTTAAAATGTAATTACATTTAATCTGATAAAATGTATTTAAATAATTCAACTTTATGTGTGTGTGTGTGTGTATATATATATATATATATATATATATATATATATATATATATATATATATATATGCTTCCGGGATTGTGCTGCAGAATGCCGATCCACAGCCTAGCGATGCCGATGCCTGCGACGGCGGCAGCAGCCATCTATGAATCAAAGTAGAAGGACGATGCGGAATTCCAGCAAAGACCAAGCGGCACACCAGAGGACTATACACAAATTTATTGTGCACACAAACAGTTTGTGTGCACAATAAATTTGTGTATAGTCCTCTGGTGTGCCGCTTGGTCTTTGCTGGAATTCCGCATCGTCCTTCTACTTTGATATATATATATATTATCTACTGGCGGTCGCCAGTAGATAGTTATAGTTACAACCTATTATCCATAGGAAATCCGCGACATTCTATTTGAGATAACTCTCTTGCCGGTTGACGTATCTTCGCGAAATTTTCAAACTTTGTGGCCCGCTCCGGTCCGCTCCTTCCCTGAAAGTCTCGGGAGATTCGTCAAACGGGGGCCGAGAAAAAGGGGGTCCCAAAACGCGTTTTCCCCATGCATTTTCCCATAGGAAACTTTAGACACGGCTACAGCTCGAACTGCTGAACGGAATTACACCAAATTTGGCAAAGAGGTAGTTCTTGGTTCAGAAAGAACCCTTTTGTTAAATGGTGTAAATCCGTTCAGTAGTTGCTGAGAAAATGAAAAGTAAAAAGATAGTGATATCTATGGCCGAGTAGGGTCCGCGTACCCTCAGGGCACCCTGCGCGCACCGTCCCGATCACGAGCTGCATGTTAATTGGCTGTCAGCTGGCTGTCAACATTCCGATTCAGGAAATGTTGGCAGCCATTTTGTCCCTCGGTAGAACCGAGGGACAGAAACAAGTGCGCAAAGCGCACAAAGGGGGCAGGGTAGAAACACCCTGACCCCCTAGGTTTGCTCAGGGGTCCCACAAGGACCCCTGGGCAAAAAAAAAAAAATGTTTTTAAAAATCGGCAGGATGCGCTCAGGGTGCGCGAATCCTGCCGAAAAATCGAAGCGCGGTCTCTTGCGCTCGATTGTATTTGCCCCGGGTGGCCCAAGTCCCGGGGGCATGGTGGGGGGTTAATTTTATGTGTGGGGGCCTCAAGGGCCCCCAAGCCCCGGGGACCGACACCCCCGGGGCTTTTTTAAATGGTGCGGGAGGGCTCTGAGCCCTCCCGCAGCCCCGGGACCACCACCTCCCGGGGCTTTTTTTTATAATTCAAAACCCTGTGTGGGGGCTCCAGCCCCCACACGCCCGGGACCGCCACCTCCCTGGGGCACTAAACATTTAAATATGGGGGTCCGTTACGGACCCCAGAGCCCCGGGGACCACCACCTCCCGGGGCTGTGACCTGAATGGGAGGGGGCCGCGCGGCCCCCTCCTGGAGCTCTTGATGGCCCTGGGGACCACCACCCCCAGGGCCGGCTCCTGCAGTGTCCCGGGGTGCCTACCCCGAGACACTGTAGTTTGCTATGGCAGGGACGGAGCCTCGCGGCCCCGTCCTGCCATAGCAAACTGCTTTGGATATTGGAAGAGAGAGCAGGGAAACCTGCTCTCTCTTCCAATATCCAAGCACATTAGCTTTCCACATGGGGAGCTGCATCTTAGCAGCTCCCCATGTTGAAAGCAATGCCGGCTCCCAAGGGACGCGGGAGCCGGCGGGACTGTGGGGGATTGGGGACCCCCACAGTCCCCAACGGAGGGGCCAGCCCGGGGGATGGGGTCCCCGGGCAAGTAGTGGCCCGGAGAGGGCCACGCGGCCCCCTCCCCAAAGTTTAAAAAAAAAAAAAAAAAAAAAGGTATGGCCGGCCCCGGGGATGGGGTCCCGGGGCCTTAAATGGCCAGAGGAGGGGGCCACGCAGCCCCCTCCAAAGAATAAAAATAAAAATAGAGGCCAGGCCCCGGGGATGGGGTCCCCGGGCCAATACAGGCCCAGGGAAGGGGGCCACGCGGCCCCTTCCCATTTTTTTTTTATTTTTAATTTAAAAAGGGGTAAGGCCCTGGGGGATGGGGTCCCCAGGGCCCATAAACAGGAAAAAGGAAGGGGGCCACACAGCCCCCTTCAGGGGACAAAAAATAAAAAAAATAAAAACGATCGGGCCCGCAGGCCCCGCCCCTTCCTTCACCACTCTGAAAACGCGCCCCTGGCGCGTTTGCAGAGGGGAACAATTCCCCTTGAATACTGGGGGTCCCTGGGAGCCAACTAGCCCACCAGGAACCTCCAGTATGCGCCAGGGGCTGCCTTGCAGAGAGGTGTACAGAGGCCACGCCCTTTTACACCTCTCTGCAACGCAGCTCTGTGGCGCTTTTGGAGGTATATGGTGGGCTAGTTGGACTCCGGGGACCCTCAGGATTCAAGGGGACTTAATCCCCAACTTAAAACGCGCCACGGGGCGCGTTTGCACAGTGGTGAAGGGAGAGGGCGGGGCTTCAGGTGACATGTGTGCAAACAGGCCCGTGGCGCGTTTTAAGATGGGGAATTAAATCCCCTTCAATCCTGAGGGTCCCTGGGGCCAACTAGCCCAACAGGTACATCCAGAAAGCGCCACAGAGCTGCGTTGCAGAGAGGTGTAAAAGGGTGTGGCCTCTCTACACGTCTCTGCAACGCAGCCTCTGGCGCATATTGGAGGTTCCTGGTGGGCTAGTTGGCCCCTAGGGACCCTCAGGATTCAAGGGGACTTAATCCCCCAACTTAAAACGCGCCACGGGCGCGTTTGCACAAATGTCACCTCAGGCCCCGCCCCTCCCTTCACCATTGTGCAAATATTCTTCTAAAATCATCCGAAATACGAATTCCGATTTACTCACCTGTTATAAGGAGAGACCTCAGTGCTGCATCTTTCAGCCCAGTACTGGTCCTGAAAAGTAATTTTAACCGTACTTACCAGTAACTTGAATTTCCTTCCATAGGATATCATTGCCTGCTTTTTGCTGAAAAAGTTTCTAAGTGTTGATTTTTGAAACATACAAATATTCCTCTAAAATCAGCCGAAATACGAATTCCGATTTACTCACCTGTTATAAGGAGAGACCTCAGTGCTGTATCTTTCAGCCCAGTACTGGTCCTGAAAAGTAATTTTAACCGTACTTACCAGTAACTTGAATTTCCTTCCATAGGCTAACATTGACTGGTTTCACTTGGAAATTCTTCTAAGTGTGGAGTTTTGGAACTTTAAAATATTCCTCTAAAATCAGCCGAAATACGAATTCCGATTTACTCACCTGTTATCAGGAGAGACCTCAGTGCTGCATCTTTCAGCCCAGTACTGATCCTCAAAAGTAATTTTAACAATACTTACCAGTAACTTGAATTTACTTCCATAGGATATCATTGCCTGCTTTTTGCTGAAAAAGTTTCTAAGTGTTGATTTTTGAAACATACAAATATTCCTCTAAAATCAGCCGAAATCCGAATTCTGATTTACTCACCTGTTATCAGGAGAGACCTCAGTGCTGCATCTTTCAGCCCAGTACTGGTCCTGAAAAGTAATTTTAACCGTACTTACCGGTAACTTGAATTTCATTCATAGGCTAACATTGACTGGTTTCACTTGGAAATTCTTCTAAGTGTGGAGTTTTGGAACTTTATAATATTCCTCTAAAATCAACCAAAGTACGAATTCCAATTTACTCACCTGTTATCAGGAGAGACCTCAGTGCTGCATCTTTCAGCCCAGTACTGATCCTGAAAAGTAATTTTAACCGTACTTACCAGTAACTTATATTTTCTTCCATAGGAATCCATTGTCTGGTTTTCAGCAGAAAAGTTTCAAAGTGTCGATTTTCACAAACTACAAATATTCCTAAAAAATCGCCTGTATGACTTAAACGCATTCTTTCAACTGTTTACAGGAGATGCACCAGTGCTGGATCCAGGATCCAACACTGAGTAAGAAAAAGTAACGATAACAGTTTTTACCTTCTAAGTGAATTTCCTTCCATAGGATAACATTGGTGATTCTATGAGAAAAAGTTTCTAAGTGTCAACTTTTAAAGTACAATAATATTCCTTAAAAATCACGACTGTAACCAAAACGCTTTTACTCAACTGTTTACAGGAGATGTCCCAGGACTGAATCTAGGATCCAGTCCTGTGGTCAGAAAAGTAATCCATAAAGTAAGTAATTGCATTTAACTAGAAATTCACATTGAGCTGAATGTTGCATTGTGTTTGAAAATGTGTTGCCCATTGCAACAACTGTAACTACTGTACTTAAAAGTCTATTGCCTATGTGCAAAGTATTTAAACTAAAGTAATTCATTCTGAGAAAGTATTTTTTGTAATGTAATGTATAATGTAATTACAATGTAATTTAAAAAATAAAATATGTAAAAAAAAATTGTTTCTAAAAATGTAGTAAATCAGTATGAAAAAAATTTATATAACAATTAATACATTTAAAAATTGTCATTTACAAAACCTTTGAAATTCACTGAAAAAACCGTAGGTTTCAGACATGTTATAGTTACAAATTAGCATTTAAAAACCTTTGAAATTCACTGAAAAAACCATAGGTTTCAGGGACGTTATAGTTACAAATTAGCATTTAAAAAACCTTTGAAATTCACTGAAAAAACCATAGGTTTTAGGGACAGTTATAGTTAGTTGGACATTGCACTCGTACAAAACCCGTGAAATTCCCCGTTATAGTTAGTCCAGCTAACTATAACTCGCGCCCCGCAATGCACTGCTGATGACGTCACATATTACATCACTCATGACATGATCAGTGACATCACTGATGACATCACTGATGACATCTCAAATGACATCACTGATGACATCATCCACGTGATAATCTCATGCACCTCCTCACACCCTAATATAACCTTTGATACACCCACTCTAAATTACAGACTGCCATTCGCAAAACCATAGACACTCCAACACCAATAACTACATACCCACTCACTGATTCTTAGGTCTACGCACACATCCACTCACTCACCCGTACAGTCACTCATACTTACGGTCACTCAGTACAGGACTATCATATGCACTCATACTCCTTTATAGACACTCAAACACCGCCACTCATCCATAGAGGTACTCACACACCTAGTCAGTCATGCAAATAATTAAACACACTACCATTTACTCACCTATACAGTTATACACACACCAGCTCACTTACTCATACAAATACTAGCACATTCTTACACTCTTATACAATCACTGATACAAGCACACACTCATCCATACAGCCACTATCACAATCACTCACTCTCGCTTATAGCTATTTATATACTCCAACACACATATATACTGCCTTTCACATATGTAGTTACTCACACATGTACCACTGGGACATACATTCACTCACTAACACACTCTTACACACACTTACCCACCCATACAGTCTATCACAGATGCACTCTTGAAACCATCCACCCAGTGAATCACCCACTCACACATCTATGCACAGAGTCGCACACACCCCTCCCACACAAACACTCAGGCACCCATACAGATACTCAGACAAGCATTCAATAACTCATATAGACACTCATGTAGCTATTCACAAACACATGCAGCCACTTACACAGCAACAGACAGACGGATACAGACATTCACCCAGTTTAGTCACTAACCCATGCATTCAGTAAGATACGTTAAATCACTCACTTATACAGTCAGTCACGCACCTACTAAATCATCCATACAGACACTTACACACCCACTCATTCTTCAATACGTCTTTTCCTATATATATTAAAAATATTTAAACTTTACAGAAACACACAGTCACTGGATGATGTCATCAGTGATGTCATCAGTGATGTCATTTGAGATGTCATCAGTGATGTCATCAGTGATGTCACTGACCATGTCATGAGTGATGTAATATGTGACGTCATCAGCAGTGCATTGCGGGGCGCGAGTTATAGTTAGCTGGACTAACTATAACGGGGGAATTTCACGGGTTTTGTACGAGTGCAATGTCCAACTAACTATAACTGTCCCTAAAACCTATGGTTTTTTCAGTGAATATATATATATATATATATCAAAAACAGTTTGCTCAGCAAATGAGGGCGCACTCGAGCCGCAGCAGACTTTAAAGAAAGTCTTTATTGTCCATCAAACAGCAAAGCGCACTTTGACAATCATCACAGTCCGCCTGACGCGTTTCGGAATCTTCATTCCTTAGTCATAGGCTTTTGCTTGAATGATTCGCGCTGCTACTAGCACACCAAATTTAAATACTTGCCCTCCAATGGGCCCCTCAAATGAGTTGTCCCATTGCCTGATGGGAATTGTAGTGTGCCCCATAGCCTGCATTTCAACCCAGATGGGATTCAAGCCGAAATAAATCATATAACGGCCCTCAAATGGGCCGCAAAGTGCACGTTCGTTTGACATCCATAGGAACTGTTGCTCCACTTCAGGCGTCGACATAATTCCAAGCCCCGTGGCACCTCTAGCATTTATAGGGTGGTGCAGCCCTCCACGACCGGAGCCGTCATGTATTAACATCAAAAACAGTTTGCTCAGCAAATGAGGGCGAACTCGAGCCGCAGCAGACTTTAAAGAAAGTCTTTATTGTCCATCAAACAGCAACGCGCACTTTGACAATCATAACAGTCCGCCTGACACGTTTCGGAATCTTCATTCCTTAGTCATAGGCTTTGCTTGAATGATTCGCGCTGCTACTAGCAAATTTAAATACTTGCCCTCCAATGGGCCCCTCGAATGAGTTGTCCCGTTGCCTGATGGGAATTGTAGTGTGCCCTATAGCCTGCATTTCAACCCAGATGGGATTCAAGCCGAAATAAATCATATAACGGCCCTCAAATGGGCCGCAAAGTGCAGGTTCGTTTGACATCCATAGGAACTGTGGCTCCACTTCAGGCGTATATATATACACACACACACATATTATATATATGTACAGAGAGGGAAAGAGGTTATACATATAAAAAAGTAAATTAAGTTATATAAACATTATAAATTAACATAGCTATGTATACATTAAAAAAGAGAGGGTTAGAAGTAATACTTTACTTCATACCTGCGACATAAAGCACTGCAGATGCAAAAGCATGCAATGCAAAGATACTCCTGATGTGATGGCATGCGATGTAAAGGTACTCCTGGTGTAATGGCATGTGATGTAAAGGTACTCCTGACGTGATGGCGTGCGATGTAAAGGTATTCCTGATGTAAAAACTGTGATGTGATGATTCCTGATGTAATTGTCTGCGAAGTAGCAATTGACAATCTAATACCGCGTGAAGTGTTTACCATCAGCAGTTTGCTGATTATAATTGCCTGGAGAAAAATGTGAAAAGTAATGATGCTGCCACAGGTTACTGTATATTTTTCCCACACATCTACATCTCGGGAGATACCGAGAAAAAATGAAATGACCAACTACATGCACTTCCTTTAGATTCAGCACAGCACCATGCATGAAGCAGTGTGTGTGTTTGTGTGCCCATGCAATCCGGTATTGTACCTCTATTGAAGATCCTCTCCTGTGTGTTTGAACCGTTGACCTAGAAACCAAATGATCTCTAATCCTTTGAGCCATTCCGTTACCCAAAATAGAAATAGTTTGCACTTACATCAAGTTTATCTTTTTTTATTTTAGAATTCAAAGCAGCGTTGCATTTTAGATACCGTTTGCGAGAGCCTTTAAATAACGAATTCCTGCCCACGGAGCCCCAGCCCCCGACTTCCCGTCGTGTAGAAAGTCATATTCATAGAGAATTTCTGTATAAAAAATAATTCACGTATTCTAAGCGCCTTCGTTTACACTGTAAAGAACCAGACTGCCAGATCATATAAAGGCAATATATCAGACTGGAAGCCCTCGTGGGTAGCCACTCCTATGGGCTGTACCTGTTCATGTTTTAAATCGGCACGTGCCGGTGTTGTTGCTTTATGTGTGGCTGCATGTATGCCCTGCTAGACTGATGCACGGTGCTGGCTGTATGCAAGGAATTTAGAGGCCCCTTTTTGAAGAAACTAGCCAGCTGCACCAGGGTGCTTAAGGAAGATTAAGCAGCTGTCTTTGCTGCTCTCAAAAAGCCCTTTTGTACTGTGAAAGATAAAATAGTGTGACAATATTAAAGGAAATGTTGCATGCTCAGGGATAATTCTTGAGATTGCTCATACCCCCTTCTAACAATGTGGTGTAAGAGCTAGAGAGAATGTTGAGAAGATGACACTTGTGACAACATTTTTATCAAAATAATAGCCGAACTGAAGAAACCCCTTCCCCGACCCCCCAAGAGCCAATATTTAAATGCCCGTATTTTAGGTCACAGAGGAACTCATTACCCGCACTGACGTAAAGTCAAATATTGGCTTGTGAGGCAAAATCTCCTCCATGCATTGCCTGTTAGGAAAGCAATATGATATTTAATAGATTGTGGTTCTCCATTAGCGCAGCGGGGGCATGGTATTGTGAGTCATTCTAACTTGAATGAACATAACAGCAATAATAACACCTGCTATTAATTAATCACAGAATTAAAAAAGTTCGTATATTTAAATTTAAAACAGAAAATCATTGGGGAAAAGCCTAATTGAGCACAATCTTACATACAAGCTATTAAGCAGGTGTTCACTAGACTCTCTTCAATAAGTGTGCCTCGCACCCCTCGCCTTCACTGGGATTCTCTGAGAGCCTCCACCCTGCTCAATATTTGGGCCAAGATTTACAAAGGTGTGACACCCAGGGCAGCACCCAAAGTTTCTGCGCTGCATTGTGTGACAGCTACAGAGCAGTAGAGTGACATATCTACAGAGATATACCACTCTCCTCCCCTCTCCCTAGCGCCAGCGCAGAATTGTGCTGCTGAGCGCCAGGCAAACACATTTGCGCCTTAGTGTAAGAGTGTGATAGAGCGCTATGCTCTCGTAAAAATTGTAGGGGTGCATCATAATCATCGTTAGTCTGTACCCGCATATATCCAGTTATATATATCAATGAATGGTTAGTAAAATGTAGTCGTAACTTGCATTATTAGAGTGAATAGAAGGGTAGTTGTGCTATTATAATTTTGCAAATGTAATGCTTAACTGAAACGTGCTCAAAATGATGCATTAATGGAGTAGGCCATGTGTAATCGAGATGCAGTAGTTTAAACGTGTACCATATTAAGTTGCACGTGTAGTTCACTTTTCGCATATGAAATGTAATGAACTAATGCTTATAGAAGTGATCACAATTGTGCATTTAAATTGTGTAAAGGCCTGACTGCATATACGTAAAGGAAAGGCCTGATTCGTTCTTATGTTAGCTTATTTTGTAGGTAGAAAAGGTTCTCTTGGAAAGGCTCTCTGGGTACAGTTGGTAAATTCGTGCAGAGGGAAAAAGTCTGTTGAAACGTATCTTCTGTTGCAGGTGCAAGGACATATGCCTCGTTAGCGAAAGACTGGCTCTTTGTTTCACGAGTTAGGGTGGTGGGAGGCATTGAGATGGGAGTACACTGGAATGCAGGGATGATACTTTCAGTGGAGAAGGTGCCTGGGACTCAAGGTCATCATAACCGTCCTGGATGAAGTAAGAGTTTCGATGGAAAAGTACGAGAAGGAAGACCTGGCCGAAGAGGCGTGACAAGGGCGTGTTCAATTGTATTTGGGTTTTGTATTAGGGACAGTGCCCCGAGGGTGGAGGGTAGAGAAGAGGTAGAGGAGACCAGAGAGAGAAGAGAGAGAGAGGGATTCTAGGAAGGAGCATCACAGAACGAGCTCGAAATGCTATGTGAGTGTACTTCTTAGGAAGCCTTCACAGCTGACACCTTTTCTTTACTCTTGCCTGGGTAATTCGTTAAGTAGGTATGTCACCTGAGTGATAGAGTAGGGACAGCTAATGGTTTTTATGCTTATCTAGGTAAATGAGGAATAACATAGAGATTGGAGCAATTATTGCTTGTCTAATACTTCTGGAGCTAACGATTCTTCTTATCCTGAGTCGGATGAGACTCCTGCGTAGGATGCTATTTGTATTAGTGCCCATTTATTTCTTTAACCTCGTGTTGAGGTGCTTGCACGTGCAGTTATTCTTGGCTGTAATAAACCCACAAAATTGAATTCGGAGTCAGTGGTCTTTTAAGGTAAACTGGATTCTAAATTGCCGCATAACCGATAAGGATTTTCTTCCCTTCACACTATTCAGCAGGTAAAAAGATCCTGGCGACCTGAAGATCCTTAGAGGTGATAAGATAAGGATCAGCTTTATCAGTTGGTAGCAGAGTAGGATGGTTTCCTCTGATAGTAAGGGGAGATCTAGATTAGGATAAGGGATTATTTGCCCCATAGAGCCCGAGTGATGGTGATCCAGTGGATCGTAAGAGGAGGACGTCGGCGGTCGCTGAAAACTGACGGAGAGTGACGGTGCGGCGGAAGTAGCAGTTCGTGGTAGAGTGAGTATGAACAGGGTGATGCTTGTTAGATTGCGGTGTTTAATTGTTGTGTGATGTCTTGCGGAGTTGGAATGAGAGTCGTGTGATTGAGGATCGGACCGTGAGCGCGCGCGGGGCCGAGAGATTTGATATTGTGGTGTAGAAGACACCCAGAGCTGAGATTGTTGACCAGAGGTTGTGGGGGTCATGAGACGTCGTTGACAAACCCACTGAGGATAGGGAACATATGTGTGAGTGTGTGAATAACCGACGCTGGTCGTAGGTTGTTGTGTGCAGAACATTGAGCGTTTGGATCCTATCGATTGTGTTAAAGGTGATCGTCGGACAGACAGTTGCCAGATTGAGGTCAACAATTTCGAGAGGCTGGTCGGTCATCGGTGGACCGACAGTCAGAGAGGTAATTGTTCGGTAGGATGGACAATTGCTTCAGAGTGTGATTGGGACATGTGCGAGCGAGAACGAGAGAATTAGGAAGGAGGGGAACTGCTGCGAGTGGAGGAAGGGTGATGTCAGACAGTGCCGCACTGCGATAGGTTGGTTGGTGTGAGCCGCGCTGGCATTGGTGGATTGAAGTCAGGAAGTAAAACAAAATATTGGGTGCGACCAGAAAATCTGCTTTATCATGAAATGTTTTAAAGTTTTACGAGAGCTCTGTAGAGGTGATAGACATGTGGTTACTCGGGGAGGAGAGGAAGCCCCTCCCGAGAATACGCCAGCACATTACATGGCTAAGAATGTAGGATTACATACTATAATTTGGCTTGAGAATTGGCATAAAATGACAGAAGAAGAAGAAGAATTGACCTTTCCACGCTATGGTACTTTTAGGTTGGAAGTATTATACCAGTTGAAATCTGTGATGTCTTCCTTGCGACCATTACCTAGGCCTACACAGTTTGAGGCGTTACATGTATAGATTAGAGTAGCGTACAACAGGAAGAGAGACAAAAGCCAAAAAAGGGTGAAGAAGTCGATCAGGGCATTTCAAGATGCGAGATGGGATGCACTGGAGAAAAGATGGAGAGTGGAGACAATTGAGGGGGACAGATAATATCCGTTGTTAGAGGGAACGGGAGGTACGCAGGGGAAAAGCACAGAGGAAGATGACAGTGATACGGATGACAGCTTGTTAGACAGGCTTCTGGCAGAGAGACCACCTCCATTAAATCCAGAATATAGCGCAGAAAATACGATTGTGGCAGGAGGGATGGACGAGTCATACAATCAGACAAACATGAGAGTAGTAGGGAAAATCTCCACAGGAACGGAGGGAGCGGGAACCCAGTCTCCCGTGGGGAATATGTGGTTGCCGGACTCCCTGACTGTACCCGTTACCATTGGTCCTATAGTATCGGTGTATGACCCAGATCGAGTAAGTGAAGGAAGTCTAATGCAGACTACAGGGAGAGAGGGAATCAGCGCTAGAGGGGATGGCGTAGAGGTACAATTGGTCCGTTCTCCGAAGCCCATAGAAGCGAGCACGCCACTGCCAGCCACCGCAGACTCCTCTAGTGGACAGGTGGATGAGAGACCGGCAAGACCAGGGTCTTTATTCGAGTCCAAGTCAGCTTTGAGGATGTGGACACCATCAGTAAGGAATCAAAGTGATAGAATGCCAGGAGATAGGGAACGAGAAATCTTAGAAATTAGACCAGGTTCCAGGAATACGATAGAAGCAAACAAGTCACGAGAACAAAGCAGTGACTATGACGAGCGGAATGGTGCGGTTTGTTGAGAAATGCTGAGGAGTGCAGTGAAGGCGAGGTTGTTGGATGTAGTAAGACTAAAGGCGGAAGTAGATGAAATGATTAGTGGGAACCTGCCTTTGGAGAGAATAGAGATTTATGAGCCAGACGAGCTGCTTTTCGTGGCAAAAAATGTGACTCGTAAATCAAGGACCACACATGAGAAATTGACAGAATTGGCTAAGAGATATGAGGTGGATTTGAATAAAACAAAAACAATGCAAGGATCACATAGGTTGCAATATAGTGATGAGGAATTGGAGGAGAAAAGGATCACAGGATTAAGGACGCATACTAAAGACCTGAATGTAGGGATGCGTATATGGAAATTGTTGGATAAATGGGAAGAAAGGTGGTCAAAGAAGAAGATTGCTAAAAAAATTGTAGGAGAAACGCCGCCTCCGGGGGGAGGGGCGACGGGCATCGGGAACTATCCTTTACGGGAAGTACAGAACGGAGGGTACGTGCATGTGCCGTGGAGTAGAGGGGACTTGGCTGCGTTTACAAATGATTTTCCTCGGCTGAGGGAAAAACCCGTAGAGTGGTACAAACAGGTTGAGAGTTTCGTTAAAATTTCGAAGGTACTATGGACTGATTTGAACACTTTGCTTGATATAGTGGTACCAGGAGATTTGTGGACAGCTTGTAAAATTTCAGTTGAGTGGCCGACCTTTGAACCTGAAAGGGATGCTGTTACAAATGGTCCATCACCCATTGTCATGAAAAAATTCGAGCAAGTGATTACATGGTTGAAGTTGAAGATCTCGCCCCAAGACATCGATTGGGTTAAGATAGATCGAACTGTGCAGGAACCGAAGGAGACGGTGCATGAGTATTATGAAAGACTCTTGCAAGCTTTTAAACAGTATAGCGGATTAGATGCCTTAGACCCCAAGGATATGGGACAGTTTGTCTCAAAGTTTGTCTTGGGATTGAGACCAGAGGTCAGCCTCATGATACAGCACCATTTGATCTGCTGGCAGAACAAGCCGGTAGATGAAATCTTGCGGTATGCGAGGTACTGTAGCGATGAAGTAGACTCAAAGCACCGGAAGCTAAAGGACACAACTGATGCTCGTTCAGATGCAGACAGCTCAGGTCCAGCCTAGTGGAGGGATGCTGGGAAGGAGACAGGGAAATTACCAAGGGAACCAAAATGGGCAAAGCCAAGGAAAAGGGAAGCCTATAGATCCCAAGACGGGGGTGGATGTGGCGACATTGAAGAATACCACTGCGTGTCATCTTTGTCATCAGATTGGACATTGGAAGCGCGAGTGTCCCTTGAACCCAGCTAACCAGGTGCAGCAGGAGGTAGAAGTGGTTCAGGCACCTGTGCCGGAGGTAGCTAATACTGTGATGAGGCCCAGATCGATGAAAGGGGGGACGTATAACCCACAAGTACAGGTCCCACAGCCACCAAGAATTTCGCAAGGAATGCAGACCTACCAGCAGATGCCCCTTTTCGAAGGATATGGCGAGTACAGTCCAGACCCGTTGGCCTGACGGTGCCTGAGGGGGGAGGAAGATTGCACACTTTGAGCAGTCTTGGAGGCAGACCAGAGAGGACCTTTTGTGGAGGCAGACATTAATGGTCATCTTACCACACTGTTGGTTGACACTGGTGCTACCCGGTCCACTGTAAGATCAGCAGTGGTCCCCAACCTACCCCTCTTGGGACAATCGATCCAAGTTGTTGGAGTGGCGAACAAAAGAGTAACTAGCCCATTGACCGAACCGATTCCAGTGAGGATAGGCTCCTTCCAAGCTAGACACCAGTTTGTGGTGTGAGATACGAGTCCGGTTTGTCTTTTGGGAAGAGACCTATTATGTAAATTGAACTGCACTATCTATTGCACACCTAGGGGAGTGGAGGTTTAGACGAAGGATGGCGATGCCACCTTTAAAGTTGCTAATCAGCACTTGTGTATAGAAATGTATCCAGTGGTGACGGTGGAAGAACTTCCACCGGACTTGAGAGATTCGGTGTCGCAAGAGGTGTGGGATTTCACAGGAGAAGAGATTGGACTAATCAAGGGGGTTGAACCTGTACAGATCCAGGTGAAGCAGAATGTTGAATTCCCTAGGACGCCCCAGTACAATCTGTCGCCTGAAACGATCGCAGGGATTAGACTGTAATCGAGTCTATGATCAAGCAAGGCATTCTGAAGGAGATAAGAGGTAGCCCATGTAATTCACCCATCATGGGACTACAGAAACCGAGCGGGAAGTTCAGGATCGTGCAAGACCTACGAAAGGTCAACACGATAGTTATCCCATGTTGTCCAGTGGTACCGAATCCATCAGTGATACTGTTTCAGATCCCATGTGAAGCCGAGTGGTTTACTGTCATTGATTTGTGTCAAGCATTCTTCTCGATACCGCTCCATGAGGAAAGCCAATTTCTTTTTGCTTTCTGGCTGGAAAATCGTGTGTTAACATGGTGTCATATCCCTCAAGGGTATACAGAAAGTCCATCGATCTTTAATCAGATCTTGAAGAAGAATCTTGAGAGTCTCCTATTGCCGCAGAACTCAGTTCTCGTGCAGTACATAGACGATCTGCTTATCGCTTCAGAAACGGAAGATGCTTGCAGGATAGACACGATAGCACTATTGAACCATTTGGCAGAGAACGGACACAAGGTGTCTCCAAACAAGTTGCAGTACTGCCTAAACGAGGTACAGTACTTGGGCCACAGATTAGAAAAAGGCAAGAGGAAGGTGTCACCAGATCGAATTGAGGCGATAATGAACATGGCAGTACCCACCACTCAGAGAGAAGTCAGGATGTTTTTGGGAATGGTCGGCTATTGTCGTCAGTGGATTCCCAATTTTTCCTTGAGAGCAAAGCCTTTACAGAGGCTCACGCACAAGGATGTGAGTGATCCGGTACCATGGGACGAGGAGTGCTTGGTGTCATTCCTAAGACTGAGAGAAGAGTTGTGCAGTGCACCAGCTTTGGGAATGCCTGATTACAACAAGGCTTTCTCACTGTTCTGTTGCGAGAGAGAAGGTTGTGCATTAGCAGTTTTAGCTCAGAACCATGGAGGTGTCCGTAGACCAGTTGCCTACTTTTCAGCTACTCTAGATCCAGTAGCTTCTGTGTTGCCCGGATGTCTAAGATCCGTTGCTGCAACAGGTGTCAGCATTGAAAGATGTGAAAGCATGTAATGGGTCATCCTTTGACTGTTTATGTGCCACACTCGGTTGAATTATTGATGACCAGGACTAAGACTCAGCACCTAACGAATAACAGGTTAACGAGGTATGAACAAGTCATACTTGCCGCAGAGAATGTGACTCTGAAAAGGTGCTCCGTCTTAAACCCTGCGACATTAATGCCCATACCGAATGCAGATGATGAAGATTGTGCGGGCCATGATTGTCTTGATGTGACTGAACTATGCACCAAACCGAGACCTGACATTGTCGATGAACCACTGACTGACCCAGATGAAATTTTCTTTGTCGATGGTTCATGTCTAAGGGACAGTGTCGGCCAACTAAGAGCAGCATTTGCTGAATGTACCATTTCAGGAGTGGTGGAGGCCGCTTGCCTAGAAGGAGTACACTCCGCGCAGGTAGCTGAGATCATTGCCTTGACTCGTGCCTGTTTGGCTGCTGATCAAATCCGAATCACGATCTACACGGACAGCCAGTATGGGTTCGGTGTGGTTCATGACTTCGGACAGTTATGGTCACAGAGGGGATTTTTGACATCATCTGGTTCACCCATTAGGAATGGAGAACATGTAAGACAACTGTTAGATGCATTGCAATGTCCGAAGGAAATCGCAGTTGTCAAGTGCACTGCGCATGGAAAGGGGGATGATTTTGTCTCTTTGGGAAACAATTATGCGGACGAAGTCGCCCGCTTCTGTGCAGAACAAGGATGCATATTTACAGAGGGTTACACAGGAGAGAGCCAAGAAAGAACCGAGCTCAACATGATGTTGGCCATGGCAGACACTTGGGAGGAACTCAAGCGACTGCAGGATGAAGTCTCAGACCAGGAACGGAACGGATGGGTCAAAGCAGGGTGTGAAAGAGGGGATGTGGATGTTTGGGTTTCCAGTGATGGGAGAGCTGTATTGCCAGAGAATTTGCTGAGCCCAATGGCGAGACTAATACATGGACCGGTACACCTTGGTAGAGATGCAATGATGCGTGTGTTTAGACAAACGTGGTATAACCCACAATTTCGTGCGATTGCTGAAGCAGTTTGTCAGAGGTGTGTTACATGTCAGCAGATGAATGCTGGAAAGAAAACTGTAGTCACCTTGAGTCACATTGGGAGGTCAGGAGGGCCCTTCAATAGGATACAGCTAGATTTTGTTGAAATGCCTAAGTGCAATGGGTTGAGATACATTTTGGTGGTGGTATGTGTATTCTCACGGTGGGTGGAGGCTTACCCAACACGCAGGTGTGACACTCTCACAGTGGCTAAGTTATTGTTGAGGGAACTCATCCCGAGGTTTGGGTTTCCAACCTCTTTGGAATCAGATAGAGGAAAACATTTCCACAGTGAAATCATGAAGTTACTTTGTGCCGCATTGAATGTCGATCAGAGACTCCATTGCAGTTATCGACCAGAGGCTTCTGGGATAGTGGAACAGGTTAATGGAACCTTGAAGGCAAGAATGGCAAAAATGTGTTCATCAACGTCTCTGAAGTGGCCTGACGCATTGCCACTTGTGCTCATGAGTATTCGAAGTGTCCCAGACAGGAGAACTGGGTTGTCCCCTCATGAGATCTTGATGGGAAGGGCAATGCGGTTGCCAGCAGTACCGGCTACAGCATTGATAAACATCACTGATGACTTGATTCTCGATTACTGTAAAGGACTATCTGATGTGGTCCGTTCTGTGTCCCAGCAGGTACAAGCTGTTCCGGCCTCGAGTGATCTGTGCCACGACCTGTGTCCAGGCGACTGGGTGCTTGTCCGAAAGCACGTGAGGAAGAGCTGTCTGGATGTTCGGTGGCGAGGCCCATACCAGGTGATACTGGTAACGAACACAGCAGTGAAGTGTGGTGTTGTATTCCTCTTAGGGTATCCATAAACTGGCTTTCCAGAATCATGTCCCTATATAGGCACAATTCGCCCTGCCCTTATATAGGCATAAAATCCCTGCCCTTATTTAGGCATTAAACCGTGCACTCCAAATACAGGCATGGTCTCTGACATCCGTCCACCCTAACGTCACAACGAGTTCTTGAAGAACAGACCCTTAGGCTGCGGGAGTTTCCCTAGTCCAGGACTATTGATTTCTTCAAGGACTCATATATTATGCATGAACCATTATTCCTTAGGGGTTCATTCATGACGTCTTCCGCTGTCCGACTCACGTCAATGCTAACATTCTGAGGTAATTCTCAGGTATAAATATACCTTCCCTAGCCCCTGTAAATCAGAGGAGACCTCGACTTCAGAGGAGCCCGTTTCCCGGCCTGACGCACTGAGAAGACGCTGTCATCCCTGCACGCAGAGAGTCCAGCTTCCAGTGATCTAACTTCCCTTGCGGGGTGTTGGAGTTCGAGTCTGGCAAAGAGATTCCTACCTCTCTCATTCTTCAGGTATGGAGCAGACTAGAACCTAGAGGGACTCTTGGCATACTAGGCATACTAGGCATACTAGGCATACTAGACATACTAGGCTTAACATACTCTTAGTATACTATAGTAAGGAATACTTCACCTACTTCATACCTCGTCCTATACCTAGGTTAGGTTAGGTACATTGGGGTAGAACTAGATTAGAAACGCATCGTATGAGTACTCGCATTTTTAGTCTGTGTTATTTATGTAACAGCATATGTACTAAAAGATAATGCTCTCGCAGTATTATTTATTTCTACTGCTCACACTGTACATTATTTATCTCGCATACTGTCTTGTGATCGTAACAGCACATTTTACTTACACCAGAAACAAGACTGTTCAATAAATCCTTTATTGAAACGCCCGTCTATTTCTTTCTGTGTAACTTGGAGAAAACTAAGCATGCACGACGTAGAAATAGTTATCTATTGTTTCCACGACTCTGGGACACGTTCTGATTCTAAAGGGAAACACAGTGGTCATGTTTTGCGGCTGCCAGAAACTACTCCCTTCTTGTTGTCAAGGAGTTTCTAGTGGCCTCTGAGCTAGCTGGCACAAGTAATTAAGTTTAATATACTCGATAGGGACATACTGACCTTAGTCCTATGTCAAACCTATAGGATATATTATTCCAATGCGCAGAGCCTATTAGGGAAATAGGAGCTACACTACATGGCGCCCAACGGTTTGGTAAGGCAGTAATTCAACGTTAGATACTGAGTAACTCAGCCGTGCTTTTTCTCTCAAGAGACCCCTACCCATATACTCCAAAAGACGTCTGGAGTGGGCAGGGTTAGGTATCCACCACGGCTACATAGGGCAGTACCCTATATATTAGCTGTTTGGTTTGCTCAACGTTGAAGGATACAGTGTTCCAAAATATTGTGCACCTTATCTTTGTTTCCTTGAAACTTGTTCTACATTTTTCATAAAACAAAATGTCCTTAAACAGGGACAATGCCGCCGGAAACGGTGGAGCTGCGGCTGATCCAGCCCAAGCAGCAGGCTTTAACATTACAGGTTTAAATGAAACCAAGGAGGGTGTCATAAACATCGCTCCAAACATAAGAAGAGCCATTACTCTAAAGCTTATAAAACATGGCCTACCACCAAGAGGCGGTAGAGCAGTTTTCGTGATAGAGGCACACGAATCTTTTCAGACAGAGGTATTCTATTCATGGGTAATATTTCCTGAATCCAATTCAGTAACACACATGTTTCACTTCTACAAAGAAGATGAACTACCAGAGGAATACATTCCTTTCGAGGATATAGAAATTCCATTAACATACCAGGAGCATCAGCTCTGGTTTAAAGGCGCCCTAAAACATCACAGAAACATTACCAGGCTCGGTCCACTAGGTAGACCAGGAGCAACATGGCCGATTCTAGCCGGCTACACACCTCATCCTGACATTGAAGAAATGTCAGACGAGGAATTACTTACTCAACTCACAGAGTTAATAAAAATCGACAGACAATTGGTCCAATATGTCATGCGGACTTTCACAGTCCAACCACCATTGACACTTCCAAATCAAACCCCTCACCAGGGGAAGACTTTAAAAATTACACCACAGACTCTATACGCAGTCATGGGTAAAATGCCCACAAAACGTGAGCAAATTCCATTTTGGATAGCTCAAAAAATAACTCAAATCGAAGCAGTATTTCCAAATACTAGCCCGTATGAGAAACACAGAATACTGACAATCAGCTTACCAATGGGGATCACACCACAACTGGAAGACTGCACCACTTGGGGCTCAGTCTTTGCTGCCATCTATACTAAAACACACGGCATTCCGTCAATTGCGGTAATACCTGATGTCCTGAAACAAATTCAAAACGAATACGGGGCAGAGCCTGCTCTAAATTTAGGTATGAAATTACTGAAAAATTTCGACCAGGTCTCAACAATAATATTATCTAATATTAAAGGGGAGGCAGCAGCAGTGGCGATCCGCCAAAAATTAAGGGAATTTGATGTTACAGAACATCAAACAGAGCTACCAGAATTATAGAACAATCTTATGCAGAATTAGGCAGAGATAGTTTGGGTGGAAGACCAGTGAAACCGAAGCTATCTGAAAGTCCTGAGAAGGACTCAATTAAACAAACTCCTACATCTTCTAAAAAGAAGTGGGAGTCTACTAAACAAAATTCAAACGAGAAACATTCTCAATCCCGAGGTAGGTCTCCTCAAAAGGAGCCCTCTGAAAGGAGGTATAACCTCAGGAATAGGGATAATTTGAGAAAACCTGATAGGTATCAAGATACTGATACACGTTCCTCTCGTCCCTTTCAGATCTCATCACAGACTTCGGAAAGAAGAGGACGAACAGAACATAGAGAAGAACGCGTGAAATCGAAAGACGACAAACACGCTCCAAAAACCAAAGTAAAACCTCAATTCTCCAAAAAGAAAGTAGCAGGTCTGAAGATCAGACATGCCGAGAATACTGAGAACACAACTCAAGAACGGAGAATGGGCTCAGACAATGCTGGACAGTGCAGCAGAAGTCACAATAGTTCGCCAGAACCTGAAGGAACTTCTGGAGATAGTGGACTTGAATGAGTACAACACAGTAGAGACTGTAGACAACAGGGTTAGTACTCCACAAAAGTTATATGACACAACACTCCGGATGGAGGGAGACAAACCAAGACAGGTGAAAGCACTTTTTTGGGAAAGACTATCAAAGGGCTATGACATACTTCTAGCAGAAAAGGACTGGCCACCACAATTTGTCAGGGAGTGCCCACATGGCGAGGACATTATTATGCCTGCCTTCTCCAACCATATACCAATGCATCTAATGCCAGGAAATGGGCAGTGACCCAGGCCCCAGCGTTATATAAAAATCATGTAGGATGGGATGAGGACTCACCTCACCATAAAATACATCTGAAACATGAACCAACTGCACAACGGCAGTATCCAATAAAGCAAGAAGCTAAAAATCAGGTCAGGGAGATCTTAGCTCAACTTGAATATCAAGGGGTGATTGAAACATGCACCTCCTCAATGAACAATCCTTTGTTTCCTGTCTCCAAACCAGACAATACATATCGTCTAGTTTTGGACTACAGACACCTAAACACTTGTTCTAAAACTTTTGCAGTGCAAAATGCACATAGCACAGCATTAATGAATAACATTTTGCGTAAAAAATATAAAACAACATTAGACATCTGAAATGGTTTCTTTTGTCAAAACATAGCACCTGAAAGCAGGTACTTAACTGCATTCTCCATAATGGGGACCCAGCGTCACTTTTGTCGACTCCCACAAGGGTTCAAGAACAGCCCAGGTTTATTCTCAGCGAGGGTAAAGGAGTTACTACAAATTTATGACAATGAGGCATTGTCCTATGTCGATGACATCTATCTGACAGACGATGACTTGGAAAAACACTTGAACAGGGTGAGCACCATTATACTGGGTTTCGCCTCTGAGGGCTACAAGTTCAACTTTAAAAAGTCCCGAATTGCCCATCTCAATGTCTTATTTTTGGGATATGAGCTTTCAAGTGAAGGCAAGAGCTTGGCAGCTAACTTTCTAGAGAAATGTGCGCTGCTCCAACCTCCAAAAACGCAAAAAAACTTGCAATCCATCCTGGGTTTCCTAAATTTTGGAAGAACATACATTCTAAATTACGCAGAAAGGGTTAAACCTCTCTACGCATTAATCAAACCTGATTTTTCGATCAGAAACTGGACACAGGAACACACAGAAATCTTGCGTTCACTCCAGGCTAACATGTTAGCAACAAATCACTTACAAACACGCGTAAGTCAACGAAATTTGGTGATCCGAATAATTTCGGGTCAATGTGGATTCACCTACTTAACCTTCAATGAGGGTGAGAAAATGCCAATCGCATACAAATCCCATTTGTACACACAAGCGGAAATGCGCTTCAGTTCAACTGAAAAAATTCTGACAGCAGTTCATAACGCTGTAGCAAAAGAAAGAGCCTTAGCCCAAGGGAAACGCATTATAGTCGTAACCCCGGTACCAGCTTTAGAAGCGGTCACAAAAGCAAGCATTCCAAATGCTAAAGCATTACATCCAAGATGGATACAATGGGTTAATTCTCTTGCTGCAACAGATGTTGAATATGTTTTTGATCCAGATTTAAAAACACAAGCATTCCTGCAATATGAACAAGAATGTCCTCTGCCTACTGAAATTCTGCCTCTCGATCAGTACGAATTCATAATTTACACTGACGGATCCGCACAGCCCGCAATAGGGAGTAAGCAAGCAGTGCAGCGTGTGCAATCGTTAAAGGTCCCATGCGAAATGGCATCTTCAGACCTATGGTCACAAAAACTCAATCTCTAGGAGATTGTACAGCTCAGTGAGCTGAACTACAAGCATTCAAACTGGCACTTGAAAGTACAGATCGAGAATTCCCCACACTAATAGTGTGCGATTCCTTTTACTGTGTTCAGTCGTATAATGACTATATACAAAACTGGCTTGAAAATGGTTTCAAAGATACTAAAGGTGGCACAATAAAGCACAAAATGCTTTGGGAACAAGTAGTTCAGTTGAAAAACGAACTACCAAAGGCTCACGTGATCCACACACTGAGTCATCAAAGTGATGGCGTTCACGTTGCAGGGAATTCATTGGCTGACGAAGCCGCAAAGGGGGCTGTTCAGACGGCTTCCGTAGCTGCGATCACTCGTTCAAAAACAAAAATAGACGGTGAGATAATGTTGGCTGTCAATGCATCAAGCAAAGGCAGCAGTGCAGCATTACCCAAAAAGTTTCCACTCAAGTACTCTTATGTAATTGATGCGAACAACGTTCCTTTTGCTCGAATCCCTGGAGTGGGGGATAGGGTAATTCCAAACATGGAACGTAGAGCAGCCTTGATTTATGAAACACATTTGGGGGAGGGTCTGTCACATCAAGGGATCTCTAAAACAATTTTGACGTTAAAAGAGATGTACTGGTGGCCTGGAATGAATACAGAAATTCACATATTCATCAACAACTGCCTCGACTGTAAATTACATCGAGAGAGCCACCAGACACCATGCTGCGAATGCGGCAACCCAGTACAGACACCACTGTTAGACAGCATTAGACTATCTACGCGCCTGCGTCCTACTGGACAAAGGCATTCCCACAAATACTGAATCAAGGTTCCTATGGTTATGGCCTCAGCGCTCGGCTGACGCTCGAACTGTTATAAAAGATTTGCGAGTCTTTATCGGCATATACGCAATAGGCACGCTACATTCTGACCAGGGTCCTGCGTTTAGCTCTAGGGCTTACAAAGAAGCCATGGCCAGTCTGGGCGCTGCATTGCAGTACTCCTCTCCATTCCATCCTGAGGGAAATTCGGTTGTGGAAAGGAAAAACCGGGACATAAAGCAGTCTATAACAGCTAGGGTATTAGGTTCGGGTGATGGGTGGGTCAAACACCTTAATGGGGTTCAGCGCTCATTGAACAACCTGCCAAGAAGTTCTCTAGGGGGGTCACTCCATATGAGGTCCTGTTTGGGACAAGAATGTGGGTACCAGACCTTGAACACGTAGGCACAGTGGTGGAAAATAAACCCTTTGATATCAAAGATCGTTTGGCTGTTTTACAGGAACTAAACAAGTTAAGAACGAAACAAAGCAACGTATTCCTACAGCCCACCACCACTGGGGATCAACCGGCTGTCCCAGCAAGGCCTGTCTGGATTCCAAAAGTTGGGGATCTAGTCAGAGAAAAAATCGCAGACAAGAAGGAATTTGGACCTTCTTACAGACAACCAGTACCTGTCCTAGCAGTTCAAGGAACAAGAACAGTACTTTTGCCGCCCCTTGCTGGAAGAAAGGAGAAAAGATTTGTGTCCATCGACCTAATCAAACCACAATATGTGGCCAATACTAAACAGTAGGCCTCGTGGACTCCGACCTAGGAGCAGACGCACTCCTCTCGCTACTATCCAAGAGGTTCAGACTGAAAGACTGATAACCATCGAGAACTCAGCTGTAACTGATGGAGGACTGAGGAACAACGCTATGGAACTCATCCCTCTTGAACACCAAATAACAGTTCGTCCAAATACACCTGTCTACACCAACGTGGCAGGTGATGAACTGGTTCCAGTGATTTCTACAAATCCTGATGCAATTCCAACAATTGATAGAACTGCTTCTGGCTATTTCATTAACTTTGATACGTTCTCAGAAGATCCGAGTGAACCTGAAACGACGCCAGCATCATTCAAACTCAAGCAGCAAGTACAAGACTTTCTTCACTTTCTGAAAAGACTTATTCGGTTTCTCCATGGATTGAACTCTGGATTACATCTGGACTTTTTGTTTTCCTGCTCTGGCTAGCTTTGGTAACAACTGTGAGCGTGCTTATAAGTGGCAGATACATCCATGTGAACACTGAAGGAAAAGACGTGAACGTACTTTTGAAACCTCATAAATCTTCCCATCGTGAAGCAAGAGACTTGTCATCAGTGAACATCACAGCTGTTCCTATACAGGATGGTATAGTGTGGGACAAAACAGATTTTGAAATCTTCGGTCCGACGGAACAATTGAACATTCCACATTTGTTTAAAATTTCACTAAGTGATCTAATTACGTCCAGTACCTATTCAGATGATTGGGACTTTGAGACTGTCAATGATATAATGTTTGACCTAGAAAAATCTGCTGCATTTTCTAAACATGAATATTTAGAGGGTTCATCAGACTATGAACAAATGTATTGTTTTAACCACTATGGTCATCATTATTTGCATAAATCTGCATATCCAAGAAATGTGTTTATGTTTAACCAATGGGAACATTGTCCTACACCACCTAATGTTAGTTCAAAAACATTTGCTAGTAAATTTCCATATTTTTCAGGACACAATACATCTGAACCAGAAATGTTTTACTATAAAAATATAAACAAGACAGGACTGAAAATTATGTTAACAAATACGAAACAGATTTACTCTGCGTTATTTAATGCCCAACTGTCTAGACAGGGTTTCGACTTTTGGAAAGACACTATAGACACAAAAACAGTCTGGGGTACTAAAGATTGGCAAGTGCAGGGGATAGAAGCTTTATTTAGAGCCTGCATCATCCCTGAACAAATAATGTTTTTGAATGAAACCATCCAACAAACATCTTGTCTTGGATTAGCCAAGATCAAAGAGATGAACACACCTTCTGTACCAACACCTGCAAGTGATAACGATACACAGGCAGTGGTGACAGTTGACAATATACTACAACTCAACAGATCTAATCCTGATTGGAAAAAATGGTTGATCTGGCCCACAGACACGAATAACTGTCATGAAAGATTCCTGAATAAAACTCAGGGCTTTACTATTAATAGGCCAGACCCAAGATACGTCCAAAGACAACATCCGGGGGTAGTTACAACATACAGTGTAGGAAAATTATGCCTCGATTGGCTGCATAAGTCTACACTACAGGATGTGAAACAACACTTAACCTTACTTAAAGAGGACGCAGACCTTAGGGAATTCTTGCTTGGACCAAGAAAACCGCGTCAAAAACGTTTCATATATGCCGGCATTTATGCTATGTATAATGAAGCATGGAAAGTATCACAGATGGAGGCCGCAGAACGAATACGTGAACTTGATCGTATTAATTTAGAGAAAACACTCTCTGTGGTCGACAATGGGTTAACAACTTTGTCCTCCAGAGTATATTCATTGGATGGCATTGTATCCTCTGCTATCGACATACTAGAACAAGATTTGGCGATGTTACAGCAAGGCCAGTCTCAATTACGTTCTATTGTGTTATTAAGCTGGACGCTGCAATCTTTGCGTGCAGGCTATGTGCCTTGGCGTTTCATCAACACAATGGCTCTGTTTACAGAATACAATCTAACTGATAAACAGATCGAACTGGCACAAAGAGGAGCAAGGTATACAGTGCTGAGCATTGAAAAACTGGAAAAGTTACCATTCACAGTGGCAGAAAAACCATCTACAGAATGGCTTATTCATGGCAAAATAACATTACCTGTGAGTACTTTTCAGTTTCAGTATTGCCTCAGACAAATGCAAGCAGGCAAATATGAAAGGTTGGGTAAGGAATACATTAGGACATCTTGGAATTTACCGTATATATATAGATGTTGGAGTGGGGATCGTGAAGTGTTTTTGAGCGGTACAAACTGTAAACGTGCACTGAGCGGTTCGCTTATATGTCAGGACATTTCTTTACACAGGGCTTGTAATGGTTCTGTGGCAAATTTGTCTTGCCATCAGCAGGGTACACCAGCTGCTGTGATTAATCCAACGTTTGGACAACTTTCTAATGGGAGTTACCTCATGTTGAATGATCAAAGTTGCTGCGGCATTCTGCCAGGCATCCCATATCTAGTAACGGTCAACTCCAGGGTCACTTGCTGTATGCAAGTATTGTTTCCCCCAATAGACACAGTCAGGGAGTCGCCTCTATGGCCTTCGCTGAACGTCTCTTTTATAAGATTTGATACTTTGAGCAAAATGAAAGCCATGCTTTTACAGCAAACAGTGCCTTTGACCTCGGCCAAAGAAACCTATGATCTACAAGTTGCAAGGACTTCGGCTGAGATACAGACTTTAATACGTACAAACTGCCCTATACATTTCGTAGAAATGATATCACGTATCTTCAACATGTCTGATACAACTGGCATTATACATGTATTTAAGAGCATCTGCTCCGGTCTGTTAGCACCTTTCCAGGCAATACTCGGAATCATCCCGAACTTTGCACATTCGGTGTTTGGTGGCATACCATTAATTCTAGCACTTGTTGCCGGAATTCTATTTCTCATCCTGCTATTGCGCTATGGCCAGCCTATTCGCAGACATCACTCCGAGCGAAATGGAGAAAGCTCTCCTTGAAAGAAAGTGCCGTGAGCGAATAGTACAGCTATTGGGCATGACTCGTCTACGGGACCTTAATACAACTTGGTTCCTGTCATTCAGACCAATCTGGCAAGATTGCATATTACCTGTTCTACGATGCCTGCTATGAGGTGAAGAATGCGTGTTGGACACCTGTCTAACATTTCCATCGGCTACGCCAACTGATGTCGATACTCTGCTGGACCCGATAACGGCCCATGCTCTGTGTTGTCCCCAGAGGCTACCAATCCTGATGTCAGCATTCATTGAGATCTCACAGACGCTTCCGGCTGCTGCTGAGGTACGAGAAAGATCTACAGGCACACAGGTAACAACGGACGCGAACTTTGCTGCGGCACCCAATGCTGGAAGCGACACTTCACATCTCTGTGCAGTTAATCTACTACACGAGGTGTTCCAACTGACACCAACTACAGTGGACGATGTTTTGTCTATAGAAATAGATGATCTCATGTTTACACCAGACCCGTAAACTGACTCTGATTCAGTATACTGTGTTCCAGAGATGCAGTAACAATTTGGCCTTCATTTTCAAAACAACTTGGAACTCTACCAAAATTGAACTTTTTCCCATTTTTCAAACGAAAATGGCACTTCCATCTGCTTAAAGTAGAACTAGCCTTATAATACAGACTTGAAGGTACTTCCAGGGACACTTAGTCATCTTGTGTGTCTACAACAGTTCATTGATTTTCAAGACATGAAATGACTTTGATTTTAAATAGCTTATTGATCATTTTTTTGTCACATGTAAATATTACTGCTTCTTTTCATTCATATTGCATTTTATTTAAAATGTATGCCTGAAGTGAAAGGCTATGCTTAATATGTACAGTACCTTTTGCATTTTTAATATGTTTTTAAATGCTTTTAGGAAATATTTTTAATATGTAGTACTCCATTTTAATGTTTAGCATTTTAAATGTTTAGCATTTTAGTATTATCGTACACACGAAAGTGGAGTGGGTGTTGTATTCCTCTTAGGGTGTCCATAAACGGGCTTTCCAGAATCATGTCCTTATATAGGCACAATTCGCCCTGCCCTTATATAGGCATAAAATCCCTGCCCTTATTTAGGCATTAAACTGTGCACTCCAAATACAGGCATGGTCTCCGACATCCGTCCACCCTAACGTCACAACGAGGTCGAAAAGAACGAGGGTACCTTGCCAGAGATACTCTACCCCTGAGTGGACTTACGCAGTGACTGATGCAGGGGGTAGTGAGCTCGGGGAGGCTGAGGTCTGTGCAGGTGGTCAGCAAGAGCCCGAGCGTGGTGCTGAAGGTGGTGCTGTTAATACCAGGGCTCGAAGTCGAAGGAATACTGACCATCACGGTTCCGAATCCCCCGCTTCTGAGTAAAGTCGGAGAATTGGTTTTGCATCGACTCGAATTTCCGTCTTTTGGATTTGAGCCGTCTTTACATGAATTGGTAATTCTTCGCCTTGAACTTTTGTATCATGTTTTAGAAGCGCTTGCAGATGATCTTATTGTGGATGAAATATAACCTGTTGTAAATAAAAAGTCTAAAGAAGAAGATAACCTAGATCCGAGTGGAAGAAGAATAAACTTAGGGACTTTCCACCGAAGAGGAACAAGAGTTTAGGGAAGTCTTTTTCTGGACTATGTAAATAAGACTGTTGGTGAAAAGGGGATTTCCAGAGGTTTCGAAGTAGTTCTCGAACTGGTTAAGCAAGTCACGTGCGGAGAAGACAGAGACTTTTGAGTGTTCCTTGCTGAAACTAAGAACTTTTGAGAACTTTCGAGATCATGGAAGCTGGAGATCCACATCGTAGATCCAAATTGATCATAGGCACACTTATAGGGGGTGTGATAGTTTCTATAATCATAGTAGTTGTATTCTCATATATAGTTCCACACGAGCTAGCAGTGGAGGGGTGCCAGGAACTCCTACACCTACTACACCTAGCCAAAAAGAGGGAAACATAGGAGCTGACAAAGCTTTGCTGATAGAAGAAAGTCGTAGATTGAATGTAGATTTGTCTAGGAGTGATTTTAAGCTTAATGCATATGCCAAGCTGCTATACGAGTATGTAGATGCGATGGATGCGAAAGATTGCTATGTGTGTATGCAGTTGCCTGCTTCAGTGGATGAGGGTATTAGATATCACCATCTTCCACTAATGTATGGGATTTCATGTAGTCTGTTACTTAGTATATTTTATGAAAGAGATCAGTTTGAGTATTTCTTTTCTAATTACGATGCAGTGCTTCCTGAAGTCCCAGCTTACAAACATTTGAATAAATACGACTATTATAAGTCAGAAGATAGACTTAGGAAGTACTTCATACCGTCTTTGGAATTGGATACAGCATATGCCCACCGACATAACTTGACGTGCTCATTATCAGATGTAGAGAAGAAGTTTGTAGATCAGGTAGAAGATAGATATAGAAAACTAAAACAGACACGAGACACAGGACATAGTCCAGTAGATTGGACCGAAGAGGAAAGATTGCACCGAACCAAAGGAAGTTATGGTCCTACAGCATTGGACAAGGAGCAGAGGGGAAAGCTGTGTGTGAGACGTTATCAGACCTACTACGAAAAGGTCCCGGTGGGACAGAGTACGTGTGATCATGTTTTCACGATGGAAGATTCAGCAAAGAATTTTCTGCAAGGCCCTGTACAAGTGATACCTACGGTGTATTTTGTGTGTGGAAGGAATGCTTATGTGAGATTGCCTGCAAACTGGTATGGTGCGTGTTACTTGGGAATAATATTTCCAAAGATTTACCATACAGAGGATTTGGAACTTTTGGAAGGTGGAAAGCATTCAAGAGTGAGAAGAGGTGCGAGTGCAGGGGTTGTAGTGGGAGATATCTTTGGAGCAATGATACCAAGTTTGGGAGTGGTCTTGAATGATGTAAAGATCCGGAGGTTGGCGACTGTGATAGATGAACTATCAATGAACACAGCAAAGTCGTTGGTACTTGTGGAGGGAGAGATGTTGTCGATAAGGACAATGGTTTTGCAGAATCGCCTTGCTTGGATGTCTTATTGGCAAAAGAGGGCGGAGTCTGTAAATTGTTGAAGGTTCAAGAGTGCTGTACTTATATACTCGACCACAGCAAGGATCTGGAGAAATATATAAGTAACATCACTACGATCCACACGAAAATAGCGGATTTGACTGAAGAGGGAGTTTGGGAGAAAGTTGGCAAAGGATTCGGTCAAGTGGGGAGCTGGTTTGCAAATTTGGGAAAGGGATTCCTTGGCTATGTTCTGAGACCTCTCCTTATTGTGGTGGTCTGTGTGGTTTGTCTGTGGGGTCTGATCAAAGCATACAAATGGTATCGAGCAGGCAGAGCTGAGAGGGCTCTGAGAGAAAATGAGACGAGAATGGCTAGACTGCAGGACAGTCACTATCGAAACCTTAAGAGTTTGGAGAGATTCCGACAAGGGAGAATGGCAACGAGTTCTGTTTAGGTCGGTTCTTTCTCCAAGGGAGTTGAAAGGATGTGATGACAGGAGTCATCAAAGGGGGGAACTGATAGAGCGCTATGCTCTCGTAAAAATTGTAGGGGTGCATCATAATCATCGTTAGTCTGTACCCGCATATATCCAGTTATATATATCAATGAATGGTTAGTAAAATGTAGTCGTAACTTGCATTATTTGAGTGAATAGAAGGGTAGTTGTGCTATTATAATTTTGCAAATGTAATGCTTAACTGAAACGTGCTCAAAATGATGCATTAATGGAGTAGGCCATGTGTAATCGAGATGCAGTAGTTTAGACGTGTACCATATTAAGTTGCACGTGTAGTTCACTTTTCGCATATGAAATGTAATGAACTAATGCTTATAGAAGTGATCACAACTGTGCGTTTAAATTGTGTAAAGGCCTGACTTCATATACGTAAAGGAAAGGCCTGATTCGTTCTTATGTTAGCTTATTTTGTAGGTAGAAAAGGTTCTCTTGGAAAGGCTCTCTGGGTACAGTTGGTAAATTCGTGCAGAGGGAAAAAGTCTGTTGAAACGTATCTTCTGTTGCAGGTGCAAGGACATATGCCTCGTTAGCGAAAGACTGGCTCTTTGTTTCACTAGTTACGGTGGTGGGAGGCATTGAGATGGGAGTACAATGGAATGCAGGGATGATACTTTCAGCGGAGAAGGTGCCTGGGACTCAAGGTCATCGTAACCGTCCTGGATGAAGTAAGAGTTTCGATGGAAAAGTACAAGAAGGAAGACCTGGCCGAAGAGGCGTGACAAGGGCGTGTTCAATTGTATTTGGGTTTTGTATTAGGGACAGTGCCCCGAGGGTGGAGGGTAGAGAAGAGGTAGAGGAGACCAGAGAGAGAAGACAGAGAGGGATTCTAGGAAGGAGCATCACAGAACGAGCTCGAAATGCTATGTGAGTGTACTTCTTAGGAAGTCTTCACAGCTGACACCTTTTCTTTACTCTTGCCTGCGTAATTCGTTAAGTAGGTATGTCACCTGAGTGATAGAGTAGGGACAGCTAATGGTTTTTATGCTTATCTAGGTAAATGAGGAATAACATAGAGATTGGAGCAATTATTGCTTGTCTAATACTTCTGGAGCTAACGATTCTTCTTATCCTGAGTCGGATGAGATTCCTGCGTAGGATGCTATTTGTATTAGTGCCCATTTATTTCTTTAACCTCGTGTTGAGGTGCTTGCACATGCAGTTATTCTTGGCTGTAATAAACCCACAAAATTGAATTCGGAGTCAGTGGTCTTTTAAGGTAAACTGGATTCTAAATTGCCGCATAACCGATAAGGATTTTCTTCCCTTCACACTATTCAGCAGGTAAAAAGATCCTGGCGACCTGAAGATCCTTAGAGGTGATAAGATAAGGATCAGCTTTATCAAGTGTGTGCGAGTTTAGCATAGCTTTCGTACTGGAAGGGTTCCCTCCCAGTCCAAAATACTATGACTAGACAAGTTTTTGCACTTTTCCTACTTTGTATGTGTGCTGTATAGTGCGGCACGCATGCAAAGTCGGAAAAGAAAGGAGACATTAAAACATCTCTCTATTTAATGCCTGCTTTCCCGGAGCATTATTTTTTTACCCAAAACCCTGTCTACTAATGTTAGTAAATAGGGTTTTGCATCAAAAAGCATGGGTGGTTGCATTGGAATGCCCATTTAATGCCCCCTTGCATTATTTTTCCTCACAAACCAACGCAAATACAAAATCACAATGGTTTGTAAATCCCCAAAAAGGTTTTGCGTCAAGTTTGCTTTACAAAAAGTGACGCAAAATCATTGTAAATCTTTGCTGTGGTGTTGTCCTGGGAAGTAGTGGAAACCGAAATCAGCCTTGTCAATAAAGTTCAAACCAGTCCCATGCTGGATGAGGCAGTGACTAAAATGGGGCTTTCATGGTTGGTGTACGACAGCCCATCCTATTCTGAAAGCAGCCCCTGCTGCAACCAACTGGAAAAGTGCCAGAGTGGCAGAATGGACAGTCTGGCCCTGGTCTTGTCTTTCCTTCTTGAGGGCCCAAGGCCACCCTCAAAGGTTGGGGTTCTCTGGTTCTATTCCAGGATGGGTCTGCAACAGGAATTCCTTGAGGTGAATTTTGGAATGGCAAGGACTTCTCACCTTATTGCTAGGATTTTCATTTCATGACAAAACCCTAATGAGTGAGGGTGACACTGAAGGGTCTTTAAGACCCCTTTGCCCCGTTTCAGACATGGATATGAGTGGAGTACATTTCACATTTCCTACAGGAGAATTTTAGCCCTAGTGCATGCACCTTAACAGCACCATGAACCATTGTAATGCAGATAACCCTAATGTGCAAGAGACACTCAATAATTCAAATAAGGGAATGCCTCACAAGAAATGCCACTGTGAATGATGTAATACAGAAGAAACCTTGTGCCCATGCAAAAATTTCTCTGGTTACGAAGAATGGTACAATATAATTTCACCATTTGTGCAGACCAAGCACATTTTGCAAGAGACCCCAGTATAAACATGATTTAGGACCTATCTAAACTGTTGAAGCCAGTTAGAAGAAAGGTAAAATACATACCAGCTAGAAGCTGTACGGTACCCACATCACTACCTCACCTCCTGTAAATCACCTGAACTTGACTTGACCAGAAATAACATCGTCAAAGGTAAGTCATATAATAATAGGCTTTGGTTGGTTGATTATTCAATTAAAGATAGGGTAAAATTAACAAATAAAATAGAGAGGTTCAAGAATTTTCCACTTTCCTGAGCCGATGTATTGTCAGATGATGTAGTGGAGGGGATGTAGTAGCAGGCCATATAATGGCAGATTATATAGTAAAATACAACATGCAGGCAAGTATTGCTAATTTACAGAAAATTAGGGTCCATTTGTACAAAAGCTTTTTTGTGATCGGAATGACCCGGTTCATAGAATCAGGCTGTTTCCGACCACAAAAATGCTCTTTCTTATGTACAAAACACAAATTGCAATTCAGTATCATGTTATTGAATCACAATTTGTGTTTTGCGATTCGGTATTTGGAAGGGGTGTGTTTAGGGCTTCCCTTTCCAATATCGATTCACAGTGATATGTATGGCTGTTTTAAGATCGAATAACAGTTGCAAAACATTAATTTTTTACCGACACCTCAAGGGTGGTGGTAACCATTTGCAAATGGGAAGGGATCCCCACAGGCCTCTTCCCCTTTATGAATGTTGAAACAAATATGTTTTAAGAGCAGGCAGTGGTACAAGGGACTAGCAGCGGCCTGTGCAGGTAAGAGCACTGGTGCAGTGAGGTCGGGTTTGGGGGGGGGGGGGATTCAATAGACAACCACGAGGGAAAATTAATTAATTAATATTCCCTCGTCGTCATCTGTCGAAATCCCCCCCACCTGGCCCCACTGCTCTTAACTGCACGGGCCGCGGCTGCAAGGGACCACTGCCTGCTCTTAAAAAATGAAACTTAAACATTGTGTTTTATTTTTTGAAACACATCCCATTCTCCTTTAAGGAAATTGGACTGCATTTAATAAAAAGGTTGCTTTATTAAAAAGCAATCACAGACATCGTGGTCTGCTGAGCCCAGCAGGCCACCATGCCTGTGTTGGCTGCAATTCCTAATAGGTCCCAAATTGCATCCTACCCCATTCATATTCATGAGGTAGGACTATTTGCGACCCCAGTAAGAATCACCATCTGAAGTTTGCACATTTTCTTAAATTAGGAATTGCAATAGGGTAAAAATTGCAATTAGGAGATTGTAACTCCTGTTTTTTGCATATATTTCCCCTAGTGTGTTCATATTATCACTTGAATTCTTCAAAAGTTCTCGCAGCTCGACGTGATTAATTCGTGAACGCCACAGTGATTCTCATGTGCTAGTAAGATTCTTCCCAGGCCCATCAGTCAGACCAAATATGATGATCTGCTGGAGAATACAATCCACATCCACAAGGAGGGCACCCAGAGATTTCTGAAAATCTGTAGCAAAGAAAACGCACTGGATTGGATCATCTTGGTCTATTGAATCAAGCCACGGTCAAAGGGAGTCCCCTCGTGAGGACTCCCATTGACCCTGGTTTGATCCTTTCAATTGCTGGCACTAGGCCCAGCCACAATGGTGGGAGTAGCATTTTTATCGGGACCAGTGGGGTAACACTGGGTAGTAGGAGTTTTGTGGGTCCCTGCAGACTCAGGAATCCCCATCACAGAAATGAAAGTAAAATGTGTGATTTTAGGCAACATTTTAGGTTTGCAGGTCATTGTGGGTGTGAGGAATTGGGTTGTGGGTTGAGGGGTGTGCGATCCTTTCTCAAGCAACAACCACAATCATTGTCAGAGTGATCCACAAATGTCACTAATTAAACCTGTGCTTAACACTCTGGTAGCTTGGCAAAAAAGTAGACAGGCTTAACTTTGAGGAAATGTGTAAAGTATTTGTGCAGCACGTGAACAGTAATGAAGTGAAAACTAAACGTAAGAAAGATCCCTACCAATTTAGAAAAATAAATGTTAATAAATTATTTGACACCAAAGCAAAAAAATCCAAGCAGTAGAACCAAAGTTCTACATTTTTTATGTTTTAAGTGAAGAATAGCGAATACAAGATCAAAACTCGAACTGTGGCCACCTAGTTGTGCAAGTCGAAAGTTATGGCTGAGCGCGATGGAGCACGGTTTGGATACTTAGAAAAATGTCTGAGAAGGTAACGTTCATTGGGGCAAGGCAGCTGGTGGTTTCTGAGGAGGAAGTGTCATTGTTGGGGAGCCACTGGACGCAGTCGCAATAAAGATTTCGACGTTCGGGCTCAGTCTCTTTTTTAGAAGTCCATTTCTCCGGTGGAACAAAGCTGCAGGCTCTAGCCCATGAGGGCTTCATGAGGCTGGATACCCCTTCTGCGTGGAGCCACTGAACAGGATATGTTGCTTCAGAGAAGAACGTAGCGGAGCTGCACCGAAGTCAGGTTGACCAACAATGTACCTTGGGTGGATCGCTGTGCAGATAGGTCCCAGTCTCCTCTCGGTTCCCAGAGCACTTTTGTCAGACCATTTTCCAAGTTTTGGATTTGGGCTATTGGGGCTCCTTTAGCAACACTTCCAAGGGTACAGTACTAAAGGGACACCACTTGGAGGGTCAGGACTTACTCAGGCTGGGTCCAGGTGCAGGTTCTAGATGATTGGAGCATTTTCTGTCCATGAGGCTCTGATCTCGAGGCCAGCCAACTAGTCCTTGGAGTCACTTTGGAAGTCTTGGGTTCAAGCAGGAAAAATGTACTCAAACAACATGGCAGTCTTCTAAGGGCACAGGGCAGGCTTCAGGCAGCAGGGCAGTCTTCTTTCTGAAGCAGGGCGGTTCTCTTAAGTAGGCAGCAGGCAGTCATCTTAGAGTCCTTCCACAGGTCCAGAAGTGGTCCAATTTTTATACCTGGTGCCCCCTTTGAAGTGGAATAAGCATCTGGAGTTTTCCCCCCACCAAAATGCCTGGAATTTCCTGCCTCCCTGTCCTGGTTCCGATATCTGTCTGCAGGTACAAAAGGCTAGCATGAAGTTTGAAATAGGTTTTGGACATGGGTTATTCAATTAAAGATAGGGTGAGAGAAACAAATAAAAAAGAGGAGTTCAAGAATTTTCCACTTCCCTCAGCCAAAATAATGATGTAGTGGAGGGGATGAAGTGGCAGGCCATATAATGGCAGATGATGTAGTAATATTCAACATGCAGACAAGTACTGTAAATTTCCATAATATTTTGGGCCATTTGTACAAAAGCATTTTTGTGGTCAGAAAGGACCCCGTAGAATCGGGCTGTTTCCGACAGCAAAAATAGTTTTTCATATGTACAAAACACTAATTGCGATTCAGTAACATATTACTGAATCGCAATTTGTGTTTACCGAGTGTGAGATAAAGTAGGGTCTTTGAAGTGTAAGTGGGGCTGTGAACAGCTCCGCCCCCCAACCTCCTGGGATGCCTCATCCTACCAACACTCAGGATATCTATTGTGTGGCTGTCTGGGAGGAATACACAAAGGCCAACTGCCAACTACACCTCGTCATGTGACCCAGGAAACAGGCTGCAGTCACCAAGTGGTTAGGCCAAGAAAATCCCAACTTTCTAAAAGTGGCATTTTCAGAATTGTGACTTAAAATCTGACTTTACCATTAAAGAGGATTTTAAATTGGAATTCCCAGACACTAAACTTGACAATTCCACATGCTCCCAAACAAAAGTTATCACTTACTAAATGTAATACGGTAACCTGTTTTATCCTATGGGAGAGGTAGGCCTCACAATAGTGAAAAACGAATTTGTGAGTTTTTCACTACAAGGACAAGTAAAACGTAAAAGTACATGTTCAACTTTTCAATTCAGTGAACCCTGCCCAATGGGCTGTTTAGGGCCTATCCTAGGAGCGACATATGTATTAAAAAGGAAGTTTTAGGCTTGGCAAAAGGTTTACTTTCATAGTCATACATGAAGAGGGGACTTTTCCTATAAAGCGATAAGAATAAAGGTTGGAACCCTACAAAAGGAGGGGGATCCTAAGGATCAGAAGATAGAGCCCTTACACACCCGAATGGGTGTCATGGTTCATCATTGGACTTGCTCCTCATTGGCCCGGTGCTGCAATGCCCAATGGGCCCCGTAGGAGGGTCTTTGTCGGAGATCTTCTTGTTTAGCCATAATGATGAATGAGGGAGTAGTGAGTGTAGAGTGGAGTGATAGGTTGAGTACTAAGTGAATTCAAACTGCCTAAGGAGTACGTATTCAGTTTAAATAGAGTGGTCCCCCTGACTGAGATAAAAGAAGGGGAGAGTGCTGTACTGAAGTGGAGAGGTGTAGGGCAGCTGACTTCGGAGCACAGGGTTCACGGTTTGATCCCCGGCTCCGGCGGCAGCTCAGCTCAGCACCATGTGACTCTGGGCAATAGCTCACTTAATTTCCACTCCGGCCCCCAGCGCCTTGAGACCCGTAAGGGTGAGTAGCTGCGCTATATAAAAATGGACCTACATTTTTTTTATATATATATTGTGATCTATGGACCATGACAGCCTCACAGTGAGTGTTGTAGGATCAACATGTCTCACACCTTATTGGCCCAGAATGGATCCATGGCGTTTCTTCAGGACCGAAAAAATCTCTACCCTACACCTGGATGGGATATGTGACAAGAAATAGGTATTCTCAAATAGACTGATGTCTGCTATACCTGCTTGTATGCAGAAAAAAGGGGAATGTTCCAACTTAGAAAGGAAATAAAACAAATGTAGAACTTTATGAGTGTCACCTTCAAGCATATAGGTTGACACTACCTACAGCATTCACAGCATGCTATATATGTAAATATCTTTATGAATAGACACACCATCAAATGAGCGTAAAAGTCACCCCTATATGATTAGTACGCAAATGACACAGCAAGCCAGGCAGGTGACTAAAACGTGACAAACACCGTGTTATATCCCGCATAGATGCCCTAATGTAGATCCGTTCGTACATGCCCTAAAATGGACGTATTCATATTTACCCTAATATGGTCATTTTCGTATTTGCCCAATTATGGTCATGGCCGCATATGCCCAATTATGGTCACAACTGTACATGTCCTATTATAGTATGATTCCTTATATAGGCATGATCTTTCACCTACATTGGTCCCAGCTAGTACACAACGAGCTCTGAGGGCTGAACGTTATCTATCCTGTGGTTTTGAATGCAGCAGGCCCACACTGTACTCATTAATTATGCATGGCTTTCTAAGAATACACCACCAGCATAATGTATGTACAAAGTTCACCCCTGACATCTTCCTCATGTCCAATACAAACCATACTGAGGACCGAGACTCTTTAGGGTATAAATACACCACAGCTTGCCCCGGTAAAACAGAGGGAACCGAGACTTCCATGCTGACACACTGACCAGAGACGCTGAGGCTCCTGCATGCAGTCGCTCAAGCTGACAGTGGTCTGACACAACCTGGACGGGGTGTCCAACTCGAGACCAGGACGGGGTCCCACACTCTCTCTATTCAGGTATGGGGGTTCGACTAAATCCTAGGAGGATTCTTGGCTCTTAGCTTCTAAGACCTACACACATGTGCTAGGTACACACAGGTACATCTAGGTAGGCATCGTAGGAGTACGCACACTCTGCATAATGCCTTTATATTCATGTATGTATTCATGATTATCGCAATATGGTAGAATTGTTCTATCCCTTTGCTTTTATCGTACTGCTAATAATATATCTCTGCTATTGCCTGCTGGTCTCTGCAGCACATATATTTTACACTAGAATAACAACTGTTCAATAAATACTTATTGAAACGCCCGACTGTTTATTCTGTGTAACTCTCTGAGACAAACCGAATAAGTGAGCACGAGTGACTGAGCGAAAGGTAGTACATTGTGTCCACGATTCTGAGGGAATCAGGGTTGTCATGTTCTAAGGTTGCCAGAAACTAATCTCTCCCCGATAAGAGGAGACACTAGTGGCACTGCGAGCTAGCTAATGCAAAACAATCTAACATAAGCGGTGGGGGTGCACAGAGTCAGTCTGCCACCAAGCCTACAGCTTATGTTACACAAACGCGCAGGTCCTGCATGGGTACTATAGGAACTACACGACAACTGCACATAAAACAAACAACAAAATCAGAGCATTTATGGGTAATGTATCCCAGTAGGTTAGGGTAGGGATCTTACACTGTTTAGTAATTCAGTATTGCCCCTCAGGTCTAGGCAGAGTACCACGTATAGCTGCAGACAAAACTGAAAACAAATGAATAGCCATTAAGTAGGTAAGTTCAAAGTTTCAGATTAAACAGCAAGAGTAATGCAGATGCCATAATAGTACTCATGTGGTCCCAGGCGAAGTTGCGCCTGTAAACTACCCCTCTCTGCCCACCTAGAAGCAAGTAATGAGGGTGAAGTGAGGACGTTGTAAAGGTTGCCAAATTGAGCACAGGTGCATGGCAAATCGTATCATGTGCGGGGCTCACAGCAAGACTAGACCAAGTGGTGCAGCCGCCATGATGGAAATGTAGCGTGAATGTACAAATGGGTTACAAATTATCCCAAGTGTGGGGCTCTCTGCAAGCCTGAACCGAGGAGGGAGGCCACCCTACTGAAAATAATACATGAGTGGAGAGCACAGCAATGTAAGTAGTAGCGTAAACTCACAGATGCATTTACAAAATAATTCAGGAGCGGGGTTCTCGGCATAGATAGACCGCGAGGTGCGGCCGCTATGTTGGAAGTGAAGCGAGCCTGGCGTAGAGGTTATGTCTGAGTTCATCCTTTATGAAGAAGGTATCAGCCGACGAGTGTGGCACAATGGAGGGCTACACATGCTTCGGAACAGTGAGTTAAAAACACTGAAAAATGGGGTGCCATCACTAAATGTCATGTTGATGTTAGAATAATGGAGCAAGAAGCGAACCATATAACAAGTGAAACAATTAAAGATGTTAATAAACATTAATTATTTCTCTATGTCGTGAGACAAAAGAATAAGTTGGAAAAAGTGCCATAATTGTATACATGTCTCTATCATAAATCTCATAGAGAGGAGTGTGATCATGAAAATGATGTACGTGTCACAGAGAGAATATTGATGCACTAGAACTGGACTGGAAAATAAAGGAGACCCAACCTAATAGGTTCTCTGGTGTCATGGTAAGTACATTAGTAGTTCAATGGTACCTGGGACTAGGGTCCTCATATACAGTATGAGAGGGAGGTGTGACGGGGTCTAGGAATGTCCTGATTCAGAAGTGAATGTCAGTGAGGTCGGATACTAAAATGTGCTCTATTTTCATATGTTAAATTCACTCCAAGGGATATCATTGTTGAGCCCTTCGATGCGAGTGGCTAGGCGGAAGACCCAGCGGTGTTCCCTACTGAACAATGCCTGCTGGCCCCAATGTTCACATGCCTCTAATATAGTCTACTTTATAACATCAGGTGTGTGCTTGGTGATGATGCAGCGGAAAGGCTCGTCAAAATTTTTATCTCGTTATAATTTCTTTAATCAGATCATTTCCACTCACTGGGCCCATTACATAAACATACTTCAATCACTGGTCCTCCAATTGATCTTTTACGTGAGCTAACAGGGACTTGGATATTCAGAGAACGTGAGGCATTTCCTTATGAGGACCTGGAATAAGAAATGCCAAATAACATGCTAATTCCCCTAAACCAATTTTATTTGTCACCAACAATTATAAATCATAAAATCATGAAGTTCACTCCAAGAATGACCTGAATCGATAAATTAGCTCATGTCAATCATTTATCTAAACTTCAATTTCAATGGTCAGGAAATATGAAATCGCATTTCATAATTAGATTTAATACAGTTAATTGGTAAATTAGCCACACAATGTCATACAGATTCAAATAAGGAAAACATTTGCTTGTCACCTAAGGAAGGAAATGAGAGAGAAACATGGAAAAATTGTGATTTAGCGTTTAAATCGTACAAACCAAATAATGCGGAGTCGTAGTTCAATGTGCCACTGAAATGAGTCAGAAAACCCTTCAGCCGAAAGGTTATCACCTACAAACTTTACTAGCTGGTAAGTGCAGGTTCGAGTGAGTTCAGGAAAGTTCAGTTCAAATGGGTTTGGCATTAAAGAGAAATCAGAGTTCAGTCCGACAGCATGCCAGGCAGGAAAAGGATAAATGACAGCCAGCCCCGACTCCTCCTCCAAGGGGCAATTATACTTCCAAAAGTTTTAGTTTACGCCCACAAAGTATCCGTTCTTGTCATCCCATATGGTTTCCATTGGTCATCCACAGTGGGCTGCTCATGGTGTGATCAGTACCTCACCAAAATATCCAGAAGCATTAGGTAATCCTTTTGCAAAATCATCAAATTCAATTATTTTATATTTCCATCCTTTCCTCAGAAGTAAGAAGACTTGTTTTGTTCACTGTCTGTATGTTCCCAGACGCTCTCTCTGGGTTTGCAATTTTATTGATACATTTTTGTCAAAAGTGTTGCTGAATCAAAAGAGAGTTGTTTGTCTCAGAGCACAAAAAGGAAACTTCACAAAATGTTCTCACAGCTTGTAAAATGATTACTTCAGCTAGATTCTGTTTTTCGATCGAGGTAAGAAAATCATCTGAAGCCTATATGAAGATTTGCTGAATCATTACCATATTATGATTAATATAAAACACACATTAATTTAAGTATTTCAGTTTTCTTAGTTAATTCAATCATCATCCTTCTAGAAGTTACATGTCAATTGTTAGGCATTACAAAAAATTATTTGCACGTTTATCATTTTCAAAACAAAATATTTACGTTTCCATTCTAGAGTTTCACGTTTTTATCACATAATGCTAGAATAAGCTGCAAGCTTTCATATTATCTATTATTGCTAAATTAAGCATTTTAATCATTACAGGTGCTTTATCATTGTAACATTGTTTCATTTTGACACCTTTTAAAAGTTATCGTCAGCACTTTTTCTATGTTAATTAAGTTTAGTTTCTCAAACCACGTGATTACATTCATAGATTAATAATATCTGTTTCTGCTTTCTCTCTTTGTTTACGTTTTCATATTTCCATCTTTCAAAACACTCCTGCATGCTTTTACTATGCAGTATAAAAGCTCACGTTTTTCGTTTCAACCACTTTACATAATTTCATCAAGATTTTATTATCGTAAATCTCTCGATAATGGAAAGAATTGACAGAGGCAATTGTTATTTAACTTTTACGCTCCATCAGTGGTCAAGAAGTGTACAGACATTTTGGTGGTGCTGCGTTTGCATCGTACATTGCTGCGATGTTTCATTATCCTGGTTTTGACTGGTCTCGTTGTCATGCTCACATATCTGAGGTCACATAGACAAGAGATGAGGTAAACACAGTTCCTCGTATTACAATTAGTGTGGCCCCTCTGTGTCTATGTACATGTGTGATCCAGGTAAATCTCTTTGGCTGCTTTTGACACACTCCACAGGTCCCACAAGGTTTACTTTGCCTAGTCTAGTTGGCAGTTTAGAGCTGTTCACAGGCTGCACTGACAGGCCTAAGACATGCTTTAAGGGGTTACTTAAGTAGGCAGCACAATAGGTGCTACAGGCCCGCTAGTAGCATTTAATTTACTGACCCTGGGTATATGGTATACTGCTTTACTAGGGGCTTACAAATAAATTAAATATGCCCATCAGGTGTAAGCCAAGTTTACCATGTTTTAGGGAGTGAGCACAAGCGCTTTAGCACTGGTTAGCAGTGGTAAGGTGTACAGAGCCCCAAGGCCAACAAAAATGAATTCACCACAGCAGGAAGAGGAAGGTCAAAAAGTTTGGGGGTCACAGTGCAAAGAGGGCCAAGCTCAACATTGAGTATGAAAACTCTGTGAGATCTATGCAAGGATCACCTCCTAAAATCCACTGGGTTTCTAATTTTCAAAAATGCCAGTGGTTTGGTAGGTATCTGTGGGTAGTGGCCAAGCCCGGCCTATATATCGCAGCCACCCCTATCACTGATCTCTTCATGTAGCATTTTTAGCTCTTTGCATCATGGGTTCTTGGCCCCCCACACAAGTGGGATACTGTTTTTATCAGGAGATGTTTGAGAATGCTGGGTGGTAGAACATTTGTAGAGCCCCACAGATTCTGGAAAGTTCCTTCTCAGAATTGTGCAAAAACTTTCATTTTAGCTAAAGCTTGAGGCATGCAAGGGCTTCTGGGCAAAAAAAACTCCTGAGAGCCACGCATGTCACACCACCCTGGACTCCACTGGGTGTCTAGCTTTGGTAGATTTCCCTGGGTGGTGTCCTAGCCTGGGCCCAAAATCCACAGCTAACTGCATTAAAAAAATAGCGTTGGTTTTGAGTGGGTTGAGGGTGTCCGAGGATGCCTCTGGGACTTGGTCCACATTTCTAAAACTGTGTGAGCATATCTACCTTTGAAACTAAGGTAAACATGCTAGGGAAGACTATTCTAAGTTCCCTAAAGAGCACATCCAAACATACTAAGGGTCTATTGGCCCACAAGGTAGGAACACTGTGACAATGTGGCATATGTCCCATCCACCGCAATGTGCAGTGCTGTGACTGTCTGTAATACACTTGTCAAATGGTGAACAGAACACCTACCATGATCTGACGGAGGATAAACATAGCAAGCAGGCCACAAATGTGATCCGTGTGTGTACTTTTGGGTGCAGTGTTCTGTGTGCCTCTCGTACCTTGACTATCTGACTTCCACCTATGCGATATCCCTATGAAAGCATAAATGGGCAATGCTTTTCTTATCCAGAGAAGCTGGAACAGTATTTGACTGCATCCTCGGATATTGACATGGATGCCAAACCCATGGGGCTCGACTCCTTTCACACGGGCGACCAGCCTTTGTCTACTGCACCCCGGCGGGATTCGGCCTCCACCTACCCTGAATGACTGAGGCTGGACTCTGACTCAAAAGATGGGAGAGCGGGGCACCCAGTGCTGGTGTGGACACGGCTGACAGGGGTTCTGACAAGTCACACTGCCAGATCAAGTTGTTATCTTCCAGACCCTCGTACTGACTGCTGGGAGTTCAATTATATTTTCGTCATGCTGTTGTACAGGATCTCCACTACACTGTCTGCACCATTAACAGGTGTACAAAGTTGTTTGTGTGGGTGGGCACACAAACCAATTCAAGCCTGCAAGGCTCCATGCTGATACATGGGCTGGGGTACTTCGCCTGCTGGATATGCACCTGTTCTATCTTGCGCACCATCTTTCTCAGGTGGCTTAACTCCTAGCCCACACAGATTCCTTTCCACAGTGGGCCTCCTGGGAACACACTGTGGCAAATTCCCCTGAGGGTCTGAGGTTCCTCTAAAATGCACAGGAGGTGGGGTCCCCACATTGCCCCCGTCCCTGCTGGCTACATGGGTGACGTGGAAAGTGGCACATTGGCCTCTGGGAGTTCATCGAGCAGTCCACAACGGGGCACCATTGTGGTCTAATGCCAACATTATGGTTGTTCAGCGCCCATTTACCTGGGCACTCAGGGTGGAACGGGGGATTCGGTTGGTGGGAGACCTGCTGGAAGGTGACTCCTTTAGTTCATTTGAGGCACTTAGATTGACATTCCACCTACCCCAGTCGCAGCCCTGGCATTACTGGCAACTGAAACACAGCCTCAGTGGTCTTCTGGGAAGAGACCATATCCACCTCCCTGTCTCCCCAGTGCTTGATTACCTCAGGCTGTGGGGTCTCTCTAGGGGGACCATCTCTAATTTGTATCAAATCCTTATTGGCAATATTTACTCTCAGGATACACACGCCTCATCTGGGGTCTACTGGCAGGAGCGTCTGGGTTTGGAATATTCGGATGAGGACTGGAGGGAGGTCTTGGACTGCCACGATCAATCCCTCAGGGAGGCGTGTTGGAGGGTTTCTTACTTCAAGATTCTCCATAATTGGTACTGGACACCGTATAAACCATATAGAGCTCGGCTACTGCCGACAGATGCCTGTTGGCGCTGCTCCGCTGCTGCATGTGACTTGTTCCATGTTCTATGGTCCTGCTCGGTTCTTGTGCCCTGCTGGTGTTCTGTGTGGCAGACCCTGCACTCGCTTCATTCCCTTTCAGAACTTGGCCAAGATGGCTCTGTTACACCACTTTACGGACGTAGATGAATTGTCCTTACATTGGCGATGGTGGCAGTCAACGGCCCTCATGGTGGCCAAGATCTGCATACTCTGACTTTGGCGTTCTCCCCAGGTGCCAACACCCCAGGAATGGTCAATGAAATTATACTGGTTGGCCGCGCATGAGCTGCGAATGTATAAGCTTCCAGATTGCCTGCATGTATTTGAGGAGGTCTGGGGCCCCTTCCTTCGTTTAGATAGACTCTAATTCTGGGCTGTAGGGGGTTTCACTCCTCGCCTGTTCCACTGGGGGCCGGGATCCCTTGCTCTTCCTTCCACAGGGTGCCCGGGAAAGGGGTGGGGGGGCGATGAGCGACTTTTGATAATACAATTGGTCTTCACCAAAGCCTCCAGTTTCACTGACAACATTGACAGTCCCACACTCCTGATAAGCAACAAACAAAAGCACCATAGGCCATGTGGAAGCAGCCAAAATGGCAGGTGTAATGTACAAAAATGTCAGCTTTCACAGAAAATGAGATGGTCACTCTAGCAAAGGTAGCAGACCACTATGTTACACTCTATTAACAATCATGCAAAGCATTTCAAATCCTGCAAAAGAAATGTTTTGAGCTTTGGATTGTATCTAATGAAGATTCCTGGTGCATGTACAACACACTCCTGCAGTGATATAGCTGAGAATCAAATACTGGCACAGCTCAAGATCAAGTACCCACAGATGACACTTCCACATGGGAATGGAATAAACACTGGATAATCATTGCTGACCTCAAGCAAGGTTACAGAATTGGACTAAATAGTGTCACAAGTAGGCAATATGAGGAATTGAATTGCACTGTATTGCTTTGCATTTATATACAGTGTGTCCTACTCCTGGCACAGTACTCTATGGTGAGTAGCATGCTACTCTGACGCCCAAGGATAGTCGTTACTCCAGTGGTTATTAGTAATTGTAGGATACTGGGATTAGTCATGTGCACTCAGGAAACCAATCCATGTATTTGCTCTAGCTTTTTGTGGTAGGTTACATTAATAGCAGTTAGGTGTGATAGTAAATTGGGGCTATATGGGTTCATACAGATGATTGTTGAGATGACTAGATAGGCTGGCGGGGATTAGGTATTCGTAAATTTCAGCGATAGTGTTTTATAGAAGGTGCATTTTTGATCTAGGAAATGTGGTGCGAGCCATTGGCAGAAATATAATAACACGTTAAGGTAGATCGGCATTCAATTGAAAGATCTCTCTACCCAGAAAGAGGTGGCATGCAAAAGATGAAAGGTAGAACAGGGTCACTTCTTAATCAGTTGGGAGTTGTAAGTCAAGGTCAATTTTCAAGGAGGGTTTTAGGAATGCTGTAGAACGAGGCATTCTGAGATAGCATGAAATTTGAGGATGTAAAGCTGTAGAAAGACACATAGTTATGTTGGGCTTCTATGTAAAGGAATAATAAAAGCAGGAAGGAATGAACTAGTAGAGCACAGCTATGGGGTTCTGAAAGGGATTTTCAGGTCACACTGATGAGTGGGTTGCTTAAACATGTCTAAAGTGGGAGATGGAGAAGTGCCAAAAAGACGGTCCCTGTAACGCCAACCTCATGATATTAGGCATACAGAAAAAATGTTTAAAAATGCTTCAGTTCCCTCTGCAGGCACACTGTGGGAGGCCGGTAAGGCCACTCTCCGTGGGGTGGCCAGAGGTCTGGTCCACTCAAAACGGGTGGAACAAATGGCCCGCTTGACTCAGCTCGAGGCACGTGCCGCGCGGCTGGAGATGACCTCGGGCGACACGGTGGATGCTCACTCAGCTAGACAACTCGCGATGCTTCGTGAAGAGATCCGCCAGATCTCCCTGGATTCCGCCAAGACGCTCTGGCGTTCCTCTGTGGCTCGTGTCTACGGTTGGGGTGACAAAAACGGTAAACTGCTTCATAATTTGGTCTCCTATCCCAGGGCCAATAGAATTATTCCTGAAATCCGAGATGCCGCTGGTACCCATCATTGTACTTCGTCGGCTATCGCCCAGGCTTTCGCGGGTTACTATGCTCAGCTTTATTCAGCCCGGCCCCCTGATGCCTCTCTGACCGACCTCTTGGATCGCGCGGGGGTTCATCTCCCTTGTTTAGCCCAGGCCGACTCAGCGGACCTCGATCTTCCCTTTACCCCAGAGGAGATCCAAGGCGCTAAATCCCTATTGAACCCTGGGAAGACGCCAGGGCCCGATGGGTTTCCACAGGAATATTACGCGACGTACCGAGACCTGTTAGTCCCTCACCTGGTCGACCTCTTTCACCACGTGGTAGAGACGGGCTCTTTCCCTCCGGAGACTGACGTAGCCACTATAGTGGTCATTCCGAAAACTCAACCGCCTTCCCTTTCCTGCGCGGACTACCGCCCGATTTCTCTTATTAACACTGAAATTAAAATTTTCGCCACAGCTTTGGCGCAACGTCTTCGCCCCTTGCGGCACGAACTGATCCATCTGGATCAGTGCGGCTTCATGCCTGCTCGCGGCACTCGGCATTGTATACGGCGCCTCCATCTTGCCCTGGCCCACCGCCACCTGCTCACCTCATATTTGGCCCTGTTGCTAATCGACTTCGAAAAGGTCTTCGATACGGTGGACTGGTCCTACTTAGAGGACGTTCTGGCCATGATGGGCTTTGGCCCCCACTTTCGGCGTTTCATCCGCATCTTGTACTCGAGCCCTAAGGCAAGGGTCCTGACCAACGGCGCCTTCTCAGCAGCGTTCCCCATCTGAAGAGGCACCCATCAGGGATGCCCCCTTTCGCCACTCTTATTCGCGCTTGCGATGGAGCCGCTGGCGTGTCTCATACGCAGTGATCCCCGAATCCAAGGGTGGCCCTGGGACCCCCATCAGATTGACAAAATTGCCCTCTACGCGGACGACGTTCTGCTTTTCTTGGCTGACCCAGAGAACTCCGGCCCACGTTATCTGGAGGTGCTTCGGACCTTTGAGAGTGTCTCGGGTCTGCGGCTCAACCCGGCGAAGTCCACCTTGGTCCCCCTTCACCCCTCAAGAGCCTGCTTTGATTGGCAGTCTACCATCCCCTTGCGGAGACAATCGTTTAAATATCTGGGGATCTGGATAACTTTGCTTCCTGAACTGGAGTGGGCCCTTAACCTCACACCCCTGGTCACGAAAGCCAAATCCGATCTTAAACGCTGGCAGTCCCTTCCGCTTAACCCCCTTGGGAGAGGGGCACTTTTTAAAATGATGATTCTTCCCCGCTTTTTATATATCCTTCAAAACATCACCTTTCACCTCCCGAGTAGCTGGTTTCGAGAGTTTGACGGGGCAATTACTAAGTTTCTGTGGGGAAATGGGAGACCACGTATGGTCATGGCCCGCTGTCGGATACCTCCCTTTGATGGGGGTATAGGAGTGACCAACCTTCACCTCTACTATCTGGCCACCCGACTCATTGTTGTCCACGACTGGTTCGCTGGAGGCTGGTCTGATCCGGCCTATCGGACCGAGCTCAGAAATATGGATTTCCCATGGGTTCTAGCCTACCTGTACGGGACCCCCATCCCGCAGACCATTCCGACTATCACCAGAGTGGTCCTAACGGCATGGCGCTCTGCCCAGCGCTACACGCACTGGGATAAAAAACTTACTCAACACACGCCTCTGAGGCACGGCACGTGGCTACGCAAAACATCGACTCTCCGAGGGTTTCAACAGTGGGACCAGATTGGGATTACACTCCTTGGGGACGTTTGGGTGGGGGATCACATGCGGGCCTTCTCCGATCTGCAACAGCGCTACTCCCTTCTCACTACTCAATTTTATAAATAGCTGCAACTCCACCACGCCCTTACTGCACATGTTTCTCCAGGCACCTCACTCCCTGAATTTAGTCCGTTGGAAGCCCAGGTCATGATGGGCAACCTGGGTAGAGGGGGAGTGTTGCAGATATACCGCTCCCTAGTGAATAATGGCCCCATCACCTTAGATGCGCTGCGAACCTGTTGGGAGGGCTGGCTGGGTCCCCTGGATAAGGCAGACTGGCGGGACGCCTTGATGGCTCCCAAAACCCTGACGTCCTCCTCCAAACTATGCCTCATTCAACTTTACTACCTCAACACGGCATACCTCACCCCCGCACGCCTGCACAGGGCGAGTCTGCGCCCCTCACCAGACTGCACGCGTTGTGGCCAAGCCCCGGCCGATTTCTACCACATGGCAATGCCCTGGTCTCGCCTCCTTCTGGGCGGGGGTAGAATCTGAACTCGCACACACTCTGGGGTGGCAGGTCCCTCACGATCACTTACGCCTCCTCCTAGGGGTATTTGATGGCCTGGACGGCTCTCGAGCCGACAAGCGTTTCTTGGGCACGGCGGTGGCGGTGGCCAAGCGAGATATCGCAGCGGCCTGGTCACAGGCCAAGCCTCCCACTATATGTAAATGGCGTCGAGGGGTGGACTGGTGTGCGGCCCAAGAGGAACCCCTCTTCGAGGCCCGAGGGTGTCCTGAAAAGTTCGAGAAAGTGTGGGGCAAATGGTTAAACATGCTGTTTTGAATTTTATGCTCGTCTTTCGCTTGTATTATTGCTCCTTTTCTTCATATGGAACGGCTGATTCAAAGATCTTATATTTAGCTCAGTCCTCCTGCTGTCTGCTGATGATGGACGTTGATGTACCGTGTATTCCTCTGCTGTCCTTATATGTTTAGTTTCTACAAATGCTAATAAAAATTGATTATCAAAAAAAATAAAAAAATGCTTAATTCTAGGTTAGGTAAGAAGTAGCTTTCTGTGGTTCTGTGGAACGCAAAAGCCATGTTATTCAATGCATCTGGAGAGTGAACTGGTGTTCTTACAGAAATGTGCCTATGGCACGGACTCGCAATCAAGTATGGACAAATGTAGGAGGATGATATTAGGTTTGTCCTTAAAATTAAACTATTGTAGGAGCTTTTACAATGCCATACTGATTCATTGAGGAAAAGCATATACCTTGGCAGATAACAAACTGCTTTCTGTGTGGAGAAATAAATTAAAAAAAGGTTCAATCGCACATTGTGCTGCATTTCCCCAGTATGCAACTCTACATTTATACAATAATGCATTTGAGAAATGGAGTCAGGAACATGTCACATGACAGTCCCGGTAGTAAGTAGGGAAACCTCCACCTGACGCAGAAGGAAAGAAAGGAGTTCTACTCCGAGGGTTGGTTAATTCCCACAATTAGTATTAGCATGATATACTTTGACATGTTATCTGCACTGGCTGATAATTGCCAGGCCCAAACCCCGTCCCACCCATCACCCCTTCATTTTGCAATTATCAGCTAATCTGTACCTCTTGATATGTCTTTATTGAGGCAGCATTTACATGAATAAATATAGCATACCAACCTTTAAAGCATGGCTTCATTTATTCAATTGCTCTGATTTTGAGAATCTGATGTTAGTCAGTCAAATATTCTTTATGCGGTTTTATACAACCATAAAAGTAACACAAGAATAAATAAAAGAACAACTGAGTACCTTCATAATTAAAAGACCAGAACACATTTGTTACCCAGTATGTACTGACAGTGTCAAGCAATCCAAAAAAATCAATGTTCTTATTTCGATTGGACAAGGGTAGTCATCATGGAAGCATCAAAAAAACTGTAAATCTTAGGTGAATCGAGCGAGGATAAATTCATATGAATTATATTTAAGACCACATAAGGCAATAAACAGTAACTAAATGAGTTAACATATATATGTAAAACGACTTACATTAAAAAAACTAATTAAAAATGAAAAAGGTTCCAGTTTATATTCAAGGCTGCAGGCTTAATAACATCCTCAAATACTCATTCAACATATATTAGCTAATATAAAAACATTTAAAGTGCAGCATGCAGCCTAAGAGTGCAAAACTTAGCAACCTTCACATACAATTTTATCTTGTCCAATATTATATGTCTTACATCGAATCAGTGTGGAAACCCGTTTTAAAGGAATTATTGGCATAAGGTGCAATACAATATAATATAAATAGTCATTTCCCTGCTATATTCCTTAGTCATACTGCAGAAGAAATGAATTTGTAAATCATTTGACATATATATTCAGTTTTAAGAAGCTGGAGGTGATAACAGCGCTGGCCTGCATTTCCTGATGTTCAACACCCTTAATAGTGGAATAATAAAATCTCTTCGTGGTTTAGAAAATAATTGACAAAAAAGAGAAAATGCAGCATGTTCTGGGATGAATTAGAGTCACATGGGTAAAGATCAAGGAGGGAGTCAAAATATACTTTGTTGGGGTAAGAGACCAATAGGTGAGCAATACTGAACCCATATCTGATAAGATAGAATCTTTTGGAATGACCAAAGGGGAACAAAAGGTATGGCTCTATTCGTTTGGTACAGACCAGGGGCAGATATTCGGCTACACTCTTCTTGCCCGACTCCATACGTTCCCTGTTCTCCTTTAAAACAATTAAAAAATCCTGCTTTCGTTGTGAATTGCTAAAACAGTCCAGTCTCTCCATAAGTTCAAACTGCTTTTTTAATATAGCTAAGCCAAGGTATTTTATGCACATGATCAAGACTTAAGCAGTTCTGTATTATTGCTCGATTGAGGACTGGTTCTTCATTTGAGCAGATGGAGTGCCATAACATGATTGGGGCAGTTTGGATATGATGTGTTAGAGGAATCAAACCTAATTCCATGTGACATAATATGCTCAGAAGGCTGGAGGGGGCTGTCACAAGTCTTCTAGGAAAAACATTTGCTGTTGTCCACAATGTAGAAGCATTTCAAAAGCCCCAAACTACAGCCTTATACAAGATGGCAGAGCAACACCGGGAAATATAGATGTTAATTATTTTATCAATGGATTTAGATCCCAATTTCCTTGCAAACCTAAATAGTGCCTCAAGGGTTTTGTGAAAACTCCTTTTCCGAAGCTCGATACGGTGAAGCCAAGTGTCTCTGTGGTCAAAAGGGACACCTAAATAGGAAAAGTTTAATACATGATGTAGCTTGTCATTATTGATAAAACAAGACCTAAACTTGGAGGAGGTCTTCCCAACCACCATGACGTGTGACTTGGCTATATTAGTCTTTAAGCCCAGATCGCTCATAAAATCATTAAATCTAAAAGAGTTTGCAAGCCCACACCAGTTCTTGACATCAATACACAGTGTTCCGCATATAGCAATGCTGGTAGATTTCTGGAACCCACCCTTGGTACATCAGCCGCCCCCTCATTCAAGTAACTCTCAAGATCATTAATATATAAACAGAACAAAAAAGGGGCTAACACGCACCCTTGTCTAACCCCACAACTCATTTTAATAGGTGCTTAAAGTTCGCCATCTGCCCCATATCTAACTCTTCCAGTCACATCTTGATGCGTCTGCGCTAAGAAATGGACCAAGGATGTATCTATGCCCATTGCCAGCATTTTTTTCCAGAGTTTCCCTCTCTCCACCCAGTTGAAAGCAGATGTCAAATCCATGAATCCTAGATGGAGAGTGCCATTTTTAGCTAACGTGTACTTGCTTATGACCAGGTGGAGATTGAGACACTGCTCGACGGTGCCCGAACCTCTCCCAAAACCATATTGAACGTCTGAGAATTTACATTTTTCAGCTGCCCATGTTTCTAAGCGGTCAAGTATAACCCTGCCCATTAATTTGCAAGTGAAATCAATCAGTGAGATAGGGGCGATAACATTTAGGGTTTGGGCTGTCTCCTTTTTTAAAAATGGGGACAATTATCACACTGGACCAAGATTTTAATGGGCCCGAAATTGCTACTCAGCGTAGGATGTAAGTTAACACTGGGAGCCATAAATCAGGGTTTGCCATAAATAGATCAGCCGGGACACTGTCTGGGTCAGTTGCTTTATTCTTAGTGGTCTGATTTAGTGCCTTTACTACCTCCTGATATGTAGGGGGAGCCAGCTATAGGTCACTCTTATCTGTCTGACTATCAAACTCTACGGAGCAAGTAGGCTCCCCATCACTCTTATATACCCCAGTAAAACGATAAACCCATTTATCAGGAGGGATTGTGACATCAATGCAGCTGTTGTGACTGTCTTGAAAAAAGTGGCATCAACAGTCTTCCAAAAGAGACTCGGGTCTTTACTGACACTTGCTTCATATAATCTCTCCCACGCCTCTTTTCTCATGGTCACCCTACGGGCCGCAAGTGCCTGTTTATATTGGTATCTGCATGATCTCACAGTCCCTTTATCACTGGGCTTCTGTTTTAAAGCCATAATAAGAATCCTATAACTCTGTGAGCACTCCCTATCAAACCATTTATGTGGTCCAGGGGCTTTTAGCTTTCTGTCGCTCTTTAAATATAATTTATTGTTTGAGTTATATCAGCGAAGGATTCCAACATATGCTTTTTGGATTTATGTCACTCTGTAGGTAAATCAAAATTTGGGACCTGTTTTCATTCATTGATTTTTCAAGAACAATGTCAGGGTTCACAGATGGCCATTTGCGCATGAGGCCCTTATTTTTAGTATAGATTAATGGTTGCACGTCTAATTTAGTATTTCGTTTTTTGGTCTGTATTTCAAAGTGAATAGACAGGGGGAAATGATCACTAAATTGTTTTTTAAAACAGAGAAGTGCACTGACTTTGGTTTATAATGCTCTGAAAGGGCAATAAAATCAATAATACTGCCTTGGCCTTTGCCTGTGTATGTGACCTGAGTATGTCCTGACTGTATGATGAGATCTATTGTCAGAAAAAGAGAGAATTTTGATAGTATAGAATTAAATAGGTCCCCACAGGGGCTATGATCAAAATGGCATTGTTCCTCAAAATCCTCTCCCATCTGTCTACAAGCAGACATTTTTGATAATGGACATAATCTGCAATTAAAATCCCCACCCCATAAAACAATATAATCAGTATTAAGGTCCATTAGATGTTTACCTAGGGAATTATTTTCGAGCAGCAGAGCTATATCAGTGTTGGCCGAGATAAAGTTATTATGATACAAATTTGCAATTACAAGTGTGACATTTGGTTCGTAGATGATATTAATAAATTGAAAATGCGGAGAGTCCAGATAAGAACTACAGATCCAGAGTGGTTGCCATGAAAGTAAGCAAACCACCCCTGTGATGACCCCCCAGCGAGAGCCCGGGGTGGGGTGTGGATGAATACAAACCCATCACTATATACGATTTCTCTGGCCCAAGTTTCTTGCAGGCAAACAATGTCGAAGCCCTTTATGAAATCAAACCAGTCATCATTCCTCACCTTATTTACAAGACCTGCCACATTCCAAAATAAGCATCTAAATTCATTTTTTGTAAAGCCAGACCCGTACCACCTGCACAACCATTACTTCCATGGTCAACATCGGAGTGAGGTGCAATATTTACAAGCATAACATCTGCCTTCCTTTCTTTCTCAGGTTCCCTTGTAATATCTGATTCCATATTAGCATATGCAGAAGACGTAATCACATCTTCCTGAGTAGCTATCATCGTGTCCTCATGTTATTCTTCCTTTATCGGATTATTAATGATAGGTTGTAGACTTGCAACCCAAGGCAGATCTCCTTGCTCCTGGGGTGACTCCCTTTAATTCTTTATTTATATTCACATTTCCCAGCACACAGCTCTATCCTTAATCTAACACCCACTTGTAATTGCTACTACTCAATGCTTCCTTACACCAAAATCTAGTTGGAGGTGATATGGGTGGCAGCTAACCTAACTAAACCTTTTAATTGTTTGTGGTTGTCTGTGTTGCAAAGAGGAAATTATATATTTACTCGGGGAGCAAAAGAAGCATTTTGGGCATCCTATGATACCCCATTCTTACTTTAAAGAGGAGCTACAAATAACTTAGAAAATATCTAAGTTGATTTCCAGAATCAAAAGGAATCCACATGTGTATTTTCTGCCATCACCAGCTCAGCTCCTCTAAGTATTCATTTATTTTGCTTTTTATTTAAAAGACTATTGCCTTTCCTTCACTTGATTTACCGTTCTGCATTTTAACAAATTTTACTTGAATTCAGAAAGATTTCCGATAAAGGTTACATTTAATTAATTTGCACCATGTATCAGTTACAACTACTGCTTTACATTTTTTAATTCTATATATTAATTAGGTAAAGCTTTTTTCTTTTTGTTTTTTCCCTGTTTAAATTAAGGTTCTATCTTGAGATGTTGTCTTGAAAGAGCCCATACTGTCTATATAGAGAATTCATAAATGGTCAGACTCCCCCCACATGGCTTAGCCACTAAGCATTTTCAGTCCCAGTGACATCTTCATAAGACAACATCCATCAGATATTTTCTTAACTGCCATTCATGACGTTTGAAGTTTTCCTCTTAACAGGCATATGCCCATTTCATTGGACAAATAGCATTAAACGTCTGGAAAATGAGGGAAGCCTTCTTTTTTACCCAGTCACACTGACATGACCCCGAAGCAGGAGTGACTTAAGCGACAGTGTCACTGTTAAAGCGGGAGTATGGCAAGTCCAGTGATGCAGATCCTACATTATGCCACCTGTGTGTGGCCTGGAGGGAGCCTAAAGTAGTGATGCACTATGCTTCATTTCAGCATGTTTTCACTAAGTAAGAGCTCTCGAGTTGCCACATGTGAGGCATCATTAGCTTGTCCAGTCTTAATTTTTACTTCCCATTCTAGTACTTGTAGTCTTGTTTTCACATTTCAAATGCATTATGAATGCAGGACTGCAGGTACCATAATGCAAAGAGAACACAGCAACTGTGCAGGTTATCCCAAACCTAATATGGAATAATTCAAGGCAAATATAATATTTCACATGGTTACTTTGGATGGAGGCCAGCCATTCTTTTTATAGAAAAGAGAGAGAAGCATATCAAAACGTGTGTCTGAAAAGAGGATGTGGTGGGATGGCATGTGCATTTCAGGCAGTCTGGCTTTCAAGACTAGGGAATTTTGTGTGCTGGGATTGTAAACACTAAAGTCAAGACATTAAGTTCCAAAATTAAAAGCAAAGCACTGTAACCTAAGAATACAAGGTTGCACCTCAGTATGGGACCACATGGGAGCTATGCACATGATTTTGTAACTGGAAATAGTTGTATTTCTTAAAAAAGGAAAGAAAGAAAGATTCAGCATTACCACCCCATCTAGATCATTCAAATGTCCTACAGATGGGTAAGTGATGTTTAAAATTCAATGCCTTCAAACATATATTTTATTCGTTTTTTAATTTAAAAAATGTATTGTTAATGAGCAAGCACAGTTCTCAAAAATACTAGAAGGAAGAGATCTGGCAAATGCAGGCCTCTGCCCTCTCTGCTTTCAGCAGTGCCCCTAACTCAGATATTTTCATGGATTTGGGAAGAACAGTTGGAATCACCAACTGGTCGGGACTAACGTCATTCTTCCATAGGCACCCAGAGTACAACATAAATACAGATGCAAAAACACACTGTGATAAAATGCCCCTTTTCCTGTGGTCAACTCCACTTTTGTTTGGATTCTGAACACTGGGACACTTCTGTCCTGTGCTCAGTGCATGTGTTCTGACCCTTAAAACATGTCAAAATTAGCTATACTTCTAATTGGCAAATTTAACTTATCTATAAGTCCCTAGTATATGTACCTAGGGTCTGTAAGTTAATTGTCACTAGTGGGCTGCAGCACCCACTCTGCCATCCATTACAGTGACTATGTAAATCTGGCTGCAGGCCTATCACTGGAGCCAGTTTTAAAACTGCAAATTCAACTTGTCAAAATAGCTCCTTTTCATAGACCTAAACTCTCCTTTTAAATAATAGTAAGTCGCCCCTAACTAGGCCTTAATGCCGAAAAGGCAGGGTTCACGGTATTTAAAAGAAGAACATGTAAAAGTTTAGTGCTAAACTTGTCCTTACAGTGAAAAGGCCTAAAAAGCTATTTTCACTGTATTAGGGTTAGCTGTTCCATAGGAAAGTATAAGAAGATCATTTTAAAATTAAATAATGTTATTGCTGCCTCGGAAACACCTACAAAGTAAATACTTGGACATTTACAAATATTTATTACCAACCCAATTCATTGTCAAAGTCGATTTATAATAAATATTATAGAATAGATGCTTTTAGAAAGTTACATGTTTACTGCTTAAAGCCAGCAGATGCCCATTTGCGTGAGCTTCCAACTGTCACCCAGGAGCTGAAAACTCCCTTGATAAAGTGTGAACTTGCTCTCAGAGCTGGGAAAACAGCCTTGGGTGTGTGGAGGTGTTCTGCTTCTTTGGCAGATTGACCATCTGTGCTCCGCCCTCTAGAACTTAATTTACAAAAAAGAGGCCTACCATGCCATTGGCAAATGCAGCTAACACCTGGGCCTACACCTCCTTTGTCTCTCTTGCCAGCCAGGCTCCAATCCCAGTGGGAGAGGAGCTGTCACCAGAACCATATTTGAGTGACCACAGAGGAAGGGCTGTTCATTTCCCTAGCCACACCTCTGGGATGGGCACAGGAGCTCTGCTCAAGGGAAAACAGGTTCTGCCACTTTGGATTTAGGTAGAGAGGGGCACTGTAGGATTGTTTGCAGTAGGGCACACAGAAACTGCTGCAAAAGTGGGTAGATGTATCCTTGGAAACTTTTTCCCCTATTGGTTAGGGAGGAGCCAGCAGTCACCCTCACCCATAGGCTAAGGACAGGCATAAATGTAGCACTCTAAGACATCATCTACAGAAAACTACTGGGCCTGTGGAAGACAGAAGAAGGACTGCACCTGCTGCTGAGACCTGTGAGGAGACTTGTAAGGCTCCACCTGCTCCCACTTGTTTCCAGGACAAAGGAGTGGACTCCAAGGGTTTGTTGGATCATTTCCTTTTAAGCCACAGGAATGCAACAAGCGGCTAGAAACCTCTTTTGCTAAAGAGTTCAGCTGACAGTTCTAACTGAATCTGCCATGGACTCTGCTGGTGGCATCTGCTGGAGTGAGTCTTGACCCCAAGTGCTGTTCCTGAGGTCCTGGGACCCTTGGCTGTGTCAAAGTGTACTCCTCCTAACATTCTGAAAAACTTGGACTTCAAAACATTTTGCCTCTAAAGACCTCCGGAGGACAAGGACAAACTTGCCAAGTAAATCTGACGAAGGTGTGTTGCTGCTGGGACAATGATTTTGGTTGCTCCCGCTCTGTGCTTTTGAGCAGTAGCAAATCAGTTTCAGATGGACGTCGTGGAGCAGGTATTGGGCCTTGTGGATCCCTGTTCGGCTACGGCCTGAAGCCTTGCCCTGCTGCAGAAATACACATTTGCAAAAAGCGTTAAGTCCTAATGTAGAAATATTCACCCAGCAAGGTCGCCAAAATGCGAGGGGCCTTCCTTGGGCATGAACTTTGAATTTCTCCCACTCAAAGATTTCCTGGCAAAAGTCAACGGCTTCACCGGGACTTTGCCCGATGGCTGTCTGGCCTTGAAGAGCCCTTCTAATCCACAGCCTGCTGCCTTGCTCCACTGAGGATTTTTGACTTTCATTTCAAAGACTGAGTCAGAAGGTAAATCTTCCGACCGGGATGAACCTGGTTTCTATATCCGACACGCGCTACATTGCGGTTGACATTAACTGGTCAAATGCAACCATGAGCACCACGGTTGGCGGTTAACACCTTTTTGGTACTATTTTTATTTAAAAGTTTAAAGATTCATATCTCCAGTTCTCCATTTGGATTTTTGTAATTTTGGTGTCATTTTGTTCATTAAATTATTCTCTATTTTTATAAATTGGACTGGGATTTTTATTGTGTTGTGTTTTTGCCCTTTTAACTGTTCCGGTAAGTTAAGCCCGTCTGCTCTATGTCATAGCTACCAGGGTTTTTCAGGCATAAATTAGTGAAACCTTTACTGAACGTAACACGAATAGTGGCATTACTTATTGGGGTGGACTACCTTTCAACTAAACTAATATTCTATTTTTTCACAAACACGGAGCAAAAGTTGTAAAGGTTCCCATGCACAAAAAATATACCTTCATGTGCTCAAGCACACAAATACTGATAAACATACAGACACCCATACATGCAAGCACAAAGCATATGTGCTTGCTAACAAGCAGAGTCTGAGCAAAACAACTAAAGGTATCAATGCACATAGAGGCAGACATACATAAATGTACACAAACCAACACACATACAATCATCATCATCAAAACAACTTTATTTTGGTTCAGAAAACCATAAAAGTACATAATAAAAGCATATAAAATAAAATGAAAAGTGTGCAAGGATTAAAAAAAAATAGTTCATTACAGTACAGTATGTTAAACAGATTTAGAGTTGTATTACATTCATAAGGAGGAATGCAATTTGGCATACCTCCGTGCTGTCACAATGCACCAGAAAAACAGAAAACCTCAAGAAGAGTCCAAAATGGGCTAAAAAAGGTTCCACTATGCCATCCGGGATGATGTTATAAAGCTTAGCGGATTGAAAAGTAACTCAGAAACACTTACTAGCTTTATCAAGATTAAAATGCATAGTGCATAAACTACATATAAACATTAGTAATATAAAAAGACACAACCTTAGGGCAGTAGATTCTCACCAACACGCCTCGCCCTATTATGCCAGATTGAACATGAATACTTAGAGATCAAATACACAATGCTACTCCTATTATCTGACTTACAGGCTCTTAGGGCCTCATTTATGAGGCCCCTTGCGCCGCCGGAACATCACTTTCTGTGACTTTCCGTGGCGCAGGAGCCTGCTCCATATTTTCGAGGCAGCATTAAGCCACTTTTTTTCGCTTAATGCTGCCTCGTAAATATTGTTGTAACTCACACAGAATAATGGGACGCTACACTAAGAACAACTCAGCAAAACACTAATGGTGTACGGGGATGGGGAATCACTCTCTTAAAGACGAGAACCCTCACTCACCCAAGGGTGACATGCTTCATTATTGGGTTCCCTCTTACACACTGTGACCGCAAGGTACACAGTGTGGGCTACAACTCTCCCACAGGAGAGGAGCGTGAGGTGTTTTGTAATACATCCAATGAAGACAATTGGGGTGAGGAGCAGAGTGCAAAAAAGATAACTAGTGAGTTAAAACTAGCTACTGGGTGACTAAGCTAACTTTATTCCATGTCCCCACAGGCTAGGGTTAAAAAAGCTAGTGAGTCATAGGAATGAAAGAATTTCCTATTCGTTAGGGGGTCAACATGTTTCTGCCCAGTTGACCTTCAGGTTCACGGCATTCATCAGGACCATAAACGATGTCACACTGCTATATTTATATGTGAAAAAATATTTTAAAAAACCATACTTAGTTGTAATGGTAATAAGAACACTGGTACCAGTTGTAGTCCGGTCCAATGTCTAGGCGGTAATATAAATTTACCTCCACCTTGTGGGAGCCTTTACCCTCAGATCACAGGATTCTCGAATTCCCGTGTCATAGCCAATGTAGTAAAGACCGAAGGGGTAAATATTGTTCCCTTTGACGCAGTTTTCTGCATTAAAGGAGGGGTGCAATGGGTGTTGCTTAGTGCGTTCCCAGCAACATCCATGGCTTTTTGACACTGCCCCAGATTTACGTGAAATCATAAATCTTAGGCAGCACCAAAAACGTACGCCCCCCCAGGGAGGCGTAAGGGAGGCATAACGAGGAGAAATATCTTTATTTATCCTAATTTTTCCATTTTCAAAGAGGAAAAAGCCTCTTGTGATTGTTTTTGTGCAGGTAGGTTTCCCTTCCTGCACAAAAATAATTATCCCCGCATTTCAGGCACCCTTGCACCATGGGGCAAAGGTGCCTGCGTTGGCACACGGCAGCCCATTGTGCTGGCACAGGGAAAAAGGACAGGTATGCGCTGTATCTGATAGATTCAGCGCATTCCTGCCCTTTTTTTTGCCATAGGGCAGCGCAGCAGGAAGGCCTGCAGTGATGCTCTACAGCAAAAAGTCCTAAATGAGGCCCTTAGAGCGTTGTGCCTGTCTTCAAGCCCATGCAGCCAACAAAGAGGAACAATCCAATGGGCTGGCTGCTTTACATAAGCACAGTAGAAAAAAAACAAATGTTCGTCGTGTTCCACAGCGTTACAGTCCATGGTACATAGGTTAGAAGAATTGTCATTTTTGTTCCTTGACTTGGTAAAAAAAGCTATAGGCAGAATCCTTAGCCTAAATTTTATAAAAGGGGCTCTTGAGAACAAGACAATAACATAATCCATAAATTACTAAAATTGTGGAGCACATTTCAAGAACATATAAGAGTCTGTAAGACTTCCCGAGACAACAACAGAAATTCTAGAACAAGAAGCAGTGTTCCAACAGCAAGTTTTAACAGTTTCTCGGGCATAGTTTGGTATTGTAGTAGGATGCAGCGAGTATTTGCTCGTCATAAACTAGTCAACCAGGCTTTTACGTGCGATAGCGTGTGTGTGCCAGATGATTAGCCCCTATCTCCCTAAGACAATCTCTATAAGGGTCTAATTCTTCTGTCGTCCAAAGCCTGATCCAATACAAAACGGGTTTTAGGCAGGCTTTATCTGAAAATTGTCTAAGGTTTAAATCATACCTTGATGGGAGTAAAGGGGCACTCTTGGCGAGCCTCAACAGGGATTTGATAACGAGGTTTTCGCTTCTGTGTATTATATCAAGATTGTAGTAACCTCACAAATCTGTCCCATATAAAGCTGCCCCACATGCTTTGGCCTTGTATATCTCCAGAGCCGGTGAGATGGAATATAAAGAGGCCCTTTTAGCAAACCTAATGAATGACTCAGCTCTATGTTTTAAGGTCAGTGAACACACATACAATCACATGCAGGCAACCTTGGGGACAACAAACACACTCATAACCATTCAGAAAGACACAGGCCATTATACAGAAAAACACCGATTTAAAAAAAATAACCTGATGTATTGTGGCGACAACAAATGCAGATGGTATTGTACCAGAATATCTAAACCTAGATATTGTCTGACGAAAAGATATTCTGTCCTAATTTTAATTTACAAAAATATTGTCCGATTGGAGGTAATAACAGAAAATCTACACCCAATGGAGAGACATTTTATAAGTGATGTTTACACCACAATGTTTATGTCAGGCGAGATTTTGGTTAGCAATAGCTTGACACACAATGGTGGACATATAAACAATGAATGCAAGTGTGCAATTCGATACGTGGATGGCTCGATGCATACATGAGGGTGGGTACATGACTGGTGACTTGGGTGGTTGGTGTGATGGTATGTGGGATAATGGAGTGATAACTTTGAATGGGTCGGTGGGTGGATATATATATTGAGAGATGATTGTATACATATGCGTGGATGGATTGTCCAGTGCTCCATATATCCATTCACCTATTCATCCAACATTCATCCATAGTATCACTCATCAATTCATCCATCAATGCACTCAGTTATTTATTACATCATCCATGCACACTGTCAGTCATTCACTCAATTGTCCATTAATGAATTCACTTTCAGTCATGCACCCATTCATAAAACCACACACAATAACTTGCAAAACAATGAGAAAGCACTCGCTTTGCTATTTGGCTTTTTTCTGATTGGATGTTGGCATCTATGGCTCTGTCTCTTTCTTCACACATCTGTAGATTTCATCATTCACACTGTTTTTCTGAAGTGACTCAAGAATACATATTTACTTTAGTCAAATGCAATTGAATCACAAAGGTATACATGTTTCAGGAAAACCCTTTAAGGTCCCCATTCACAAACATTTTTCTGTGAGTAGTTGAGACTTTCTCGGTCATGTAAATAATACCTACTTTTGCAACAACAAAAAAAATCTTGATTAATCGATCCCTGAATGCAATATCGGTTTGTGACTGAATAGAGTGTAAATGTGTCCATTCATTATGTAGCTACTTTGTTAGCACTGCAACTGAGTGGCACGAAGCAGACTCAGAGGAGTCCAAAACAGCTGTAGAAAAAAATATTGCTCAGCCACAACCTTTGGTAACAAGTTACGACCTGCTGCCAGGTGTCTGATAGGATTGTGATTTTATGAGATGACGAGTTTGGCAGTGTGGAAATGGACCACCATGCCAGTGGCCTGCTCTTGTATTGCCAAACCTGTGGTAGGACCACCCACCAGATTATGAGTTTCCTCGTGTCTGGCAGGCTGTTTTTGACGTTCCCACGGCGGTGCCTCTAACAATGGGCACGGCAATTGTAAAGCCAAAAACAGTTCCTGCACGGCATGGACTATAAAGTCCAAGTCCAAGCATATTGCTGCCTCTACACCACTGCACCACTGCCAGGGAACAGCGGTTCCCTTGTGGGCCACGCTTGTAATCAGGGCCTTATTGTACACATATCTAAAGTCTGTAAAAATTGTCAATAAACTGGTTAAGCCTAAAGTGCTCTGCTTCGCCTGTCAGGAGTTCTATTGTTCAAAATTACACCGTACAGGGAGGGTGTGGCCGGCAGCCAATGAAGATGGCCGCCGCCTCCTAGAGCTCCGGACCTCCGGGGGCTTAAAACTTAAATCCGCCACATTTATCCGCAACCCCACCCAGCCAAAATCGCCTGCGGAAGCGCCGGAACTCCTCCCGCATCCATCGAGCTACTCGCCTCGCTCGCAGCGACCGCCTCGGCGCGGGTTGGCAGTAATATCCAGGTTGCGGCCTTGAGACGTGCCGCTACCGGGGACTGGCATGGGTGCTGTGCCCAGCGACGACATCCGGCGGCGCAGGCCCGGCGGCGCTGAGTGGTGAAGTGCGCCCTGGGCTGCTGCGCAGGAAGAGCGACTCACCTGCCAAGACCCTCAGGCTTCCGCCTACAGCTCCGGCCGAGTGATGGGAGCCCCGGAGAGTTGCATGCGGGGGGTCCCGCCGGCCCTGTGCATCAAAGTTCGGAAAGAAGTGGCTGGCCTCAACGTCCCCGCTGAGGTGGGGACTGGTGATCGGGCGCTGGCGCACAGACAAAGGGGCTTCCAGCATAACCGGCGCATTCAAGCCTCGGCGCGCCGCTGGCCCGTATGCTTAAACATGCTGAGGTACGCCCTTCATGCGCTGAGCCGCCACCGCAACCATCCACCGCATGGCCACGCATCCCTCCCGAATGCCAGGGCTCAACAAGGGCCGGCTCTGCACCAGATAACAGCGGGGCCCCTGAAATACAGCCAAGCCTGCTGAAACGGACCGTGTACCAGCGCTAGAGCCCCACATCTGTAGAGGCCCACACAACTGACCACTCCAGGGCCGGGGTGACCCCACCCTCAGCTGTCGCGGCCCATGAATAGACCGCTCCAAGGCTTCGGTGTACTGGAACCACAGCCCGCCTGGGAGCACAGCTCTCCACGCTCCGTGCCTGTTCCAATCTGAACCCCACGTTCTAGCCTCATAACGAATTCTACAGTGGAACGCACCGGTTGGCAGGAAACCCGACAGGCTGCGTGCGCCACGAGGTAGCACAGGCAGGCGGCGGTGAATACTGCCTTCAGGTGGCCAGTGACCGCGGGTGGTGGCCGCAAAGTGAGGCAAGATGGGGCGCCGGGGCCAACGAGTGACCCAACAAAATAAACTGGAGAAGTACGCTTTCTCCAAAACGGACAAAGATACTCACGACCGCACTGAGGCTGAAGCGGCGTCAACTAAAGAGACTACGCCAGGGAAAGAGATCACGCTACAAGACATCATGACCACCGTCAATAAAGTACACACCTCTCTGGAGTCCAGTATAGACACTGTGACCACTGAACTCTCACTTATCCGTGCTGACTTCAGGAACCTTAGCTCCTGGGTGACGGAGGTAGAATCAGCACAGGCCACCATAAGTGCCGACACAGCCTCCCTGAAGAAACAAGTGAAACAGCTGGAAACAGACAACAGAACCATGGCAGCGAAGCTTGATGACTACGAAGGTCGCTCCCGCCATAATAATGTGCACATCGTGGGGGTGCCGGAGGAAACGGGGGGCCCTGCCCTGGACCTCTTTGTGGAGGACTTGATCAAGAACCACCTGCAGCCCAGAGGACTCTCCAATTACTTTTCGGTTGAACGGGCCAACCGGGTCCCCGGGGGCGAACCCCGGCCCGGGGCGCCCCCGCAGCCTATTCTAGCACGCATTTTTAATTTCCGTGACCATGACCTCATCCTCCAGACGGCGAGAGCAGCCCCACAGATCCGATACCAACAAAGCGCGATATCTTTCTTCCCAGACTATACCGCGGCTGTGGCCAAACAGCGGCGGAATTTCATAGCGGTGAAGCAAGAATTTAGGAACTGTGAACTCAAATACTCTATGCTATTTCCAGCAAAACTGAGAGTAGAGGCGGATGGGAAGGCATGGTTCTTCACCAAACCGGAGGAAGCACAGGACTGGCTGGAGGGGTGGCGCCAGGTCCAAACACTGTGGAAAGCCTGGACGGAACGCCACTCGAGACACAACAAAATCACAATCCCTGGACCAGATAGCAGGCACGTCAGAATCAGGGACCCGGCCCGAGGAGGACTGAATTGGGCATACTAGACACTCTCTGTGTGAGACACTAATGCACGGGCACCTGCTCTGTAATCCGGATGGCGACGGCAAATGAAGACGCACGACGCTGAGGCCCCGACACATGCAGGAGGGGGGCTATCAGCCCCTCCATTGCCCCGATGAGACAGGAACCTACCAAGGGGCGATCGATTTGTGGTCCTCTGAGAGACTCTGTGTGGGCAAGGAGTTCCCGGCATCTCACTAAATTCATTTAAGTAAAGCTGGGAGGGTAGCCCTGCCCTCGAGAAGGCCCCCGAGGGGGCAATACGAGAGCCCTATCCCCCCACAAAGGTACCGGGTAATGGGAATTAGGCACTCTGCAAAGTTGGGGTGGCGGGAAGTTTTGAAACCGTCTTGCAGGGAGGCAGGGAGGGGGGGATGTGGGGATTTTTTGGGGAAGTTCTGATTTATTGAATTTGTTCGTTTATGTATGTTATTTGGCACACTATAAGCACATCCACACTATTCGCGCGTTACCACAAAACAATCTAGATCGCATAGAGCGGGCGACACACATCCCCCATGCCGATGTCACATGATCCCATAATGCCTAGGACACCCCACACACAGCACTTACCAATTATATCTTGGAATGTTAATGGTCTTCAAGATAAGCTTAAAAGAGGACTAGTTCTACAATACTTAAAGCGTAAGGCACCAGCAGTGACTCTAGTGCAAGAGACCCACTTAACGGGGACAGTTTGTAAAGCCCTAGATAGGTGGGGTTTTAGGCTCGCGGTACACTCAGAGTTTACATCCGGTTTGCAGGGTGTGGGAATCCTCCTTAAGAAACAGTACCCGATTGTCGTTAAGCACACATACACAGACGACCAGGGCCGTTTTACGGTGCTGTCGTGTCAATGGGAAGGGCGCATGGTTAACATGTCTACATCCCGCCCGCGCTCCACTCTTCCGCATTTCAGGCGCTCAGCGAATTCCTTCTCCGACTCCCACAAGGCTACTTATCAATCAATCAGAGGTTTATATAGCGCACTACTCACCCGTGAGGGTCTCAAGGCAATTTCAACGCCACTCTAGATGACGCTCTAGATCGCACACCCCCTCGACAGCAACACCGGTCACACTCTGTCCTGACGGACTTCCTAGACGCCATAGGCATGGTGGACATTTGGCGCTCCCGCTTTCCACGGACGCAACAATATACGTATCACTCGGGTGCACACAATAGCCTCTCCAGAATTGACTACATACTGGCGCCAGCAGCCGAACTTGGAAACTTTTTAACAATAGCACATTTACCGAGAGGCATTTCTGATCACTCCCCGGTCAGTGCTCTATACACTTGGTATTCCACAGTGCAGAGCCGCATATTCCCCATATACCCCGGATACCTTAGGGCCCCTGAGATACGGAAGGGACTGACTGACACTACCAAATACTATTTTAGCGAAAATGCACCTTCCGTCTCTTCTCCACTTGTCCTCTGGGAAGCGTACAAATCAGTGTTCCGTGGGCAAGCGGTCTCACTTATCACCCACCATAAAAGAGAGAAAGTTAGAATTGTAGAGACACTCGAACAGGAGGTGGATGACCTGGAAAGAGCCCACATTCAGGACCCCTCTGACACGAACACTCATCTATTGCAACTTAAGAAGCAGGAGTATAAAGAGCATTTGTGGGAGGCAGCAAAAACGCGACTCTCCCATACCCAACACACTATCTATGAAAGCGGACACAAAGCCGGCAAGCTATTGGCCTGGCTTGACAAAAGAGAAAAGGCAGATAGATGGATCGCAGAACTCCAACTTCCCATGGGTGACACCACTCGGAATCCCCAACGCATTGTAGACCTACTTGCGCATCACTATGAACAGATCTACACTTCCACACTCGTACTCACACAAACGGACGCAGAGGAGTTCCTCCGGGATAATAAACTTCCTAGACTAGCGGAGACGGAGTCTCAATTGTTAGAGGTAGAGCTCTCTGTGTAAGAAATCGCGAAGGCAATCGGTAAACTGCAGTCTGGAAAAGCACTAGGCCCAAACGGTATCCCCATAGAGTGGTACAAACGTAATGCAACGACACTCACACCGTACCTGGCAGCAATGTACGAGGCCAGCTTGGACAGGGGGGAACTGCCACGAGACCAAAGAACAGCAACAATAGTGGCCATCCATAAACCCGGCAAACCCGCGCAGGAGTGCTCCTCCTACAGGCCCATATCTCTGAGCAACGCTGAGGCCAAGATATTGGCCAAGACCCTAGCCAACAGACTCACCAACGCTGATACATCCGGATCAATCCGGGTTTATGCCGGGGAGAAATACAGCTTCAAATCTTAGGCGCCTTCACAACGTGTTGGGCCGTAGACATACCATTCAGGAAGAAGCCGTTGTGCTGTCTTTAGACGCGCGCATGGCCTTCGACACAGTCGTATGGCCCTTCCTCTTCGCTGTTCTCCGAAAATTGGGGTTCGGACCGAAATTTTGCTCCTGGGTCAGATTACTCTACACTGCTCCCTTGGCCCACGTAGTGGCCAATGGGCAAAGGTCGGGAGATTTTCCATTGCATCGAGGCACGAGACAGGTCTGCCACCTGTCGCCACTTCTTTTTGCCCTGGTGCTGGAGCCTCTTGCGGCTTGGGTACGACAGGACCCAGTCATCCGAGGGCTTAGATAGACTGAGGGATATGAGGATCGTATATCTCTGTATGCAGATGATATCCTTCTATATATGGCCTCTCCAAGACGCTCCCTGTCCCATCTATTAGATATTTGTAGCTCCTATGGACGTTATTCAGGGTACACGATCAACTGGGTGAAATCGGTGCTCTACGTCTTGAGGGGTCCCCCTCCACTCCTCCCGGCTGGCTGCGATGTAACGATAGTAGACGACACTTTTAAATATTTAGGGATTCACGTCACCCATAACCCGGAAGTATTAATGACCCTGAATCTTCAAGCCCCTTTGAAACGGTTGCAAAGAGATACCAAACACTGGCAGTCGCTGCCTCTGTCACTCCTGGGAAAGGCGGCACTTTTCAAAATGATGGCGCTCCCCAGGTTTCTTTACGCCCTCCAAAACGCACCCTTCTTAGTCCCCCAGACCTACTTCCGCGCCATCGACGCAGAAGTTACTAAACTCCTCTGGGACAATAAGCCGGCCCGCATAGCTATGGTGAAACTATATCGCACCTGGTACGATGGGGGTATCGCACTCCCGAACATACAGTTTTATTACTGGGCCGCTCAGCTGATAGTGGTTAACCACTGGATTTATGTCCCCCACACGGACCCAGCCTATGCCCTCGACAGGTTGCAGTTGGGGGAGACGGGGCCTCACCGGGCACTCTATAACAATACCCGGTCCCTAATGGGCCCTACAAACCACACACTCCAGGTCTGGAATATAGTGCAAAAAAAGTTAGGGTGGCATAACATACTCACTCAAGCAACACCCTTTTGGGTTACAGACAGGCTGGGAAGGTTGGAAAAAAGTAAAGGTTTTAACAACTGGGACCTTATTGGGATATCCAAGGTGGGGGACCTCTGGGTATGGGGAAAAATGATCACATTTACACAGCTCCACACGCAGTACAAAATGGCGTCAACGGAGCACTTCCGTTACCGGTGATGGAGCAAGGACTCACAATGAGACTTGCTCGTAAGCAATCTTCTCACAGTATTAATTAATTTGTACTAAAACCTTGTAACGTCTTTATTAATAATGTGCAAACACAACATTTTTATCCAGAAGATGCTTGCCTATGTGTTTTCCACTAATAAGTAATCCTCGTCTAATCCAAAATGGCCGCTAAAGCGCGGGAACTCAACTGCGCATGTGTCAACCATATCACCTGGGATGACATCTTTCTTTGCTTGGAGGGAATCTTTTGCTTCTGCGCAGTGTATGCTAAAATGGCTGCTTAATGTTCTCACATGCTAAAGCTTTCGCGTTGCTGCAATTAATAATGTGGTATTCTAACGCTACTAATGCAGGATAGATTTTATAATTAAATGGGAATAGAGTAGAAGTAGGGGGTATACAGTGAAAACATTTATTTTTGATTTTAGTATGTTTCTTCTTTGATTTCTATTAGTTCGAAAAATGGGCCTGGGTTAACTGAACAGCAGCTTGAGAGCCATGTGACCTGCGCATGCGCTCTGAAAACAAACAAGACAAAGCGATGAAGTCAACTTGGAAGGTGTCCAAGGACATGACCCGCTGATCACCTTCACAGTTCATCTGAGATGTCCAACAAATTGATACATATTGTATACACTTTGTATTGAAATTGTCGTGAGACGGGTGGGAAATAAAGCAAATGTATTAATTGTGAGGGGCGGTATTTTAAAACAATGGGCTTAAAGAAATTGAACAAAATTGTCATGGTGTGAGGATCAACCCCCTGTCCCTGTCCAATCAGAAGTAGTGGGCCCATAATTTTGAAACATTAATGGGAGGTACCAGGGTGTAGAAGGGTATAATAGATATAGAATTAGCTAATTAGTTAGAGACTAGGCCCTTAGGCTCAGATGCTGACACATAACGAGCTGATCGATCGCAGACGGAACCACTGTCCGAAGAAATTCTGAGGTGGGGGCGGCGGATTCCATTAGAAAGAAGACACGGAGGAATCGAGGAGGAACGAAGTGTCAGAGAGGGGAACGACGCAGGCGTCATTGGTAGAGAGGTCACCTGTCCTGTCTTGAATCTGGTCCGGAGGTCTTTGGTCTTCATCTTTCTTGGGACCCTTTCCAACTCCTTTGCCAAGGGGTTTGGTTTCTCACACTTTAGGTAAATATAAAGTGTAATCTTTAATGTGTACTGCTGTCTCTATCTCCTCCTTTCTGAGGGACCGTCATTTGTGATTAATAGGTGATATTATAGTATGCTTCCTCCTTGATATGCGATTAAGTATATGTGGTTTGTAATTTACTCTGCTAAAGAATCTAGATAAACATTTTAAAAAACTTCCTGAGTCAGTGGTTATTTCAGGTGGTTAATGAAAATTATATTTGTATGATCTTATTTTATCCCCAATTATCAAAGGTCCATTGATAAGTCATTACTCTTCAATCAGGAAAGGTAATTGGTAGCAGGGATTTTGATAAAGAGTACAACTGATTCCCACCAGCGGTGATTATTAGTTAGCGTGAATGAATGGGCCCAGGTGAGTATATAGTGTATGAATGCTTGTTGCTAGTAACCCACTGGGTCAGTTTTCTGGCTATCAGAGGATGGTTTTACTTTGTTAATTGGGTAATGAGAATTTTATTTTAATGAACTAACATCCGTTTGTTTAAAAGTTTTGTTTTATGTTGTCTAGAATCCCTGGGGAATTTGAATAGCGGATGGTAAGTGGAAGCCATACTGCAGTGAGGTTATCTGTCAGGCAGAAATAGTACTGAAAAGTTAAGCAGGGCTATCAGTACTTGTTAGGGACTCTGTGCGAGTGAGTGACAGCAAAGGAATACGCTGGTGAAAATTTGATGTTATATAACCTAGAAAGGGTAATATTGAAGGAGTAGCAGGTATTTCCGAAGCTTATGTGAAGAGTAAATGGAAGGGTTTTACTCGTAGTGTATGTTTAGTAAACAGAAAGGTTTTACTAAGTATGAGAAAAACTATCTTTTCCAATTTAGAGAAACTGGCACGATAGCGAATGTTTTATGTTGTTACTGAATTTTAATAAGAAGCGTTGAGAAAATAAAGTTTTACATACGATTTTGTAAAGGGAGGGTCAGCTGACAGAGTTAAAGCTGACGTCACAAACGCCGCGCTGGGATTGGTCGACACAGCGGGCGTGGAGCGAGCTTGTAAAGGAGGGGTCAGTAGTCAGGAGTAATACTGACGTCACGGGTGTCGCGCTGGGATTGGTTGAAACAGCGAGGGACAGAGAAGCGCAGATTGTAAAGGAGGGGTTGTCAGACAGAATCACAGAAAAGCCGTGCTAGGATTGGCCCGAGACAAATGTTAGCTGGAATTTGATTGGTTGTTAGCATAGAAGTCGAAATCTTAGTGGACAGTGTAGATATATGTGGAAACGCGATCAGACTTTAATAGGAACACGTCCAGACAGGAGATTCCTAGGTTTTGCACAATATAATTCAATAAACAGATATTTAGCCGAAATGTATGGAGAAAAGAGAAAATTGTCATTCTTACAAAAGATTAAGAATCATTTTAAAAAGGATAAGCCAATCAAAACTAGGGAAGGAACTATCATTCCACCAGCAAAAACGCCCGCCTCATTCATGGTGATGGAGAGGGGTTATCATACTTGCGTATGGTTAGAAAATTGGATAGAATATACAAAAGATGACGGAATATTAGCTTTCCCAGAGAATGGTACTTTTAATGGGAGAGTACTTCAAAATTTAAGAATAAGAATGAATGAATTAGAACCTAGACCAAGATTAACGCAATTCGAAGCCCTAGAAGAATGGGAAACAGAGGCATTTGAACGTGATAGACCCAGAAGCAATAGGGGTAATAGGGGATTTTTCCCTAGACACCAAAATGAGACACGAGAAAGTCAGATGAAACAGTGGAGACGAGCGAGGCTTACCAAGGGTTTGTATCCAGTATTCATGGCAGATGAGCCATTAGGGAGCAAATGCAAAGAAAAGACAAAACACATGACAGGGTTTGGAGAATCCGAAGATGAATTTATGGAAGAAATATTAAAGAACCCTCCACCATATCAAGAAGGGTTGGGTGGTTGTTCCCCAAGTGCACCAATTATGAGAACACCATTGGTACCTCAAGTACTGCATAATCCACCAGTTAATAGGGTACTTCAGGATAAGGAAAGAGAGGCTGTAGACAGAAACAGAGCAGAATTGATACAGAAGATACCACAGTTGAATGTACATCCTGATTCCCTGACCATACCTGTAACCATTGGTCCTGTGGTCCCTTTATATGGTGACAAAGTAAATTGCCCGAAACCTCTAGTTATGCCTACACCTGTGGATATTCCTAAACATGAAGCTGTAATAATTGATGACCATATCAGCGATTGTGAATCTATGATTTCACTAATGGATTTGCCTATTCGAGAATCCGCAAATAGCACCCCCAGAAGAGTCACACCTGGTTGCTCAAAGGATGTGAATATAATAACATCTTCAGGAACTAAGAGTGCAACAGTAGTAACCCCAGAAGACTTAGAAAGATGGACACAAGGAATAGACAGACAAAGTTCACCCCCAAAGATCTTGGACATTTATAAATTAAAAGTTGAGTTAGAAGAAATGATAGCAAGTAGATAGGAGTATTTCGTTTAAATACCTACAGTGAAGAAGAACTATTGTTCGTATGTAGGAGCATAACAAGAAATGTAAAGATATTCCATGAAAAGTTAACAGATTTGGCCTCAGAGATGGGAATTGAAATAAGAAAGTCAAAGGTACTACAGAAACCATATAGAGCAGAATTTACTGACAAAGATTTAGAAAATATGAATACATCTGGTAGGAAATTACAAGTGAAAGAATTAATGTCAGTATTACAGAAATGGGGAGAACTGGATAAATGGAAAACTAGATGGACAAAGAAAAAGGAAGAGGCACGTTTCAGTAGAACGACTTCCTTATATTTATTGAAGGAAACAGGAAAAGTAGAACAGATGTACCCAATGCGGCAAGTTCCAGGAGGAGGTTATGTTCATGTCCCATGGAGCAGGCAAGATATTTTGTCATTTACGAATGATTTTCCAAAGTTGAGAGAAAAACCAATTGAATGGTACAAGCAGGTTGAGAGGTTTGTGAAAGTTTCAAAGGTATTGTTAAAGGACTTAGATGGTTTGTTTGACATAGTGGTACCTGCCGATTTATGGACAGATTGTAAAATTACAATTGACTGGCCTAGTGAAGAGTATCCTAGAGATCCAAAGACAGGTGCCCCATCAAATGATGTGATGAAAAAGTATCAGGTAATAACTTATTTGAAAGGGAAAATACCACCAAAAGAAACAGATTGGGTGAAAATAGACAGGACTACCCAAGAGGCAAGTGAATCGGTACATGCCTACTAAGAACGTCTATTACAGGTGTTCAAACAGTACAGCGGTTTCGAAGATATTGGGGATAAAAATATGAGTCAGTTCGTCTATCGATTTGTTTATGGTCTAAAACCAGAGATTTGTCAGATGATCAAGCAACACATGTTATGTTGGCAGGGAAAACCTATTGATGAAATTTTGAAATATGCTAAATATTGTGGAGATGACATTGAAGACAGGCACAAGAAACTACAAGAAAAAGTGATGTGGGCTCAAGTGAAAATGGCTGAGCGACAGGGAATTAATTTGGATAATCCAACAGAAAGTCAGGGAAAAGAATCAGGAACGAATGGTGACACAGGGAATGGTGGAAAAGTGAGAGGACATATGAGTAGAGAAGAGGCTAAAAAGAAATTTCCTTGTCATGGATGCGGAAAGTTGAGACATTGGAAGAACGAATGTAAAAAGATTCAAAATAATAATGGCCCAAATCATAATTTAAATCCACAGACGCAGAATGACTCACAGCAGGGTGTAAATACTCAGAGTCAGTTGCCACCTGCCCCTACACAAGGTAATGGAAGCAGAGCAAAGCACGGTACTGACGTCAGATATCAAGGAGGAAGTGGTAAGAATGAATATGTAACTTCACAGTTTCTTTTATAGGATGATTTTAATCCATATGATTATCAATGACGGTGCCTAAGAGAGGGGGAGAAGGAGTGCGTACTTGGCGCATCCTTGCCGGTAGATCAGTCAGGTCCATATGTTGAAGGGAAAGTAAAAGGTAATGATATCACTTTTCTTTTGGACACTGGTGCTACCCGTTCTACTGTAAGAACAGCAGACATCCCAGACCTCCCTCTCTCTGATGAAGCTATCCAAGTTGTAGGTGTAGCAAATCAAAAGATCAGAACACCCGTTACTGAGCCCATGGAAGTAAGAACAGGAAACTTCAGAGAAATGCACCAATTTGTGGTGTGTGATTCCAGTCCACTAAATTTACTGGGCAGAGATTTACTGTGCAAAATGAATTGCACTATTTTTTGTACACCGGATGGTGTTGCAATACAGACCCCGGATGAAGATCATGTTTACAAATTCATGATAGCCAAGCAAGGTACGGAAGTAGATGAGATGTTCTCCTTGATAACCAAAGATGAATTACCAGAAGAGTTAAGAACTACAGTGAGCTCTAAGGTATGGGATTTTACTCAGAAAGAAGTAGGGCTTATGGCAAAAATAGACCCAGTGAAGATCACTGTAAAAGAAGGCGCAATTTTCCCAAATACTAGACAGTACAAAATGAGTGCAGAAGTAAAAGCAGGAGTTACTGAGGAAATTGGCAGAATGGTGAAACAAGGCATACTAAAAGAAGTTCTGAATAGCCCTTGTAGTTTGCCAATTATGGGTTTGAAAAAGCCTAATGGAAAATATAGGATCGTTCAGGATTTGCGGAAAATTAATAAAATTGTGGTACCTTGTTGTCCTATAGTACCAAATACTGCAGTGATCCTATACCAGATACCATGGGATGCAGAATGGTTTACTGTAATTGATCTGTGCCAAGCATTTTTCTCAATACCATTGCATCCAGATAGTCAATATCTGTTTTCATTTAAATTCGAAAACCATGTCTATGTGTGGAATCGTGTTCCTCAAGGGTACACAGAAAGTCCCTCCATTTTTAATCAAATATTGAAAAGGTGCCTAGAAAAATTAGTAATGCCCAGGAATTCAGTCTTGGTGCAGTACATAGACGACTTGTTGGTCGCATCAAGAACACATGATGATTGTGTCGCAGATTCAATTGCATTACTCAACCATTTGGCTGAGGAAGGACACGAAGTGTCACCTGAAAAATTACAATTTTGTACAACGGCAGTTAAATATTTGGGACACCAAATTGAAAGAGGGAAAAGAAGAATAACGTCTGAAAGAATAAAAATAATTAAGCAAATGAAAATGCCAGTAACACAAAGAGAAGTGAGAATGTTTCTTGGAATAGTAGGATACTGTCGACAATGGATTATAGGGTTTTCACTACTAGCAAAGCCTTTAATTCAGTTAACCAAAAAGAAAGCAAAAGATCCAGTTGAATGGGATGATGAAAGTGCCGGTGCATTTGTAAAATTAAGAAATGCTTTGTGTGAGGCACCTGCCTTGTGCATGCCTGACTATACAAAAGAATTCACACTGTTTTGCTATGAAAGAGAAAATTGTGCACTTTCAGTGCTAACCCAAAGACATGGACTAGACAAGCGTCCTATAGCATATTTTTCTGCTACATTGGACCCAGTGGCTGCAGCATTGCCAGGCTGTTTAAAAGCAGTTGCTGCTACTTGTATGAGCATTGAACAAAGTGAGTCAATAGTAATGGGATATCCTGTTAAAGTGTTTGTCCCACATGCAGTTGTGATCCTGTTGACAAGAACTAGAACTCAGTATCTCACACCTAGTCGGATGACAAGATATGAGCGAATAATTCTAGGAGCTGAAAATGTGACCATAGCTAGGTGCACAGTTGTAAATCCTGCTACATTATTGCCAGATCATCAACATCTCCAAAGGAGAAAGTGTCCTAGGGAAAAATTTAACGACCAAACCACAGACTTAATCCCCAATACAACTTATAGCAACAACTAAAAAATCTGGTGGTCTACAAAAGGGAGCTAAAACTGAATTATCAAATAACACAAACAGTACCAACACCCAAAAATACCAACAAATGTAAAGTCAATGACCTTTACGAATTAATCGGATTTCCATCAACTACCAAGAGAGGTCAGTGTCATCATTTGGATATCCTTCCTTACTACCTCCACTCTTCTAGATCACAGAAGAGGGTCATGTAGATCGGATTTCGACCAGGTCACAGAAATCACAACAGGAGGAAGTGAAAACAAAGAAGAGAGAGAGAGACTCTACCTTCACCTTGTAACAGGCCTCAATATTGAATATTAATTACTTTTGGGTGATGGAATTATAAGTGCAGTGCATGTGAGTGAAATTAAAAAGGATTTGGAAGAGAAAAAAACTCCTTTTAATACAAATATCTCTACCGATCCTACATTAAAAATAGTGCAGAAGCAGCTTTGAACACATAGGCCGCTTCACAATATGGTCAACAAGTTTCAGCCTAATGGGCCACTTGCCCAGGCTTTCTTCAGGACCTTAACAACAAATTAAAATGCTACTGCATTGCCAATTTGGTCATAGGACTTTTATGTGTATCAAATTATCATAAAATACGACTTTCTACATGATCAATCCTCAATACAAGCGGAGTGTTCTTCACACCTGTAACAGATAAACACATAAACCCGCATTGTGAAATAATAAAACAGTTGCAAAAACTCCCCAACATTAATTCATCTTAACTGCCGACCTTATTGGTTACTCCATATACCAATAAGTTATTAAAATTACACCGCTATAACCTTTATTCCGCTGGTGCACTCACCTGACTTGTATGAGGTCAATACCTCACCTCACCTGTTAACAACTCAGGTATGGGAGACCCCGCCCTGTAAGTAGAGGAAAATCACTTTTAAGGGAAGAGAACTTCTTTTATCTATCCCTCATTGAATGCGCTTCATTTTATTCTTCACAGCCCAAAACGGACACCTTCCTAAAAGAGGACACTTAAAATCACAATTTCAGAATACTTAACAATGTTCAGGAAAACCACATGTATAACCATCGCTCTGCTCACAATCTCTTTCCCGTATGTACCTCGATATCAAGATTGTCAAGAATTATAGTACTTCTTATTCCTAACTATACGTGCATACCAGTATAAATGTGGCGACAGGAACTGAACAACTATCACATTCCGGAAGCCACTAAACTCAAAGACTGATCGTACACGCAGAAACTGTCAGCGTAAGCATACGCTCTACAACCAATGAGGTATTAGAAAGAAAGAAAGATGCATAGTGTGTAAACAGAGCAGGTAAGCCCCGAGATCTTCTAATCCTCCCAGTGTGGTACTGTTTGTGTTATTTGATAATTCACATTATTGCCAGATCCATATTGTGAAGAAGTTAAGGACGATCCAGAACATGACTGTTTGCAGGTCACAGAGTTGTGTACCAAACCGCGTCCTGACATACAGGAAATGCCCCTGAAGAACCCAGACAGGGAGCTGTTTGTGGACGGCTCATGCCTAAGGCATGAGGATGGCAAATTGAGTGCAGCCTATGCTGTATGTGAACTTTCTGGAATAGTCGAAGCATCCTATTTACCAGGAGTCAAATCTGCACAAGTAGCTGAATTAATTGCTTTGATCAAAGCCTCCAAAATTGGGAAAAATTTAAAAGTAACCATATTTACGGACAGTCAATATGGGTACGGGGTGGTGCATGATTTTGGCCAACTGTGGATGCAGAGGGATTTCATGACTTCTTCAGGATCCCCAATCAAAAATGGGCAGTTTGTAAAGGAATTATTGGAGGCAATACAATCACCAAAAGAATTGGCAGTGGTGAAATGTGCCGCACACCAGTCAGGAGATGACTGGGTGGTAGCCAGTAACAGATACGCAGACCTAATTGCTCAACACTGTGCCAGAAACAGATTGGCAGTAGACAGAAAAGTCGAAAGGATGGTAATCAGCTGCCAACTTATGCTATGTTTAACACCTGAAACATGGAATGATGTGAAAGATTGCAGGATGATGCTGAGGAGAGTGAAAGAGATGTTTGGATAAAAATAGGGTGTAGACGAAGAACAGATGATGATGTATGGGTTTATTCAGATGGCAGACCAGTCATGCCTGATTGCCTGATTTCACAAATGGCCAGAATGTATCACGGAGACACACATGTAGGGAGAGATGCCATGATTAGACTTTTCAGACAAAGTTGGTACAATCCAAAGTTTAGGGATGCAGCAGAGAGTCTTTGCCAGAGGTGTTTAACTTGCCAAATGAATAATCCAGGAAGGAGAACAGTAATTGGTTTGGGAAAAATTGTAAAGGCCGAGTGTCCCTTTGTGAGATTGCAGTTAGATTTCATTCAGTTACCACCATGTAAAGGACTGAAATATGTACTTGTCATAGTGTGTCTGTTTTCAAAGTGGGTGGAGGCTTACCCTACCAGAAGGAATGACAGCATAACAGTTGCAAAACTGTTGTTACGAGAACTTATTCCTTGGTTCGGTTTCCCAGTAACTTTGGAATCAGATAGAGGGAGTCACTTCAATAACGATGTAATTCGAATAATCTGTGAAGCATTTAAAATTGAACAAAAATTGCACTGTGCGTACCGCCCAGAGGCTTCTGGAGTGGTTGAACAAATGAATGGCACAATAAAATCAAGATTGTCAAAGATGTGTGCATCCACATCGTTAGATTGGCCAGATGCATTGCCTCTTGTCTTAATGGGACTCAGAAGCATTCCTGATAGAAATACAGGATTGAGTCCACATGAAATCATCATGGGAAGAGCAATGAGACAAGCCCATGTACCTGGAAATAAACTGCTGAACATAACTGATTATATAGTTCTAGATTATTCAAAGCATTGGCTGACCTCGTGCGTTCTGTCTCTCACCAGGTTGGAGAAGACGCAGTTTCCAGGCAGCCTGAACAAGAGCATGATCTGAACCCCGGAGACTGGGTGGTAGTGAAGCATCACACCAGAGAAACGTGTTTATCACCCAGGTGGGGCCAACCTTGCCAGGTTATATTGATTACAAACACAGCAGTGAAATGTGCAGGATTGCCTCATTGGATTCATGTAAGCCACACCAAAAGGGTGCCAGCTCCTGAAGGAAAAGATCCTCAGTCAGCATCAATAGCTGAGGAAGCTGAAGGTTGGCCAGCTGAAGAATCCCAAGTGATAGATTCGGGAAAAGCTGAAGAAGAACAACCGAGCACAAGTCAGGACTGGATACCAGTGGTCGATATACCAGACGTTTTCATCAAAACAAGAAGTAGAGCTAGATTAGAGGAAATTAGTGAGGACCAGATAGGTGAAGAAGAACCAGCTCAGGATAGGGAGATTGAAACCATAAGAGAACCTGAGCAGGCCCAGATAGGGAAAGGAAATTGGGCTCAAATTGACAACGAAACAACAAAATTTGAGCAGGGACAGACAGGTTCAGAAGAACGCGGTCAGGCTGCAGAAGTACAAAGTGCAATAAGCCCTGATCAGAACCAGTTAGAACAAGAAAAACACGTTCAGGGAGAAGAAAACCAAGAAAACATCGAGCAAAAAAGCATCAAGCATGAAAACGTCATCCTGAACAGGGTCAGTTAGTAGAAAGTCACCCTCAGGCAACTGAAGAAACAACAACAACAAGAACTGAACAAGAGCAGATAGAAGGGGAAACTGAAATCAAGGACAACCCATTTGTGCCACACCTTGAAAATAAAAGAGTTTTGGGAAAAGACTCGGAAGGTGAAGATACAGTGCAAACAAAGAAAGTCAGAAAAGGTGATCATTGGCCTAGTGTCATTAAAAGAGTAAAATACCATATACTAACACGAAGTGAAGATCCAGAACAAGTAAATGAAGTAACAAGCTTATCTGGACAAATAAGTGGGACTGAAAAATGAAAAAGCAAAAGATTGAAACTTGTGAACAATAAATTTAAAGGTCCTGATTGGACTTATATAATCCTTGAAGACTACGAGAGTTCAGAGTCAAGTGAAAGTGGTGACGAAAGAACAAGTGCAGAACTGACTTATGAAAAAGAAGTGAAACCACCTTGATAAATTAAAGTCTTGAAAGAAAAAGAAAAGAAGAAAAATCTTCTTTTGTCAAAAAATGGCTAACGACAGAGTTTCTGGGAGACCGAAACGGAAATATTGTAAAAGCTGCTGTGCTATATGCATATGTAGTCTGGTAGCGGTGCTTATAGTGTGGTTAGTTGTGATTGTTGCAATTCCTTACCTAATGATAATGGACAAAAAGATTAACAACGAAACAAAGGGAAGGGATAGATAACTTGAAAGGTGATAGAGTAAAAATAGAAGCAGAAGATGAACCAGAGTTACATCACGTGGTAACAGATAATGATACTAGTTTAAATGTTTTCACTAAATTATTGTTTCTGTACGTAGATACAATGGAAGTTAGTGACTGTTATGTCTGTATGAAGTTACCTGAATCAGTAGCAGAAGGTTTAACAGATCATCATTTGCCTTTAACTTATGGCATATCATGTAGTGTACAAACTAGTTTATTTTATAGAACAGGGAAACTTCAGTATTATTATTCAAATATAGATGTGATATTTTCAGAGGTTCCTATTAGAAAGAATCTGAACCCAGTGCTTAGTAGTCAAGATGCACAATTTATGGGAGAATTTTTCTTAACAATAAAGACGATAGACATAACACATACACATAGAAGCAATTTAACATGTTCATTACGTGAAGAAGAAAAGATATTTTTGAACTTAGTTGAAAATAGAAGACAACATTTCCAAAAGAAAGCGTCTGAGCATAAAGCTCATCTTCCACCTTGGGCTGAGAAAGAGGGTATTTACACACCTGACAAAGCTCAAGCTGCTATGGCTCTGGATTTTGTAAAGACAGGGAAAATTTGTCTACATAGGTTAAAGACTGATTATAACAATAATCGGTACCAGTGAATGTGAACATAATTTCTTAATTCTTGGAGGTTGGGGACTAAAAGGAGGAACAGATTCAGTTTTTCCTGGAATCTATTATGTGTGTGGGAATAAGGCTTACTTTAGGCTTCCTGCACGGTGGTATGGAAGTTGTTATTTTGGAATAGTTTTTCCAAAAGTATACCACGTAAAAAGAAATACTGGGAGCAATGAAAATAATAGAGAATTAACACGTAGTAAAAGAGCTAGTTTTTCAGAAATTGTAGTTGATATATTTGGTGCATTGATACCTTCAGTGGGAGTAATTCTGAACTCAAGGAGAATATGTAAATTGTCTACAGTGGTTGATCGTTTATCAACGGATACTGCTGGAGGATTTCTAATGATTAATGAGGAGATGGTTGCGATTAGATCTATGGTTATGCAAAATAGACTTGCTCTTGATATACTATTAGCAAAAGAGGGCGGAGTCTGTAAATTATTGAAAACGAAACATTGTTGCACGTATATTCCTGACAAAAGTGCAGAAATCGGAACGTATATAAAGAATATAACAAAACTTGAGAATGAACTGAAACCACTGGAAGTTGATAGTGTATGGGAAAGATTGACAAATAGCATTGCGTCAATTGGTACCTGGTTTACTAATGTAGGAAAAGGACTTATAGGTCAAATATTAGTACCCTTAGTAGGGATAGCAATAATAGTATTGTCAATAATGATATGGTGCAAATGTTGTAGAAAGAATGAAACATATAGGGTGACAGGAAAAGGCACAAAACGGAAATTTGATGAAATTGAATTAGAAGACCTGAAAAGTGAAATATGCAAGAAACTGAAAGGAGAGGATAAGAATAGACAATGTAAAAATGAAAATGTGACAAAAATATGTTAAGTTGGCATCTGGTTATAGGTAGTTTTGATGGCTCAGAAACGCCATCAGAGAGGGGATTGATGGAGCAAGGACTCACAATGAGACTTGCTCGTAAGCAATCTTCTCACAGTATTAATTAATTTGTACTAAAACCTTGTAACGTCTTTATTAATAATGTGCAAACACAACATTTTTATCCAGAAGATGCTTGCCTATGTGTTTTCCACTAATAAGTAATCCTCGTCTAAAGCGCGGGAACTCAACTGCGCATGTGTCAACCATATCATATGGTATGACGTCTTTCTTTGCTTGGAGGGAATCTTTTGCTTCTGCGCAGTGTATGCTAAAATGGCTGCTTAATGTTCTCACATGCTAAAGCTTTCGCGTTGCTGCAATTAATAATGTGGTATTCTAACGCTACTAATGCGGGATAGATTTTATAATTAAATGGGAATAGAGTAGAAGTAGGGGGTATACAGTGAAAACATTTATTTTTGATTTTAATATGTTTCTTCTTTGATTTCTATTAGTTCCTAAAATGGGCCTGGGTTAACTGAACAGCAGCTCGAGAGCCATGTGACCTGCGCATGCGCTCTGAAAACTAACAAGACAAAGCGATGAAGTCAACTTGGAAGGTGTCCAAGGACATGACCCGCTGATCACCTTCACAGTTCATCTGAGATGTCCAACAAATTAATACATATTGTATACACTTTGTATTGAAATTGTCGTGAGACGGGTGGGAAATAAAGCAAATGTATTAATTGTGAGGGGCGGTATTTTAAAACAATGGGCTTAAAGAAATTGAACAAAATTGTCATGGTGTGAGGATCAACCCCTGTCCAATCAGAAGTAGTGGGCCCATAATTTTGAAACATTAATGGGAGGTACCTGGATGTAGAAGGGTATAATAGATATAGAATTAGCTAATTAGTTAGAGACTAGGCACTTAGGCTCAGATGCTGACACAGAACGAGCTGATCGATCGCAGACGGAACCGCTGTCCGAAGAACTTCTGAGGTGGGGGCGGCGGATTCCATTAGAAAGAAGACACAGAAGAATCGAGGAGGAACGAAGTGTCAGAGAGGGGAACGACGCAGGCGTCATTGGTAGAGAGGTCACCTGTCCTGTCTTGAACCTGGTCCGGAGGTATTTGGTCTTCATCTTTCTTGGGACCGTTTCCAACTCCTTGGCCAAGGGGTTTGGTTTCTCACACTTTAGGTAAATATAAAGTGTAATCTTTAATGTGTACTGCTATCTCTCTCTCCTCCTTTCTGAGGGACCGTCATTTGTGATTGATAGGTGATATTATAGTATGCTTCCTCCTTGATATGCGATTAAGTATATGTGGTTTGTAATTTACTCTGCTAAAGAATCTAGATAAACATTTTAAAAAACGTCCTCAGTCAGTGGTTATTTCAGGTGGTTAATGAAAATTATATTTGTATGATCTCATTTTATCCCCAATTATCAAAGGTCCATTGATAAGTCATTACTCTTCAATCAGGAAAAGTAATTGGTAGCAGGGATTTTGATAAAGAGTACAACTGATTCCCACCAGCGGTGATTATTAGTTAGCGTGAATGAATGGGCCCAGGTGAGTATATAGTGTATGAATGCTTGTTGCTAGTAACCCGCTGGATCACCGGCAGATCAAGCACGCTCTTGAAGCAGCAATTCCTCCTGACACCACCCTACTTGAGGCCTCCCCACTAGAAGATAGGCTACTGACGGACCATATGGACAAAAAAGCAATATCTATGACCTATCGGAAAATTATTAATAACATGCCAGATCCGGTGCAGAAACTTAAAGACAAATGGCAGGCAGACCTGGGAGAGTTAGATGATACGGATTGGCAGGAGGCGCTGGCGTCCCCTAGAGAGGTAGCGATCGCATCTAAATTACGTCTTGTACAACTCAAAATTTTCCATAGAATCTATTACACCAGAACTACTCTCTGTAAGATCGGGAAAGTGGACAACCCACTCTGTCTGCGACAATGTGGGGAGGTTGGCACATTTTTTCATACTATATGGACATGCCCTGCAGTAGCGTCATACTGGGAGTCAGTTATGTCTCTTATCACGAGGGTGAGTGGGAAGCTAGTCCCTACAGAGCCCAAATGCTGTTTACTCAATATCTGGGATGTGACAGATCTGAATTCAACATTACAGACCTGGGCTACCCTGGGTATTATGCTAGCCAAGAGGAATATTGCTAGACACTGGGGTGGGGCAACCGCCCCCACGCTCGCGGAATGGTGCAAAGATATGGACACAGCCATGGTGGCGGAAAAGACTGTATATATTCACAGGGGATGTCCCAAGAAATGGATAAAAAAATGGGGGGGCTGGAACACATATAGAGGAGATACTTGCGAACTGCCCCTAATAGCTCAGGAATTCGAATAACCAAATGTAAATGACACTGAATGTTGTAACGCTGTATATGCAATTGATCAGATATAAATGTTCTTGTAATATACATGGAAGGTAACAAAGGAGGTATATTATGTGGACTGTATTCGCTATATTGCTACCTGTAAAAAAATATGCCTGTCCCTTTCATTCTTATATAAATAAAGGTTTTTTTTTTTAAATTACACCGTACAGTAACAGGAGTCATGGTGTTCTTTATTGCATGAACGTCTTTGGTGAGGGCATTGCTGGCTTGAGTCAGAAGGTAAATCTTCCGACCGGGATGAACCTGGTTTCTATATCCGACACGCGCTACATTGCGGTTGACATTAACTGGTCAAATGCAACCATGAGCACCACGGTTGGCGGTTAACACCTTTTTGGTACTATTTTTATTTAAAAGTTTAAAGATTCATATCTCCAGTTCTCCATTTGGATTTTTGTAATTTTGGTGTCATTTTGTTCATTAAATTATTCTCTATTTTTATAAATTGGTCTGGGATTTTTATTGTGTTGTGTTTTTGCCCTTTTAACTGTTTCGGTAAATTAAGCCCGTCTGCTCTATGCCACAGCTACCAGGGTTTTTCAGGCATAAATTAGTGAAACCTTTACTGAACCTAACACGAATAGTGGCATTACTTATTGGGGTGGACTACCTTTCAACTAAACTAATATTCTATTTTTTCACAAACACAGAGCAAAAGTTGTAAAGGTTCCCATGCACAAAAATATACCTTCATGTGCTCAAGCACACAAATACTGATAAACATACAGACACCCATACATGCAAGCACAAAGCATATGTGCTTGCTAACAAGCAGAGTCTGAGCAAAACAACTAAAGGTATCAATGCACATAGAGACAGACATACATAAATGTACACAAACCAACACACATACAATCATCATCATCAAAACAACTTTATTTCGGTTCAGAAAACCATAAAAGTACATAATAGAAGCATATAAAATAACATGAAAAGTGCGTAAGGATAAAAAAAAAATAGTTCATTACAGTACAGTATGTTAAACAGATTTAGAGTTGTATTACATTCATGAAGAGGAATGCAATTTGGCATACCTCTGTGCTGTCACAATGCACCAGAAAAACAGAAAACCTCAAGAAGAGTCCAAAATGGGCTAAAAAAAGGTTCCACTATGCCATCCGGGATGATGTTATAAAGCTTAGCAGATTGAAAAGTAACTCAGAAACACTTACTAGCTTTATCAAGATTAAAATGCATAGTGCATAAACTACATATAAACATTAGTAACATAAAAAGACACAACCTTAGGGCAGAAGATTCTCACCAACACGCCTCGCCCTATTATGCAAGATTGAACATGAATACTTAGAGATCAAATACACAATGCTACTCCTATTATCTGACTTACAGGCTCTTAGGGCCTCATTTATGAGGCCCCTTGCGCCGCCGGAACATCACTTTCTGTGACTTTCCGTGGCGCACTTTTTTTCGCTTAATGCTGCCTCGTAAATATTGTTCCCTTTGACGCAGTTTTCTGCATTAAAGGAGGGGTGCAATGGGTGTTGCTTAGTGCGTTCCCAGCAACATCCATGGCTTTTTGACACTGCCCCAGATTTACGTGAAATCATAAATCTGAGGCAGCACCAAAAACGTATGCCCCCCCAGGGAGGCGTAAGGGAGGCATAACGAAGAGAAATATCTTTATTTATCCTAATCTTTCCATTTTCAAAGAGGAAAAAGCCTCTTGTGATTGTTTTTGTGCAGGTAGGTTTCCCTTCCTACACAAAAATAATTATCCCCGCAATTCAGGCACCCTTGCACCATGGGGCAAAGGTGCCTGCGTTGGCACACGGCAGCCCATTGTGCTGGCACAGGGGAAAAGGACAGGTATGCGCTGTATCTGATAGATTCAGCGCATTCCTGCCCTTTTTTTTTGCCATAGGGCAGCGCAGCAGGAAGGCCTGCAGTGATGCTCTACAGCAAACAGTAATAAATGAGGCCCTTAGAGCGTTGTGCCTGTCTTCAAGCCCATGCAGCCAACAAAGAGGAACAATCCAATGGGCTGGCTGCTTTACATAAGCACAGCAGAAAAAAAACAAATGTTCGTCGTGTTCCACGTTACAGCCCATGGTACATAGGTTAGAAGAATTGTCATTTTTGTTCCTTGACTTGGTAAAAAAAGCTATAGGCAGAATCCTTAGCCTACATTTTATAAAAGGGGCTCTTGAGAACAAGACAATAACATAGTCCATAAATTCCTTAAATTGTGGAGCACATTTCAAGAACATATAAGAGTCTGTAAGACTTCCCGAGACAACAACAGAAATTCTAGAACAAGAAGCAGTGTTCCAACAGCAAGTTTTAACAGTTTCTCTGGCATAGTTTGGTATTGTAGTAGGATGCAGCGAGTATTTGCTCGTCATAAACTAGTCAACCAGGCTTTTACGTGCGATAGCGTGTGTGTGCCAGATGATTAGCCCCTATCTCCCTAAGACAATCTCTATAAGTGTCTAATTCTTCTGTCGTCCAAAGCCTGATCCAATACAAAACGGGTTTTAGGCAGGCTTTATCTGAAAATTGTCTAATGTTTAAATCATACCTTAATGGGAGTAAAGGGGCACTCTTGGCGAGCCTCAACAGGGATTTGATAACGAGGTTTTCGCTTCTGTGTATTATATCAAGATTGTAGTAACCTCACAAATCAGCCCCATATAAAGCTGCCCCACATGCTTTGGCCTTGTATATCTCCAGAGCCGGTGAGATGGAATATAAAGAGCCCTTTTAGCATACCTAATGATTGACTCAGCTCTATGTTTTAAGGTCAGTGAACACACATACAATCACATGCAGGCAACCTTGGGGACAACAAACACACTCATAACCATTCAGAAAGACACAGGCCATTATACAGAAAAACACAGATTTTAAAAAAAATAACCTGATGTATTGTGGCGACAACAAATGCAGATGGTATTGTACCAGAATATCTAAACCTAAATATTGTCTGACGAAAAGATATTCTGTCCTAAATTTAATTTACAAAAATATTGTCCGATTGGAGGTAATAAGAGAAAATCTACACCCAATGGAGAGACATTTTTTAAGTGATGTTTACACCACAATGTTTATGTCAGGCGAGATTTTGGTTAGCAATAGCTTGACACACAATGGTGGACATATAAACAATGAATGCAAGTGTGCAATTCGATACGTGGATGGCTCGATACATACATGAGGGTGGGTACATGACTGGTGACTTGGGTGGTTGGTGTGATGGTGTAGAAATAAAAACCTTCTTAGGGGTTCACTGATACATCTGGTCCTTAAGACCAACAAGGAAGAGATTGGCACAGAAGCTGTAATATCAAAAAACATGTTTTATTAACCTCAGATGAGGGAGATTGCATCTTACGGTACCCGCAGGCCACTGTAGGAGGCATTCTAATGAGTGCAGAGAACAGGGTCCTTATATATGTATTTGTTACATAGTCAGCATAAAATCAAGGGGAGGTCCTAGCACATACAAGCATGCTTATTGACTAATATGGGTATACAAAATTTGCTTGCTCCACAAAGTGGGAGGAGAGACTAAACTGCTTACATGAGTAAGAATAGCCTGACAGTTCTATACTAGGAGCAGGTGCATTCTACCAGCTAGGCCTCTCTGAGCATGTGCAAGACTCTGGAAGAGGGAGAAAGCACATGGCGAGCACATGGCTAACTAAAATGGCTGCCAAGTACAAAATGGCTTTCAGCTCATGCTAACAGCGATTCCTGCAATCGTTAACAGATGATCCTTTTAGCATGAGCTAAAGACATTCCCATGATCTAGTAGAGACATAGAAAATATTTTGTACATTTTCTTCTCATAAATTCATCAATATCCTATGCTAGGTGGGCATTTACATTCTAAACATTTCATTAAGCAGGTATATACAAGGTATAAGCAGGAGTACAAAGTGAACAGAGCATTGGGTCATACAGGTAGCAAGAGAGAATAATGACTATTATCTCAAACAGAAATCTCAATATTTTCCAATCCTAAGCAGAAAGCAAATACCAAAACCATCTAGTCTAATTTTAAGTTTCAGGGCTCTGATGTATTTCAGTGACTATTTATGTCAATTTAAAAATAGCCAACAGCACATACCTAATAAAAACATTTTCAATAGACTTTCTCAGTATTTTTTATGAGGGCTAAATTATCAATTAATATACTTAAGGAAAGAGTAAAGTAACATGCTCAGATGAACTTTTCTCGTGCAGAATAAACATTACTCTTAAAAAATATTAAAGCAATCAGACATATTATTACAAAAACAATTGTGGCTCCGGGGGACCAGGAGGACCACACAGGGCCATAGGAATTAGGACAAGGAGCCGCAAAGGGCTGCTCCTCCAAAAAAAATGGGACGACCAAAGGGGTACATTACTAAGAAAAAAAAGAGTCCTTGGGAATTTCTAGAACCAACAGCCAGAGGGGAGTCTTCTCCCTGTGTCCGTTTGAGCCTCACAGGCAGGCTCTTGTTGTTCCCACGGTGGAGCTGCACAACTCGCAACTCAAGAATCACAGAGAAGGAAAAGTCTTTCTTTCAGGATAGGGCAATTACCCCCCCAGGGCAAATACCCTCAATGATCCTGTCCAGTGTCTCAGGCAGTGCACCAGTTTTCTTCACTTTAATCTAACAGGCACCAAGGGCACAGCACCTGTACCCTAAACTCAAGTCCTTCCCTAACTCCTGTATTGCACCTCTGGCGCACTGCTCTTTTGTTAGGGCCACAAATTGTACCCAGTGTGCTTGGGCATCTCTTGATCAACAAACAAAGGCGTAGACTTGCATTCACTTGGGACCAGGACTCAAAGGCCTGAAGCAACCCTTGTTTCAAAGGGGGTCACCTCAAGCAAAAGCCTCCTTGCCGTACTTGTCGTTCTGTGACTCTCTCAGCTGGGCATCAAAAACTGGATCCACACAAAGATTTCTCCATCCTGATTTGTAACCCCGTCTTTCGCCCAAGACAGTGGCAGGGGTACACACTTCACGTCCCAGTGCTTCCGCCTTCACTGAGGTCCTAGTTGCCAGCAACGCCTGTGCTGGTTCCTTTCACTTTGACTGTAGGCTGGACTGGTGCTGACTCCCAGGCTGGATCTGATGTCCGGGCCCCTCTGGCAATGGTTGTAAGGCAGCAAATATCTATTGGTGGACAGAACAAGAGGTCTTTAGACAAGGCACAGAAATAATCTAACAACAGAGAGGATAGTCTCAGAATACTCTCTTAGTCCTGGGGCACCCCATACATTAGCAAGGCACCCAAGAGCCACTTCATCTATCTGAGAGTAGAAAACCCTGGACCTATTGGCAAGTATAAAAGGAACGTTTTGGTGAACTGACAAGAGTAATACATCACCCAATCCCAAACAGCCAAGGAAGTCTGTGTTCATTTACTAAATTCTGAGGAAAAGAGAAAAACAATACAGACATACTCCAAATACTTACATTGGTGTATTCCTATATTACCAATCTGAAGAACCCTCAAGAAAAAGGAAATGTTCTACACTTTTACTCATAGATTTTACATTACTTGTACAGGACTGCAGACACTTGTAAAATAATTTCTCTTACATGTTATGCTTAGGACCATGCTCTCATGTTATAGGTGCAGCAGGAAAATCTAAAACTGCTAATTTAACAGGGATTCTTATTGCAAAAAGAACTAAACTTCAACATAGTGAGTACATTTTCTCCAGCAGAACATGTTATGACAAACAAACTCCTATAAAACAATATTTTCCTTCAAAATGTTTGCTAAGGATCACATGAGCGTCTTTCCTGCATTGTACTTTTCACGATCTGGACTATGCAACATCATTTTCAAAAGGAAAAAAACCCTATCTCCAGCTCTAATAAGGGCTGTCAGCTTATTGACAGAGACTAGCTAATAAAAAACTAGCAATGCCCTTGCAAAACTGTATAGAACATGAGAATAACATAAACAATAATAGTGTTGCCACCTGAGATTTTTGAACAGAAACCGCCACTATACAGTTCTCCTTAAAGATCAAATAAGGGAACATCAATCTGTTCTACTCATTCTTTCATACAGGATGGGCAGTAACATAGCATAGATGTTATCATTTTATTAATTCTAACAATTTTAAAACAGTATTACAGAATAGCCAATAACTATCACATGGCCATTTCCTAGACAGCTTAGACAGACTCAAAAAAAAGTGAGAAAAAGAAGAGAGAAAACATAATTTTGCCTACCCTTAATTTGTAGAGGAGCTAGCCTCCTTCCCCCATTTTGACAGTAGGAAAACCTGAAACAGGTTTTACTTCTGTCAACACTTTCAACCCCTATTTGTAGCAACTGGGCACAAACAAACTTGTAGGAGATATCTTAGAAAGTGGCTATTCTCTGATTCAAGCACATCGAGTACTGTAGAAAGCGTCAGCAACAAATGTATCAATTCCTTGAGCAATTGTACTAGATTAACATGAGGGCGCATGAATGCAAACTAAAATCCATTTCCTCCTTATCGTAGCCCCTACACAGTATTCTTTAAACTAAAACCATTATTTTATATACCTGGCAGATCAATGCTCAACTGAGGGCTGTTTTCCTTCGTTTCATATGACTGCGCTAAACGTGTGTTTGCCAAAAATAGGAAGCAAAGCTTCTCTTCCTCTCTTTGCGCTATCATCTCGTCTTTCAAAAACTTTTCGAAGGTCGAAGTGTCCCAGCAAACATTACCCTTCACCCTGCTAAGTTGCTAAATGCAGAACTCCGACCTTTGACCCGTTCAGCAGCTGCTCATTTTGTTTGTGCAAGGCTTGCCATGCGGTTTTCGTAATGCAAAGCAACTCTGGAGAATCACAGCTAAAAGGCAGTCCTGTCCGATCCGTTTGCCAGTAATTTAAAGGTAGGATAATAACGTCTGCTGGTTTCTGTATACTTATTTTCATTTATGTATAGTATGTTGGGTGCAGTAGGTCAGCTGTTTATTCTATACTTGCATATACTTTATTGAAGCCTGAGAGCACGTTAAAACTGCCTTGAGTGGTAGAACTGCTTGTAAAATTGTGAATTTAGCTCAATTTCGACTTTGGTGGTAGAGGCACTTAAAAATGAATATCCTACAATATTTTTGCATAATAGGAACCCCCAGAGTGTTCTCTAGATAGCCCAGGAATGGGAAATCAGAAATGTATAAGATATACCCTTATAAAAATGAGTTTTGTACGGCTGGGTAAAGTGACATTTCACATTTAAGTTCCCTTCTTATTGCGGTACAGCACTGCTTAAATTCAACTTTGATACTAGGAATTCACAGTATGATGATTAGGCTTTATAAAGATGAAAAAACGAATTTAAAGCATTTATGTTTAACAATATATTTTTTCTTCATATAATTAATTTTTTTTTTTTTTAATCAATACCAACCATTTTGATGATTCCACATTTGAAAAGCAAGCTTCATTCGTAGCCTATCATATTTAAACGCATTCATTCATAACCCTAAGCACAGAAGCCTTACTTGAAACATGAAAAGTCTGCGCCACTTTTTAAAAGGACAGTTATCATTTAACATCAGAACCACAGATGTACTTATGTAAAAAAGGCATTAAGAAAGGAAATCCCTACTTTCAATTTTGTTCTCTGTTATCCAAAATAATGAAACTGGTTTTTTGAAACTTTTAAAATAATGCAGGCCCTTATACCAGTTTTACACTGACTTAAAATTTCGCTGACTCAGCATTCCTGTCTGTGGCCGTGATCAGGAATAGCCATATGCTATTTATGCAGCTGTTGTTTGTCAGCAGGCGTCGAATTTTCACGCCTTTCTCAGGAAAAAACCCCTTTATTATTTGAAATACCCTGACAGAGTTAAATCCCCATTTGCTGTGTCAAACAGTTTCTTTTCAGTTAGTCAGTTTAAACACAGCTGTTGGAAAGCTTTTTTCTCGGGTGCTGAAAGAAAAGCATGTCACAGTCTATTTAAAAACTGAGGCATTTCAATGCAGTCAAATCTATCTTTCTATAATGTGTATTTAGTTCAGCAACGACCAAATTCACTCATATGATGTTCATGCCTTTTAATGTCTAATACAATGTATTTAAGGAAAATGCTGTAACATGTATTTTAGTCTATTGATTACAAAACACACAATTTCGTTTTTATTCCTCTGTATGAGGCCTATTTTAATCCTATTGAATACGAATTATAATTTTATCTTTAGCATTGTGGCAATTTGCACACATGTACAGTGTCGTACTCTGTCAATTTAATAGTAACATGCAGCTGTTTAGCATATGTTATATAATTCATTTCTGGATTTTTATTTAATATGTAAGTAACTAAATGACATTTTGCATAACAGAATGATGACAGCAAAAAACATAAACAAACTCATTGAGCTCATTCAGACAGTTACAGAAGGGGGGTCATACACGCAGAGTACACAACACAGCGCGCTTAAAGCTAGACATTCTTTCACAAAGAGTACTCACACAAGTATTACCAATGTCAAACCACAAACCCCACATAGACATTTAAACACACATTTAACCCACAAATCAACACTTAGGACTGCTTACAAAGTGTACGCAAGACCAACCTATTTGTAAATACTAATTGTAAGTCATATTTACAAGAAGAGCTCTCAAAAGTAGCCCAAAAAACTGTTCCATGGTCAAGAAGCCAAAATACACCAAATTCGCCAGTTTTGGCTGGTAGAACACTCAAAAAGCGCTCTGCATATCACCACTTATGAATGTTACTAAGTGCGCAGATCCGGATCCGTTTATGTACATATTTAGAACCTATTTAGGTATCCCCTCTGAGGGGAGTCAACTAAGTACTTACTAAATCCATATCGGTACCTCCAAGACAGCAACACTTTCTGCGAAGTGTGCTAGAAACAGGCATGCCAAAAATATTATAGCATATATAATATTATACTCCAAGTGACACTTAACACAATGTGTGCCGTTCAAGTTTTCAAAGTTAGAGAAAAATCTCCTCATTACCCGCCTATATGTATTGCAATGCATATATAATTACAAAACAAATTCCAAAATTGGCCAATCATACAAACAAAGCCACAGTAAGTGTTACTAAAACTACCTTACCAATCAAAGGCATCAAACCAACAGCAAGTGCCGCAAAACTGCTCTTACCAATCAAATGGTGTCCAGGTTCCAACTGCCAAGTTCTGAGTGACCTAACGGTCATTTTAAAATACTCACGCCAAAGAAGTTCTCAGTCGGGAGCGGCAAACACTTGGAGGATCAGATCAGGAAGACCAGAAATATACTGGGCTGGAAGACAAACAATCTCCGTGCGCAGGGTACCTCCTCAGTAGATTCCTGTCCTGTACTCCTCAGTAGATTCCTGTCTCCCTTCAAGACCACTCCCTTGGATAGCCGCTGCACCGATGAGGTCCACTTTCGGGCGCCATTTGTAGAAATAAAAACCTTCTTAGGGGTTCACTGATACATCTGGTCCTTAAGACCAACAAGGAAGAGATTGGCACAGAAGCTGTAATATCAAAAAACATGTTTTATTAACCTCAGATGAGGGAGATTGCATCTTACGGTACCCGCAGGCCACTGTAGGAGGCATTCTAATGAGTGCAGAGAACAGGGTCCTTATATATGTATTTGTTACATAGTCAGCATAAAATCAAGGGGAGGTCCTAGCACATACAAGCATGCTTATTGACTAATATGGGTATACAAAATTTGCTTGCTCCACAAAGTGGGAGGGAGACTAAACTGCTTACATGAGTAAGAATAGCCTGACAGTTCTATACTAGGAGCAGGTGCATTCTACCAGCTAGGCCTCTCTGAGCATGTGCAAGACTCTGGAAGAGGGAGAAAGCACATGGCGAGCACATGGCTAACTAAAATGGCTGCCAAGTACAAAATGGCTTTCAGCTCATGCTAACAGCGATTCCTGCAATCTTTAACAATGGTATGTGGGATAATGGAGTGATAACTTTGAATGGGTCGTGGGTGGATATATATATTGAGAGATGATTGTATACATATGCGTGGATGGATTGTCCAGTGCTCCATATATCCATTCACCTATTCATCCACCATTCATCCATAGTATCACTCATCAATTCATCCATCAATGCACTCAGTTATTTATTACATCATCCATGCACACTGTCAGTCATTCACTCAATTGTCCATTAATGAATTCACTTTCAGTCATGCACCCATTCATAAAACCACACACAATAACTTGCAAAACAATGAGAAAGCACTCGCTTTGCTATTTGGCTTTTTTCTGATTGGATGTTGGTATCTATGGCTCTGTCTCTTTCTTCACACATCTGTAGATTTCATCATTCACACTGTTTTTCTGAAGTGACTCAAGAATACATATTTACTTTAGTCAAATGCAATTGAATCACAATGGTATACAGGTTTCAGGAAAACCCTTTAAGGTCCCCATTCACAAACATTTTTCTGTGAGTAGTTGAGGCTTTCTCGGTCATGTAAATAATACCTACTTTTGCAACAACAACAAAAACATCTTGATTAATCGATCCCTGAATGAAATATCGGTTTGTGACTGAATAGAGTGTAAATGTGTAAATTCATTATGTAGCTACTTTGTTAGCACTGCATCTGAGTGGCACGAAGCAGACTCAGAGAAGTCCAAAACAGCAGTAGAAAAAAATATTGCTCAGCCACAACCTTTGGTAACAAGTTACGACCTGCTGCCAGGTGTCTTATAGGATTGTGATTTTATGAAATGACGAGTTTGGCAGTGTGGGAGTGGACCGCCATGCCAGTGGCCCGCTCTTGTATCGCCAAACCTGTGGTAGGATCACCAACCAGATTACGAGTTTCCTCGTGTCTGGCAGGCTGTTTTTGACGTTCCCACGGCGGTGCCTCTAAAAATGGGCACGGCAATTGTAATGCCAAAAACAGTTCCTGCACGGCATGGATTATAAAGTCCAAGTCCAAGCATATTGCTGCCTCTACACCACTGCACCACTGCCAGGGAACATCGGTTCCCTTGCGGGCCGCGCTTGTAATCAGGGCCTTATTGTACACATATCTAAAGTCTGTAAAAATTGTCAATAAACTGGTTAAGCCTAAAGTGCTCTGCTTCGCCTGTCAGGAGTTCTATTGATCAAAATTACACCGTACAGGGGGGGCGTGGCCGGCAGCCAATGAAGATGGCCGCCGCCTCGTAGAGCTCCGGACCTCCGGGGGCTTAAAACTTAAATCCGCCACATTTATCCGCAACCCCACCCAGCCAAAATCGCCTGCGGGAGCGCCGGAACTCCTCCCGCATCCATCGAGCTACTCGCCTCGCTCGCAGCGACTGCCTCGGCGCGGGTTGGCAGTAATATCCAGGTTGCGGCTTTGAGACGCGCCGCTACCGGGGACTGGCATGGGTGCTGCGCCCAGCGACGACATCCGGGGGCGCAGGCCCGGCGGCGCTGAGTGGCGAAGTGCACCCTGGGCTGCTGCGCCGGAAGAGCGACTCACCTGCCGAGACCCTCAGGCTTCCGCCTACAGCCTTGGCCGAGTGACGGGACCCTCGGAGAGTTGCACGTGGGGGGTCCCGCCGGCCCTGTGCATCATAGGCCGGAAAGAAGCGGCTGGCCTCAACGTCCGCGCCGAGGTGGGGACTGGTGATCGGGCGCAGGCGGACGGACAAAGGGGCTTCCAGCATAACCGGCGCATTCAAGCCTCCTGCGCGCCGCTGGCCCATATGCTTTAACACGCTGAGGTACGCCCTTCATGCGCTGAGCAGCCGCCGCAACCATCCACCGCGTGGCCACGCATCCCTCCCGAATGCCAAGGCTCAACAAGGGCCGGCTCTGCACCAGATAACAGCGGGCCCCTGAAATACAGCCAAGCCTGCTGAAATGGACCGTTTACCAGCGCTAGAGCCCCACATCTGTAGAGGCCCACACAACTGACCACTCCGGGGCCGGGGTGACCCCACCCTCACCTGTCGCGGCCCATGAATAGACCGCTCCAAGGCTTCGGTGTACTGGAACCACAGCCCGCCCCGGGAGCACAGCTCTCCACGCTCCGTGCCTGTCCCAATCTGAACCCCACGTTCTAGCCTCATAACGAAACCTACAGTGGAACGCACCGGTTGGTAGGAAACCCGACAGGCCGCGTGCGCCACGAGGTAGCACAGGCAGGCAGCAGTGAATACTGCCTTCAGGTGGCCAGTGACTGCGGGTGGTGGCTGCAAAGTGAGGCAAGATGGGGGGCCGGGGCCAACGAGTGACCCAACAAAATAAACTGGAGAAGTACGCTTTCTCCAAAACGGACAAAGATACTCACGACCGCACTGAGGCTGAAGCGGCGTCAACTAAAGAGACTACGCCAGGGAAAGAGATCATGCTACAAGACATCATGACCACCCTCAATAAGGTACACACCTCTCTGGAGTCCCGTATAGACACTGTGACCACTGAACTCTCACTTATCCGTGCATACTTCAGGAGCCTTAGCTCTCAGGTGACGGAGGTAGAATCAGCAACGGCCACCATAAGTGCCGACACAGCCTCCCTGAAGATACAAGTGAAACAGCTGGAAACAGACAACAGAACCATGGCAGCGAAGTTTGACGACTATGAAGGTCGCTCCCGCCGTAATAATGTGCGCATCGTGGGGGTGCCGGAGGAAACGGGGGGCCCTGCCCTGGACCTCTTTGTGGAGGACTTGAACAAGAACCACCTGCAGCCCAGAGGACTCTCCAATTACTTTTCGGTCGAACGGGCCCACCGGGTCCCCGAGGGCAGGCCCGGGGCGCCCCCGCGGCCTATTCTAGCACGCATTTTTAATTTCCGTGACCATGACCTCATCCTCCAGACGGCGAGAGCGGCCCCAGAGATCCGATACCAACAAAGCGCGATATCTTTCTTCCCAGACTACACCGCGGCTGTGGCCAAAAAGCGGCGGAATTTCATAGCGGTGAAGCAAGAACTTAGGAACCGTGAACTCAAATACTCTATGCTATTTCCAGCAAAACTGAGAGTAGAGGCGGATGGGAAGGTATGGTTCTTCACCAAACCGGAGGAAGCACAGGACTGGCTGGAGGGGTGGCGCCAGGTCCAACACCGTGGAAAGCCTGGACGAAACGCCGCTCGAGACACAACAAAATCACAATCCCTGGACCAGATGGCAGGCTCGTCAGAATCAGGGACCTGGCCCGAGGAGGACTGAATTGGGCATACTAGACACTGTGTGAGACACTAATGCACGGGCACCTGCTCTGTAATCCGGATGGTGATGGCAAACGAAGACGCACGCCGCTGAGGCCCCGACACATGCAGGAGGGGGGCTAAAAGCCCCTCCATTGCCCCAATGAGACAGGAACCTACCAAGGGGCGATCGATTAGTGATCCTCTGAGAGACTCTGTGTGGGCAAGGAGTTCCCGGCATCTCACTAAATTCATTTAAGTAAAGCTGGGAGGGTAGCCCTGCCCTCGAGAAGGCCCCCGAGGGGGCAATACGAGAGCCCTATCCCCCCACAAAGGTACTGGGTAATGGGAATTAGGCACTCTGCAAAGTTGGGGTGGCGGGAAGTTTTGAAACCGTCTTGCAGGGAGGCAGGGAGGCGGGGGATGTGGGGATTTTTTGGGGAAGTTCTGATTTATTGAATTTGTTTGTTTATGTATGTTATTTGGCACACTATAAGCACATCCACACTATTCGCGCGTTACCACAAAACAATCTAGATCGCATAGAGCGGGCGACACACATCCCCCATGCCGATGTCACATGATCCCATAATGCCTAGGACACCCCACACACAGCACTTACCAATTATATCTTGGAATGTTAATGGTCAAGATAAGCTTAAAAGAGGACTAGTTCTACAATACTTAAAGCGTAAGGCGCCAGCAGTGACTCTATTGCAAGAGACCCACTTAACGGGGACAGTTTGTAAAGCCCTAGATAGGTGGGGTTTTAGGCTCGCGGTACACTCGGAGTTTACATCTGGTTCGCGGGAGTGGGAATCCTCCTTAAGAAACAGTACCCGATTGTCGTTAAGCACACATACACAGACGACCAGGGCCATTTTGCGGCGCTGTCGTGTCAATGGGAAGGGCGCATGGTTAACATAGTGTCTGCCTACATCCCGCCCACGCTCCACTCGTCCACATTTCAGGCGCTCAGCGAATTCCTTCTCCGACTCCCACAAGGCTACTTAATAATAGGAGGAGATTTCAACGCCACTCTAGATGACGCTCTAGATCGCACACACCACCTCGACAGCAACACCAGTCACACTCTGTCCCGACGGACTTCCTAGACGCCATAGGCATGGTGGACATTTGGCGCTCCCACTTTCCACGGACGCAACAATATACGTATCACTCGGATGCACACAATAGCCTCTCCAGAATTGACTACATACTGGCGCCAGCAGCCGAACTTGGAAACTTTTTAACGATAGCACATTTACCGAGAGGCATTTCTTATCACTACCCGGTCAGCACTCTATACACTTGGTATTCCACAGCGCAGAGCCCCATATTCCCCATACCCCAGATACCTCAGGGCCCCTGAGATACGGAAGGGACTGACTGACACTACCAAATACTATTTTAGCGAAAATGCACATTCCGTCTCTTCTCCACTACTCCTCTGGGAGGCGTACAAATCAGTGCTCCGTGGACAAGCGGTCCCACTTATCACCCACCATAAAAGAGAGAAAGTGAGAATTGTAGAGACACTCGAACAGACGGTGGATGACCTGGAAAGAGCCCACAGTCAGGACCCCTCTGACACGAACACTCATCTATTGCAACTTAAGAAGCAGGAGTATAAAGAGCATTTGTGGGAGGCAGCGAAAACGCGACTCTCCCATACCCAACACACTATCTATGAAAGCGGAGACAAAGCCGGCAAGCTATTGGCCTGGCTTGACAAAAGAGAAAAGGCAGATAGATGGATCGCAGAACTCCAACTTCCCACGGGTGACACCACTCGGAATCCCCAACGCATAGTAGACCTACTTGCGCATCACTACGAACAGATCTACACTTCCACACTCACACTCACACAAACGGACGCAGAGGAGTTCCTCCGGGATATTAAACTTCCTAGACAAGCAGAGACGGAGTCTCAATTGTTATAGGTAGAGCTCTCCGTGGAAGAAATCGCGACGGCAATCGGTAAACTGCAGTCTGGAAAAGCACTAGGCCCAAACGGTATCCCTATAGAGTGGTACAAACGTAACGCAACGACACTCACACCGTACCTGGCAGCAATGTACGAGGCCAGCTTGGACAGGGGGGAACTGCCACGAGACCAAAGAACGGCAACAATAGTGGCCATCCATAAACCCGGCAAACCCGCGCAGGAGTGCTCCTCCTACAGGCCCATATCTCTGATCAATGCTGAGGCCAAGATATTGGCCAAGACCCTAGCCAACAGACTCACGCCACACCTAGCAACACTGATACATCCGGATCAATCCGGGTTTATGCCGGGGAGAAATACAGCTTCAAATCTTAGGCGCCTTCACAACGTGTTGGGCCGTAGACATACCATTCAGGAAGAAGCCGTTGTGCTGTCTTTAGACGCGTGCATGGCCTTCGACACAGTTGAATGGCCCTTCCTCTTCGCTGTTCTCCAAAAATTGGGGTTCGGACCGAAATTTTGCTCCTGGGTCAGACTTCTCTACACTGCTCCCTTGGCCCACGTAGTGGCCAATGGGCATAGGTCGGGAGATTTTCCATTGCATCGAGGCACGAGACAGGGCTGCCCGCTGTCGCCACTTCTTTTCGCCCTGGTGCTGGAGCCTCTGGCGGCTTGGGTACGACAGGACCCGGTCATCCAAGGGCTTAGATGGACTGAGGGATATGAGGATCGTATATCTCTGTATGCGGATGATATCCTTCTATATATGGCCTCTCCAAGACGCTCCCTGTCCCGTCTATTAGATATTTGTAGCTCCTATGGACGTTATTCAGGGTACACGATCAACTGGGCGAAATCGGTGCTCTACGTCTTGAGGGATCCCTCTCCACTCCTCCCGGCTGGCTGCGATGTAACAATAGTAGAGGACCCTTTTAAATATTTAGGGATTCACGTCACCCATAACCCGGAAGTATTCATGACCCTGAATCTTCAAGCCCCTTTGAAACGGTGGCAAAGAGATACCAAACACTGGCAGTCGCTGCCTCTGTCACTCCTGGGAAAGGTGGCGCTTTTCAAAATGATGGCGCTCCCCAGGTTTCTTTACGCCCTCCAAAACGCACCCTTCTTAGTCCCCCAGACCTACTTCCGCGCCATCGAGGCAGAAGTTACTAAACTCCTCTGGGACAATAAGCCGGCCCGCATAGCTATGGTGAAACTATATCACACCTGGTACGATGGGGGCATCGCACTCCCGAACATACAGTTTCATTACTGGGCCGCTCAGCTGATAGTGGTTAACCACTGGATTCATGTCCCCCACACAGACCCAGCCTATGCCCTCGACAGGTTGCAGTTGGGGGAGACGGGGCCTCACCGGGCGCTCTATAACAAGACCCGGTCCCTAATGGGCCCCACAAACCACACACTCCAGGTCTGGAATATAGTGCAAAAAAAGTTAGGGTGGCATAACATACTCACACAAGCAACACCCCTCTGGGTTACAGACAGGCTGGGAAGGTTGGAAAAAAGTAAAGGTTTTAACAACTGGGACCTTATTGGGATATCCAAGGTGGGCGACCTCTAGGTACGGGGATAAATGATCACATTTACACAGCTCCAAACACAGTACAAAATGGCGTCAACGGAGCACTTCCGTTACCGGCAGATCAAGCACGCTCTTGAAGCGGCAATTCCTCCTGACACCACCCTAGCTGAGGCCTCCCCACTAGAAGATAGGCTACTGACGGACCATATGGACAAAAAAGCAATATCTATGACCTATCGGAAAATTATTAATAACATGCCAGATCCGGCGCAGAAGCTTAAAGACAAATGGCAGGCAGACCTGGGAGAGTTAGATGATACGGATTGGCAGGAGGCGCTGGCGTCCCCTAGAGAGGTAGCGATCGCATCTAAATTACGTCTTGTACAACTCAAAATTTTCCAGAGAATCTATTACACCAGAACTACTCTCTGTAAGATCGGGAAAGTGGACAACCCACTCTGTCTGCGACAATGTGGGGAGGTTGGCACATTTTTTCATACTATATGGACATGCCCTGCAGTAGCGTCATACTGGGAGTCAGTTATGTCTCTTATCACGAGGGTGAGTGGGAACCTAGTCCCTACAGAGCCCAAATGCTGTTTACTCAATATCTGGGATGCGACAGATCTGAATTCAACATTACAGACCTGGGCTATCCTGGGTATTATGCTAGCCAAGAGGAATATTGCTAGACACTGGGGTGGGGCAACCGCCCCCACGCTCGCGGAATGGTGCAAAGATATGGACACAGCCATGGTGGCGGAAAAGACTGTATATATTCACAGGGGATGTCCCAAGAAATGGATAAAAAAAATGGGGGGGCTGGAACACATATAGAGGAGATACTTGCGAACTGCCCCTAATAGCTCAGGAATTCGAATAACCAAATGTAAATGACACTGAATGTTGTAACGCTGTATATGCAATTGATCAGATATAAATGTTCTTGTAATATACATGGAAGGTAACAAAGGATGTATATTATGTGGACTGTATTCGCTATATTGCTACCTGTAAAAGAATATGCCTGTCCCTTTCATTCTTATATAAATAAAGGTTTTTTTTTTTAAATTACACCGTACAGTAACAGGAGTCATGGTGTTCTTTATTGCATGAACGTCTTTGGTGAGGGCATTGCTGGCTTGAGTGTTCTTTTTAACTCTCGTTGCCCTTTGCAGAAGAAGAGAGGAATTGCCGAACAATGCCTACACGTGGATTCTCTGCAGCTATCGTATAATCTCACAAGTTATCTTATGATGCCATCAAGAAGGTGGTGCCACTAAAGACATAACTGCACACCACATAACAGCTAATCGATTAAACGGATTGTGCATCGCTAAAAGGGAGATTAGGGCCAACAATGCAATGTACAACAACGCTAAAATGACTGCCAATGTACCTTTGTTTTCCCCTAGAACTGGCACTAGTAAATCAGAAATTAAAAGAAACCGTCTTGAAGCGCAGTTAAATTGTGACCTGTGCAGCAGGCATGCATATTTAGCCTTCCATTGAGGCCCTAATGACTACTAAGATGTACTATTGTGGAGCCAGGCAGCCTGCCAGGCAAACTAGAGTAAGCCCAAAGTCCAGCCCCACAATTTGAAAAGCAGCGCAGAATGCGGCAACCAGCCGCCGGTTTGTCACTTACAACGGGGACCACTGGAATTATGTGACAGGAGAGGGCCAAATTATGTGGCAGGGTTGAGTAAATTATGTGACAAGAAAAGACAAATTATGCGGAGTAATGCAGCGCATTTTTTATAGAATTACTTCATTATTTTGTACTTTTTAAACTTGTCTGCGTTGGCTACACCTCACTAGTACCAGTTTAATACCCAAATGTAACAATAAGCAACAGAAAGGTGACCAATTAACCTTTGCAAAAGGCCTTCCAGTGCGCGGCAACTTCTGCTGCTGTGTTTTTAGTAACTTTTGAACGGTTTGAGCTAGAAACAAAATGTATTTTTTGTTAAAATCTGCAGCAAATCTATAAATATGCGAAAATCTCCATGGCCACACAATCGCATAATTCCAGTGGCCCTGCTTATAACCCACAAAATGGTGGACCAGTGATGTCTGAACATAGAGGGGCAGATTTACAAGCCCCATACTCCACATTTACGCCACCGTTGCGTCACTTCTGTGACGCAGCGGCGGCGCAAACCATGCGCCACGTTGCGCCTTATTTACAACGTGGCACATCTAGGGAGATGCGTCACGTTGTAAAGCCCTGCGCCACATGAAACCTGCGTTAGGTTTCTTGTGGGCGTTCCGGCGCAGGGTGGGCGTTCCGTCGCAGAAACGCCTCTTAAAAGTGACGCAGTGAAATCTACAAGATTTCACTGAGTCACTTTTACGTCCATGCTGCGTCAATACCCTGCGCCTGCTTGAAGCAGGCGTAAGGAGTGACGCAGCATGTTAGGCATAGGGCGCCCCTGAGCATTGCTGGAGCCGCGTCGCGCTTGTGACACGACTCCAGCAATGCGCCGCCCTTACGCCACAGGATGCGGCACGCATCACCCTATCCTTGCGCCACGGTGCGCCGCATTGTAAATGCGACGCATTTGTGGTGGCGCAGGGAGGGAATTGCGTGTCGCATCTGTTCTGGCGCATCCCTGCTGATTTGCAGTAATGCGCCAGAACTCGTAAATCTGCCCCAAAATGCTTAAAAATCATGATGCTAGTCACACCACTGAAGCTCTTTGGGAATCCACTTGCCATGACTCAGTCCACTGCCATTTAGAAGATAATATAGGCAAGTGAGTGCCCATAGGCCAGGCACAATAATTCAGTGCACAAATAGTTATTGTGTCCCTACGAAGGCGTATGTGTTTAATGTGATTTAGGGAAATTAGCAGGGAATGATATGACAAATATCACACAAGCAGATTAATGAAAGAAATACCAAATAATTCATAGCCTAGCTCTCAAGGTCATGCTGCGGTACTCCACAATCTCCCTTTTTCTAATGGCAGGAATTGCTAACTCTTTCAAACCTGTTTTTCATTTTGAATTCTAGCTCTTGTAGTCTTGTTTTTTAATGTAGTGGAAAAACTACAAGTTACAAAGTGGCAAGAAGCAAACAGGACTGGATAAGGTTCTCATGCCTTACATGGAAGAACTTGAGTGCTCTGCTGAATGCATTCCAACACTATTCGAAGTAAATTCACATAATATATAAAATACTGTGATTATTCATGTATAATATACTACACACAATGAGTCCTGTAATTTTTGTATCTGTTTAATGTGTGATACAAACATATTCGAGCATATGCCTCAAATATGATTATTACATGCAGCGAAGAGTGAGCGCACCAATTGCATTTTGAAATGGCAAGTCCCAGAGACATTTTAAGGCATAGTCAAAGTGTGAAATTACCCAGGGGGCGCCACCTTCTAAACCCCAATACCCCCGCCCCGGAAAAGTGAATTTCTCTCTGTTTCCTCTCTGACTATCCTATTTCACTATCTAAACCCACCTCTCTCTCTCACAGTCTGAATATGTATACCTATGACTCTGTCTCTCGAACCTGTATCATTTTACAGATTTTTGGGGTCCCAGGCAAGACATATTTCCACTATATTTGTGTAAACATGTTAAAGTTTAACATATAATTTATTATTGTTTGGCATTGTGGGGACTGGAATTAGCAGGAAATGAGCAGTAAAGTTAAAATGTGTTCTGTACAGGATTCCTCCAAATATGTCTTGCCTCGGGCCCCAAAATCCTTAAGATGACACTGGCAAGCCCTTCTGACTTTGGTAGCTTGCGTGCTGCATTCACTTGCATAGGGAGTTTTCACATGCCTTCTGTGCACTGTCTTGGCTGCAGTGCCCAGAGACATTCTTTGCCACACCCTCTTTCTGTCTCCTTGTCCCACTGTCTGTCTTCCTTGTCTTAATGTTCTTTTATATCTGTATAAATGTCCGTGTCGTCCTGTGTCAGTGTATGTACCTGCTTATACATGGTAACCAATATTATGTCTTTAATTTCTTTTGTGTTTCTGAGTCCACACTTTTTACATTTCCCAAAAGTCACTTAATGCCTCCATAATAGTTTCTTAATCCTCTCTTGTACACTCATGCTACTAAGGACCACATTTTTAAACTGCAGTTTTAAAAAAACTATCAAAATCCTGTGTTTCGTTCAGATCACATAGGTTAAACATACCTAATTGTGCAATCCAAAAATTGTCTCTTTGCAATAATTCCTTTTCAAAGTTTCCCCAGCTTTGTAAAATCTTCTGCTATCATCAAATTCTGTTCTTCCAATGACAATCAGAGAGGATATGTTTATTTCTTGCTCTCCTTAGAGAAAAGCTAGTATCTTTGCCCATGTTTTTACACGTTCCGTGTTACTATAGCTTTTTTTTAAAAAAGAACTGACTTGTATTGAACAGTTTCTAATATCTGTTTGTAACAAATATCTAACTGGTTTTCATATGCTTAATTTTGCACTAGAGGTTTTATTTTTATTCTTCATATTTCAAAACATGCTCGCTGTTTCATATGAAGAAGCTATGTGCCAAGGTTTTAAGTGGTTTTTGGAAAAGGTGATGGCGTGACCATGTATTATATGGGATAAAGTACCCCCTGGCATACATGATAAAGATATTGCTGGTTACCTCGGAGGTCCATAACCTTATAAAGGAACTCGGCCTTTAGTCTTGTTCCTCTATATAGCTATGGAACTCATCGGTGACTTGCAATATCCTTATAATTTACTGCAGGTGCTACTTTATCCTTTATATTATTTGATGTAATCTCTAAATGTAAGGTCTTTGCATAAAGGTATAGTCTAAAGTTTCATAACATACTCTACTGTAAAGCAATAATTAAACTTTTTATATGACGCATCAATTCCAGCAGGCTGAATAAGCATCGATATTTCATAAACCAAAGTGAACCAGATAGTGAGACCTCTTGACACACATGCACAGCATAGCACCGAAGTCATACAGTTACTGAAGTGCCGCTGCCTACCCTCATACTTTCCAATGCCCACAATAAGAATCAAAAGCAGTTTAGACAGCCATCCCATAATGTCACACATGCATCCTATCACTAGACCCTTCTAGTTGTCAAAGCGATGCCACCTGAATGCAGATTCCAGCTACTCATGCATCTCATATTCGACCATTCCACACAAACACATAATGCAGCACCGAAGTTATGCAACAAGCAAATTGATGCTCCTCAGCAAAATAACCTGTTATTCATGCAAATGCAATGGGCAAGTTACAGCTGAACAGCACAGTAGGCAAGCCATCCTACTCTCATGTGCGCATCTCAGCAATACAGCAATAAAGCTGTGAAAACAATGCTGTCCTAGAAGCCAATACCTCCCCTCACACCATCTTCACAGAGCTAACAGAACCCATCAACCAAAACATCTGTCATTGTCTAGCACACAAAACAACACTAAAACCATATTCTTGAGCAAGGGATGTCTCCCTTGCTTAACAACCAAGCACTGCCGGTTGGGCAATGGACAACCAATCACCTAATGAAGTGAGATAGACATCCACGTCCTCTAGCTCATGCAAGCAGATGCCTTATATATCCAAGACAGAAGCATAAAGTGCTTATTCCTTTAAACCAGTAGGGATCAGCATAAACTACTACAACGAACAGAGCCATCATTACACGAGCAGGATACAGTTATACATTGCTGCAGTGAATACAGCCTACTATAAACTCCAGATCCTTTCATAAGAACACCCCCAAACTGCAGAGTAGTGACATTTGCAGCCCATCACTTTTTCAGTGGATGATTGTTATCAGAACATTTGACAAGAGAGCAGAAAGTGCCTCTCAGATTAGCTGAGCACAAAAAGGGACATTCAGGTGTAGGGGTCTTACAAAGTAACGCTGATATGTCAAGTATATGTGGAGCTCAGTTGAATGCACCACTGTGAAACATGATTGTGGATTCTCCAGCAGAAAGTATATGAATAATACATGTTCCATGACTTTCTATCTTGCCTTGGCTATTTAACCATAAACTAGTTGAATGTATTACTCCAGCTGAAAACATATCACATATTCTTATTGCCAATGTAGATATCTCTTTTTCAAGTAACGTACTGTTTTCATGAATACCCCCGTGTTTTATTCCGATCCCTTTCTCCACTGCCTCATGGAGCTCAGTATATATTTATTGTCCGATAGTATATGACTTTGATGACCGATTTCTTGGACTGTAAAGCATTGCTAATCAAAATGCAGACTACAGCACTGGAAACTGGGGTGTAGCTTCCATTGGTGCAGCAGGCGCAGTGGCACCGGGCCCAGAGGCCCAAGGGGCCCACCAATCCTTCTTATTACTGTATTTCATAGTTCAAATAGCGGCCACGGGGGCCATTTCCTTCCTTGCACTAGGGTCCATGACGCACTGGCTACGCCACTGACTTGGAAACGTACGCAGGGAGGCTGTTTCCTGTGTGCACGAGGCATGGTAGCCTCATGAATAATTGTGCAGTTCACATCTGTGCTCTGACTCTGACTGTCTCAAGGAGCGGCCTGCGTGGGCGAGGGGACGGGAAGCTGTTCCGTCATGTTCCAAAGGAGAATGAGTACAATTATCCGGTAAATGGAGCGCATTCTTAGGCTGTGTTTCACAAACATTTCAACTTAAAAAAAGGCAATGGGGTAGAGCGCTTTAAGTGTTTAGTAAAGTGGTTAGTAGCACCTGGTGAATTTTGAAACCGGTGGGTTGCTGAAACCTGCCTCACACTGGACTGAGCAAGTGAGTGAGGCAGACATCCTGCTCTGCCCAGTTAGGGGTATGAGAAGGGGGTGTCCCCACTAAGAGAAAGTTTTGAAAGAAAAACAGAGCCAAATGGTGCATTTTACAGTTACAGCACCTTTTTCACATAAATTGACAAAAAATCTAAGGGCTCTGAAAGGACAGTCATGATATATTCCAGTGATCTTGTTGTGAGCCAGGCAAGCAGTACCACCCCAAGATTTATTTGGAATAGCCCGCCCCAAACAAGCTTTGAAAATATAGCAACATAACAGTAGATTTTTCAGAATAGTCTTTTCCTAAAAATGGTGAAATGTATTACAGATACCTAAAACTTCTGATCATTCAATGTTAAATGGCCTATCACTTGTCAAATGTACGTAGCAATGTTCTTAATTTCTGTCATTTCTTCCTCCTACTCTTCTGAGTAGCTATTGAGTCTGGCTACGACTGAGAATTCATTGAAAGGAGCAAGGTAGAATAATGGAAAAGTATGCAGGTTTTCGAGTAACAGGCCAGCAAATCCAAAATGTTAATGCCACTGCCCAATGTCATAGAATTCACAGAATTAGGCATCAGGGAAGTTACACCATTCGTATATGCTCTGTCGTGATATAATGGAACACTTTATCAGTATAGATAATGAAATGCCTCCAAGCAAGTCATGAATTAGCAGCTCTAGCAGTAAGCACCCTTTTGTATCAAGGAACCAAAATCAGCAATACCCTCACTGAACCCCTTATGAATTATCCCTCAAATATCAACTTTAAGTGTAATTCTGAAATGCAGTCGTTCTGTACGAAACACCAGTTTGTCTATTTCTGAAAAATTGAGAAATTTGCCAATTCATTATATAAATTTCATTTTGGATAAATATGTTCAATTCCTGCAAACAACAGCTGTTATTTTCATGAAAAAATATTTTCGCAAAAAATGCAAGCTTTTAATTTTAGTAAAATAGTGTTTGACCCCAAAAGTTTGGCTTATCTTTTCCATCAAGCTCTCGCATGGACTATTGTAAATCAAGGAATTATTCTGCCTTTAGTGCCAATTGTGAGAAACTGGGTTGTTGGTTGAGTGGGGTGTTGACCCAGCTCAAGCAGTAGCCACAATCGTGGGGTGTTGACCCAGCTCAAGCAGTAGCCACAATCGATGTCACGGCGAACCACAAAAGTCACCAACTTAACATGTTCTTAACCCTCTGGTAGTTTGGCACAAAAGCAGTCAGGCTTAACTTAGAGGCAATGTGTAAAGTTCGATCAGCTGATATGGCTTCCTCCAACATCAAGTTAAAGCTCAGCCCTCACGAGATTGAGGCAAACTTATGACAGCCAGCTCTCCGGCTACTATTATAACCCCAGCCCAAGCACCTATTAATAGTGATTGACTCAAAATGAGAGAACTTGTGATCAACATTTTATCCAACAGGTCCCCAGTTCCTTTCCGATTCCCATTGATGAATGAAAGATTGTTTCCTAGAGCGTAGCTGGACTAAAATTGAAACTTGCCGACTATGATAGGGGTCTTTTGTGGACTCTTTTGACATTTGTATCTTTCAAGAAACATGATGTGTTGACCCTGTCTTTAGATCGGGGTTTACAAATTACTACTGTGAGGCAACTTCTGTGGGAAAGCAGCACCCTGCTGGCAGTCATGTAATATGGGTTAAAACATTGCTCAGTTGCAGTATGCAAAGGCTTCCCTTAAATTCACTTGACATTCTTGGCTTGCTGTTTTCAGCTGCCGATGGGAAGTAGTTTTACATTTTTAATGTGTAAAATACACCATGTGGCCACAATAGAAAGTTGTGTGCACTTTCCAGGCCTAGAGGAATTTGTTAATGGTATCTTGACTAGGGGTCTGGCTATAATTGCTGGGGATTTTAATGTTACTTATGAACCATTTGATGATTCTGACCTTGGTATTTTTGAGGAGGAAGACAAAGCCTGGGGCATACCGCAACTAGATCTAGTGCCGCTTAAAAGGTATTCTGCTTTAGCAACTGAACTCCTAGGGCTCACATTGACCATAGGTCTTAGAGCCTTTAATAGCAGATCCCTTTCGGACTTGGGTGGTGGGCACACGTTCAAGCGATACAATTAATTCAGTAGAATTGATTGTATTCTTCTTTCTCTGGATCCATGACCTTACATGCTGGATATGATGGCCATTCCCAGAAGTGACAGTGACCACAATGCCCTCCAATTGATAATGAAAGGGTCCCTGCTAAGGAAAAGCGAATTACAGTATTCTAGACATCAGTGGGATATTATCCTTGCTAACAACAAACAGTCCTTAAAATGGCCTATTGTTAAATGTGATCCTAATATCTTGGCTCAAATGTATGGAAAAGTCGCTGACTTTATGGAGCTGATGGTGAGTTTAGAACAGACGAGAACTGTGTAGTGTAACACCTCAAATACCATGATGTCCTATTTGACCAACTTTGTGCTTTTTTTCAGGGAGTGCATTGGGCCACCTAATGGCAGAACTAAACACCCTTGATGTAATATGCTCTGCCAAGACTTCTTTAAAACAGTCCATTAAATCAAATAACAGTGACCAAATTGTATCAGCTAGGAGAGAGCTTAAGAACCAGCTCAAGTATGCAAGATCTTCATGGGAGACAGATGTGTGGAAAGATCTGGTTATGGCAGTGAGAACAAGGGATATCAAATCCTTTTGGAATATAGTTGCCCACGGAAGTAAATCTGAAGTTTCTCATGTGAATTTCTTCCTTCAGCCTCAAACTTGGGTTGATCATTTTGAGGAATTTTATTCTGATGTTGACATTATATCTGGTGAGGCTTCCCACCTAGATCGACTTAATCCCAAGGAATTGTTCTACCCCCTTGAAATAGCTATTAAAGAGACCCTTGAGGCCTTGATAGCCTTTGTTCCTGGAAAAGCCCCTGGCCCTGAAGGCATACCATGTGATTTATTTGCCCCAGAACCTTTTATTTGGGGTCCCTACTTAAATCTCCTCACAAATTCCATTTTGAGGGGTGGGCAGTACCGAAGTCATGGAATCATGCAGAAATAGTACCTATTTATAAACAGGGCAATTGAGACGATCCCCGTAATTATAGGACTATCAGCTTGATAGACGGGATGCAAAAACTATTTTGCTACCAAATCCTGGGGAAACTTCCTGAATTTGTCCAGGAGAATAACATACTATCTGGATTTCAGCTGGATCAGATTTACCGTTTGTGCACAATTTACTGGAAAACAGCGCTAATAGAGAAGGGCCACCTGAACGTGGTCTTTGTGGACCTGAAATCGGCCTTTAATTCCATTCATTCCCAGACACAAGTAATGGACTGTTCTGGGAAACATGGTAGTACCTAATGGGATTCTCTCTATTATTATAAATTTGCATGAGCTAAACTTTGTGTGGGTCAGGTGTGGCAGAAATGTTGAATTGACGAACAGCATTTAAATCCAGAAGGGAGTGTTGCAGGGCTGGGTACTAGCCCCCACTCTCTTCTCACTATATATAAATGATTTAGTGAACTATCCGGACGTCTCGGCAAATGATCCACCAAAACTCGGGGCCCTCAAAGTCCCAACATTACTTTTCGCGGACGATACTTTGCTCATATCTAAAACCTCCTCATGCTTGCAGAACCAGGTGGACTGTTTTTTATCATTCTGTGCCAGAAAGGGCTTGGAACTGAATATCAAAAAGACAAAATGTATGTCCTTCAATCCCTATCCATCTAGGAGGTGCGGTATCCTAGCGCAAAATGAAACGGCTTGAACAAGTCAAAGATTTTGTTTATTTGGGGGTTAGATTCACTAACAAGTTAGCCTGGCCTTTGCAGCTTGAGAACAGTGCTCTAAAGGTACATCAAGAGTCCAGGATGATCATCATGATGATAGAGAAAACTAAGACTAGATCACTTTCTCCAGCAGCTGAGATATACAATGCCAAGGCTAAGGCATCTGCCCATTATGGTGCTGAGCTTTGGGGCCATGTAAAGTTAAAGAATTAACAGCAGTAGAAAATAAATTTATAAGGGCATTGCTGAACTTGTCATAAAGCACTCCACGTCTACCGCAGATATTCTTCCAATTGCTCTAGTATGTAAACTCAGACCTTTGCTGTATTGGCATCGATTGTGTTCCAAAGAAGAACTAGCTCCATATAGGCTTCTTTTTGTAGAATTAATATGTCCAAATGTCTGCTGGGAAATTCCGTGGCTAAGGTTTGTCAATGAAATGTTTAATAAGCTTGATTTAACCGTTCTTCAGAATTCTCCTGATAATGTTATGTTATGTTATGTTATGGTGACTTGTAGAGCGAACGGCTGCCCCAGCAAAGGGGCGCCCCACGCTGAAAACAGAAAACTGCAAAGCTGGTAGCAGAGCAAAACAGCTTATAACGGAGGGAAGAGGAATGTTTTCACAGCTTTACGGAAAGGTAGGTAGGACTTTATACTGCGAATAGAAATGGGAAGCGCATTCCAGAGCTTCGAGGCCAACACACGGAAGGAGCGCCCTCCAGCACAAGCTCTCCTCACCCTGGGGACAGCCACAAGATTCTGTCCCATGGAACGAAGTTGGTGGGAGGGAGTATAGAAGGTATTAAGATTGGTCAGGATACATGGAGATGAAAAATTAAGGATTTTAAAAGTAATGCATAGGGCCTTGAACTCTAAACGCTTGGCCACGGGCAGCCAATGGAGGCAGCGGATGGCATTAGAAGTAGAACACCTCCTCGGCAGGCCAAGGAGAGCTCGAGCCGCTGCATTCTGAACCCTTTGTAGTCTGACCATCTCAGACTGATTGACCCCCAGATAAAGGGAACTGGCATAGTCCAGTCTTGACAGGATCAAGGCCTGGACAATAACCTGCCTAATAGGGGATCAAAAAAAACAACAGAGGTCTGAGCCCCGCAGTAACCCAAAACAAGTCCCTGCCACGTTCTTGGTTTGGGTTCGAAAGCAAAGGGCGGTGTCTATCCAGACCCCTAGGTTTTTTACCACCTGTTTGGGAACAGGTGCTGGCCCCATCATAGCAGGCCACCAGTGCTCACTCCACAGCTCCACATCTCTCCCCACCAGCAGTACCTCAGACTTGCTGGCGTTGAGCTGGAGACAGTTGGCAGTCATCCACTCCGAAACAGCCTCAAGATCACTACGAAACTTACAAGCGTCCCGGGTAACGTCATCGGAGAGTGTGACTACCAACTGAGTGTCGTCTGCATACGACACTACCGTAAGCCCTCTGTTCTTGGCCACTCTCGCCAGCGGTTGAACGTACAAATTGAAAAGGGTAGGGCTCAGAGCAGAGCCCTGCGGTACACCCTGCTTGGTGGCAAAAACTCTGGAGGTAAAGGGAGGAGCGGCAACCTGGAAGGTCCTTCTGGTAAGAAAGGAGGCAAACCAGTCCAGGGCGGAGCCCGTTATGCCCACCTCCTCCAAACGCCTTAACAGGATCTGATGGGAGACCGTGTCGAACGCGGCACTGAGATCGAGCAGAATCAGTGCCGACGTACGACCCTCATCTAAGGCCCATCTCAGATGTTCGGTAACAGCAAGAAGGGCAGATTCGGTGCTGTGGCCCGCACGGAAACCATTCTGGGAGGGGTCCATTATATTATTTTCCTCCAGGTACCCCGTCAAGATGGTATTGACGTAGACCTCAGAGAGTTTAGAAACCCAGGGCAGGAGGGAGATGGGGAGGAAGCTCTCCGGTTTAGCGGCATCCATGTTAGTTTTTTTTAGCAGGGGAACCACCCTAGCGCGTTTCCATGTACTCGGTACGATGGCCGTAGAGAGAGATAAGTTGATCACATGGCTCAGTGGAGGAATGAGCACAGGTAAAATTTTCATCGCATAGGCCGGCTTAAGAGGATCGGACGGGGAGCCAGACTTGACTTTGCTGCATAACACAGACAATGTCTCATGAGAGATGTCAGGAAAAGTAGTCAGAGTGTAAGGAGTAAGGGAGCGAGCCACAAGGTCTGAATCAGGCACAACCTGAGGGAAGGAATTATAAATCTTCTCCACCTTCTCCACAAAGAAGGAGGCCAGAGCATCACATTGCTCATCAGATGAAATCGGAGTGGCAATCAGGGCAGTGGAAGATTTCAGCTCTTTCAGTATCGAAAAGATACTTTTGGATGGATTAGCACTCCTCTTGTTCCCTTCTCCATAATAAGTAGCCCGTACCGACTGAATAGATCTATGATATAGCTTGATAGCTGTATTATAGGGCTTCTTTAAGTTAGGGTCATAACTCCTTCTCCATGCTCTCTCTAACCTCTTACACTCTTTGCGCAAGCAAGTGAGCTTAGCGTTGTACCAGGGACTGGATTTGGTACTGCGGCTTTTAGACCATTTTACTGGAATGAGAGAGTCGAGAGCACCAGAGATCCAGTCGGACAATGATTTATCAGCAGAATCTGGATCCGCTGGAAGACTGGGCGGGGAAGAGGAAAGAAGATCATTGAGTTGCGTGATATTAAGTTTATGCCAAGGGTGCCTAAGTGTGCGTTTCTGAGGCTCTCTACTCATAGGTATAACCCCAGGGAGTGTCATTGTTATGAGATGATGATCCGACCAACACATCGGGGAGGGAGAGTGAACAGTCAGGAGAGTAAGATTGGTAAAAACTGGATCCAACAAATGGCCAGCAGAGTGCGTGGGCCCTTGCACCAATTGGAAAAGTTGGCACACCGCAAGATCGGCCAAGAAGTTGCCCATCTCAGCATCATGAGGATTATCCAGATGCAAATTCAGATCCCCAAGGATACTGAAGTTTGCTGCTCTCATGGCTAAAGGTCCTACAGCGTCAATAAGAACCATTCTGAACTCTTTGGAGGGACCAGGCGGTCGGTAGATCAATAAGCCTGACAGCGTATAGTTAGCATTTAAAGAAATACCAAAGTGAGCAGCTTCGCACCCAGCGAGAGGCTCCCTCACAAAGGAGCACAGATAAGAAGATTTAAAAATAACTGCAATGCCACCCCCTCTAGACCCTCTGTTAAGCATCTTGATACTAAAACCCGGGGGGAGCGCCAAGCCAGGTTCTACCACATTGTCATCAGACAACCACGTCTCGGTTAAAAAGAGGGCGTCAGGGGCTTCATCCAATAACAGGTCGTAAACATCAGCATGATGTTTTACTAGGGAACGACAGTTTAGACTAAGCAATTTTATTTTGGGGCTAGTACTAGGGGCAGAAACTAAGGGGGCAGAGGCCGGGGACACCCTGGAGTTGAAACCACAATGCAAGCAGCAAAAAGGGCCCTCCAGAATGGTACATGGAGGATGTCTGCAGGGGCGCACACCCCTCTGAATACTGACGAGATCCGCAATAGAGTAGGTAACCCTATCTCTGTGCGGACCAGCAGCATGCCTGGCGTCTGGCGACGGCCGGGCGCGGACGGACGCAGACGGGCTTGCCTTTGGCGCGCCAGCGGCGTGCCCGCTGCGCGCATCTGCTGCCCGCTCGCCATGCATAGGTTTAAGTAATGCAACAACCCAGAAATGCCACAAGTGCACGCCGGCCCAGCTGACCCTGAAAGACACGCCCTCCGCTCAATCGGCACACATCCGTGGCGGAACGGGCGGAGATCAGGAGAAAGTGGGAAGGCACTCGGCGGCAATCAGGTGAGTACGAGGCACAAGACCGGAAGAATTGCCCCAGAATGGACTCCCAAGCCCCTCAAAATGTGATCAGAGAAGATAAAATAAACACACAGCAGGGAATAAAAGTATGGAAACACAATGGTTAAAAAGCTAAAAGCTGCAAACACAGACCTCAGCGCGTCCGCTGCGCGCTCGCCAGTGCATAGGTTTAAGTAATGCGGCCTCTATCCCCAGATCAGCAGTAAGACAGATTAATTCTTTCTGTGGGAAGAGGTATTGAGAGAATGCAACCCGGGCAGTCGTAGAGACAGTTTTCTAGATTTTAAAGTGGGACCATTTTATGAGCACTTTTTAGCTAGTCCCCTAGCTAAGCTGCTGTTTTTACAATTCAGATATGGAACGTTACCTATGAAAGGTTTCTGCCTCCGATGGGGAACTAGCTATTGCATGAGCACTTTATTCCCCACCTGTAATCTAGAGGAGGAAACTCTCCACCACCTCTTCTTTTTTGTAAAGCCTATGCCACCCCTGCAATAAGTGGATCAAACCAATGTGTCTCTTGCTAAGTATCAGGAGAATATAACATGCGTGGAGAAAAATGAGAATGGACACGGACGAGAAGATTTACATTAGTGTCACCAAGTTCCTATTCTCAGCATGGACTATTCGCAAGAAACTCTTGCGTCGAGGTTGACCAATGATTTAGTATGATTACATTGGTTATTCAAGAACTTCTGTGATGAATTGTTGCTTTGCACTAACTGTAATTATGACATCTCAAGAAAATATAGGTCTGCTGCTATGTATTTGCACCTTATGAGAATCTTATCCCATCCTTCCACAACTATTTGTACATTATATCACACAGCAATGATTTCCCAGTGTGCTAATGACTTGTGTTTTTATATGGAATATGCATTATGTATTCTCCTATTATTCTAATATTGCTGATTGGATTTTAATTACAATGCTTTTTACTTTGGGTGTTTTATTATGATGCATGTAAATTTTTAAGGATTTGTGAATCCAAAATACACTTTTCTGAATATAGTATTTATGCAGCACACAAACAGTAATAAAGTGAAAATACAACACAAGAAAAGTCCCACACTAATTTAGAAAAGTAGAATGTTAATAAATTATTTGACACCAAAATGGAAAAATCCTAACATTGCCAAGATTGTCTGAACTGTATTAATAACTTGTGCTGCTATTAATAAAAAGAGTTTTTTGAAAAAATGGCTAAAATCCAATCAGTAGAACTAGAGTTATAAAGTTTAGGGTAAAAACTAGCACCTAAAAGATCAAACTGCCAACCGCGGACATCTAACCACGCGAGACCGGGTCAAAGTCTAATAATATGTCTGACAGTGATGAAGCGCTGGTCAGATACAAGAAGTGATTGGCCCAGTCAGCGCTTACCTTCGGACTTCAAAGATATTTTGAGGAAAAATGTCTGAGAAGGAAAAATTCAGCAGGGCAAGACTGCAGGTGGTGTCCGTGGAGGGGGCATCATCATCGGGGAGCCGCTAGTTGAAGTTGCGGTGAAGATTTCTATATTCAGACTTAGTTGCTTTTTTGAAAGTCAAAAATCTCCAGCTGGATGAAGGTGAAAGCTGTAGTTGACGAGGGCTCCACGACGCCAGATACCCCTTCTGCAAATGTTGCGGAAACTGCTGCGAAGTCAGACCGACTGGAAAGTTACCTTGGGCAGGTAGATGGGCAGGTAGGTCCGTGTCTCCTTTCGGTTCTCAGAGCACTTTTTTAGCCAAAGCCCTCGGTTTTGGATTTTAGCTATCGGGGCACCTTTAGCATCACTTCCAAGGGTCCAGCACTAGAGAGGCACCGCTTGGAGGGTTGGGACTCACTCCGGCTGGGTTCAGGTGCGAGTTCAAGATGTTGGAGCCTTTTCTGTCTCTGAGGCTCTAATCAGGAGGCTAGCCACCTAGCCCTGGGTTCAAGTAGTGGAACAGGTCTCAAGCAGCAGGGCAGACCTCTGAGGCTTCAGGGCAGACCTCAGGCAGCAGAAAAGTCCTTCCAGGTGCAGCAAACAATCTTCTGAAGTACCCAGCAGGCTACAGCAGAAGACAGTCCTCTGAGAGTCTTCCATAGGTCCAGAGGTGAACTTAAATGGGGTCTAAGGGTCCTATTTTATACCTGGTGCCTTCTATGAAGTTGGAGACATTTCTATAAATTCCCTTCGAAAGCTTGGAATTTCCTGCCTGCCCTGCCCAAGCTCCAGCCTGACGATAGGCACAATGAGGTAGTGTTAAGTCCTTTGTGTAAAGGCTGGCAGAGCCTATTGTTTTGCACAAGGGGCTGTGCCCAGATCCACCCCCCATCCTGCCAATGATGGCCTATCCAAGCACACCTAATTTGTGGCTGTCTGGGAGGAATATACAAAGTCCAACAGCCAACTACACCCAGTCATGTGACTCAGGAACAGGCTGTAGGCTCAAAATACCTAGGGCAAGAAATTGCCAACTTTCTAAAATTGGGATTTTCAAAATTGTGACTTAAAATCCGCCTTTACCATTAAAGAGGATTTTAAATGACAATTTCTTACAACCAAACATGAATGTCATATGTGCTCCGAATCAAACGTTAGGAAAAAGGGGTTTTACCTGGACCTTGTATCATTAAATACACTTATGATTTACCGTGGAGGTCAAAGATAATTATTTTATTTGACCAAGTTTTTACTTATCAAAATTAATTTTGTTTTTCAAATATTCATTCAGTTGCAAACAAAGAAGACACACAAAAATATTAACAACCTTCTATACAAAAAGTCACAAAGACTCAATCATCAAATTAATAATACATGAAATACTGTCATTAATGACAACCAACAATACAACATCACCACATAATGTACAACAAATACACAAAAAGCAAAAGATATTGTGCAATCAAAATAATAAATCAAATGATTAGCATTTGATTTATTATTTTGATTGCACAATATCTTTTGCTTGACAGTATTTCATGTATTATTAATTTGATGATTGAGTCTTTGTGACTTTTTTGTATAGAAGGTTGTTAATATTTTTGTGTGTCTTTGTGACTTTTTGTATAGAAGGTTGTTACTATTTTTGTGTGTCTTCTTTGTTTGCAACTGAATGAATATTTGAAAAAACAAAATGAATTTTAATAAGTAAAAACTTGGTCAAATAAAATAATTATCTTTGACCTCCACGGTAAATCATAAGTGTATTTAATGATACAAGGTCCAGGTAAAACCCCTTTTTCCTATTATATGGCCCTACCTGCACTTTGTCCACTTGGGCCTAACTACTTTGTGTTGCTAAATCAAACGTTAGCACTTATTAAATGTAATAAGGCAACCCAATGTTATCCTATGGGAGAGGTAGGCCTCACTGGAGTGAAAAACGAATTTAGGTTTTTTTCACTAGCGGGACATGTAAAACTTGAAAGCTCATTTCCAACTTTTTCAGTACAATCCACCGTGCCCTATGGGCTACCTAGGGCTTAGCTCAGGGGTCATGTATTAAAAATAAAAGGGGAGTTTAAGGCTTGGCAAGAGAGCTATTTTTCCAAGTCGAATTGGCTGTTTAAAACTGCATACAGGCTGCAATGACAGGCCTGGGACATGTTTAAAGGGGCTACTTAAGTGTATGGCACAATAAGTGCTGAAGGCCCACTAGTAGCTTTTAATTTACAGGCCCCAGGTACCTGATATACCACTTTACTAGGGACTTATAAGAAAATCTAATGTGCCAATCAGGTGTAAGCCAATTTTACCATGTTTTAGGAGTGAGCACAAACACGTTACCACTTGTTAGCAGTCCTAAAGCAGGCAAAAATGTATTCAGAAAAATAGGAGGGTGAAGGCACAAAATTTGAAGACCATCCCAAGGCTGACAGGTCTACCACCAAAGTGTTATCTTCATAAAATATCAGGAATTTCAGTCATCTGCCAGATATTCATTGACATCTTTGGGCCCGATTCTGATGCGGGTTGGAAAAGCTTCCCGACCGAGGGCCTGATTCTGATGCGGTTAGGAAGGCCTCCTAACGGCATTTGCTCCTTCCAAATTGGATCAGGAACGTGTCTTCCCGACCGCCGGCCCAATTCTGATGCGGTTAGGAACAAATGTTCCCATTGAAGTCAATGGGAGTTCAACCAAATCGTATCTGGAAGCATCCGGATGCATCCTACTCCGCCGGTCGGACTTTCCCGATCCGAGTGGGTCGGACACCATTTCCCAACCGATTCGGTCGGGAAGCTTTTCCAACCCGCATCAGAATCGGCCCCTTTGTGTTGTGGATTGCCAGAATGATATAACAAATGGCCACAATAAGTTAAAGGTGGATACCATTGACTTATTGCACAATAGATAGTTCAATTGTATCAAGAACACTAATAATATTTCAAGGATGAGCCACTATTATGCATCACAATTAGGGGGCCGATTCTGATGCGGGTTGGAAAAGCTTCCCGACCGAATCGGTTGGGAAATGGTGTCCGACCCACTCGGATCGGGAAAGTCCGACCGGCGGAGTAGGATGCATCCGGATGCTTCCAGATACGATTTGGTTGAACTCCCATTGACTTCAATGGGAACATTTGTTCCTAACCGCATCAGAATTGGGCCCTCGGTCGGGAAGACGTCCGATTTGGAAGGAGCAAATGCCGTTAGGAGGCCTTCCTAACCGCATCAGAATCAGGCCCTCGGTCTGGAAGCTTTTCCAACCCGCATCAGAATCGGGCCCTTAGTCAATAATATCCAAGACCCATCAAGATTACCTGAGATAAACAGAGTGAGCTTGATTCACCGAGGTAAACTTACACTTTTGTGTAAATTTACTATTTTTCGGTATTCACAAAAGTAAACTTAGACCAAAAGTCTAACTTTACTACTTTTCAGTATTCGCAAAGGTAAACTTATACCAAAAGTCTAACTTTACTACTTTTCGGTATTCATAAAGGTAAGTAACTCCTAGTAAAGTAGCAAAGTTATACCTTTGGTCTAAGGTTACCTTTGTGAATATCGAAAAATAGTAAACCCACACAAAAATGTAAGTTTACCTTAGTGAATCAAGCCCTGAGTCCCTAAAAATGGCCACAATATCAAGGAATGCACACTAGTGTGCTAGGAATAGCCAGAAGGTCACAAAGAATGGTCCCCGTATTGTATGGGCCACTATTATGCCAAAAACAGCTACATCTTCCCAAATGCCCAATGTCAAACAAGAATGGGCTACTATAGATAGGGATAGGTATGATGTAGCTGATATAAACTACAGTTACAGGTATAGACAGTGTAGGCCATCATTAACAGAGGATGACCCTAACCAACTAGCCATACTCCACACCCATAAAAACCGAACCCCCAACTCAACGTCAAAACTACAGGTACTCATATCCGTTCACTAGCTCATACACTCACACAGACACACTCACACAAGTATACGCAAACATGCCCACAAACATCAGATTGTTTTGTTGCCCTACCAGCAGCACCATTCCTATAGCAGGTAAAGAGTGGCACTGCACATTCCTTCTTGACAGCTTGGAGGTTTATTGTAGTTTATTGAAGCAATAACTATCTGGTAATTCAATAAAAGCAAGTTTTGCATCCAGGCTAAACTATTCTGAAAAACATTCCATTCTAAGCGGTTGCCCATTGGAAAACGTTAGACACTACAATTACATAAGGGTTTGCTTTTACTCTACAGGTCAGTGGAAAGCCCTGGCAAATAAGAGCAAGATGAAGTTGGTGCTAGCAGTCTGTGGGGTCTGGAACTTTAACTAGAGATTTGGAGTAACTCTTGTCACAGCACTTCAGTAATACCCATGTAAGTGAGAGGCTGCAGCCTAATTAAGTGCTCAACTGTTTGGACTATGATATGGGCATTTTCTTGTGGTAGTCAGAACCAATTCCCTGAGAAGCTGATTGGGCGTGGGGAGAGCCAAGCCCTTAACAGTCATCAGGGCAGAAACTGGCATAGTGGACAAGGGGACCAGGGATGATTAAGAGCCCTGATCCTTACAGCTATGCCAACAAAGACCCGTCCCAACTCACTGAAATTAATATCTCTAAGTGTCAGTGGTGTATCTCGCTATATAAAAAGAAAAACATCTTACGTTATCTACACTCAAAACAAATTGACAATGTATTATTACAAGAGACGTACCATTCACATTTAGAAACCCTGGTCCAGATTTAGTAAGAGTTCATGCAACGCAGGGTGAGTTCACGCAACGCAGTGCAATAAACAAAGTAGCTCTGTTGCGTTAACTGGAGAGAGCAGAACTGCGAATAATCTTCGAAGAAATTGTGTAGTTCTGATCGCTCCATGTGCTTCCACACTTTGTACATTCATGCACCAGCGCAGACACTCTTGCACCATAGTGCAAGGGTGTCTGTGTTGTGGTCTGCATAATTTTTGTGCAGGAAAGGGTCCCTTCCTATTATGCCTTAATGCTATATCCTTTACGTATGGGTTATGTAGAATGTAGCACACATGCAAAGAGGAAACAATGAGGAAAAATAAAGAATTGTTTCCTCGTTACACCAGGCTCAGGTAGGCACAGGATTATGGCGTAAATCTGTGGCAGTGTAGCGGGACCTACAGTGGATTGCCATCACCGCAGGTGGTCATAAATGCAGTAATTTGTAAACTTAACTGAACTCTCTGTCCACTGGTAGACACTCATCCTGGGGACAGACAGTATACGGTGACTGAAAGGGGGAAATTGTGGTCTTCTAGCCCGGATGGATTTACCACAAAGCTTTCCAGCAATAAAACATGTCCATTTGTAGCTTGCAGGTTTGAGCATGTATCTATATTCTTTGTAATCATACACTGATGGACTACATGAATAACGTTGTGTGATCCCATTGAACATATTTTTAGTTGAGATTGATTAGAGCGTACAGGATCACTCTGCACAGAGGACCGAATACGACACACCCAAATTAAACAGAGGGACTCGATTAGAAACACACTAGAGATTCTTTAAGTTTAGTAAGTCACCATAAAAAGAATTTGCCACGGCCTTCCATCCTGCATGAACAGGAGCACGTTGATGATGAGAAGCCCAGGCCTCTGGAGTCATCATCTAGGGGCTCATACATGGTTGCTTACATGAGGTGTCTCCTACTTTTATGGTATTCACAGATGTATTGTTTATAATTATGAGAACCCCCTGTGAACCAGACGGAGGCTGGTCTCAGACACCCTCGTAAAATCATAGCAGATGAAGGGTATAGTTCATGATGTAAAATGTTGGGTGCTGGAAAAGGTTTTTTTTCTTGTTGTTTCTGTTTATGAGTGGAAGGCACCCCTTATCCTGTTCCCTCTCAGCTCTAATTTTTTCGGGAAATATGTAAGATTTTTTCTTGGTTACCATGTGGCCCTTCACACCTTATAGCATGTTTTGAGTGACACCTAGATAGGTTCACATAATGTCTTTGTCTTTTAATAATTTTTCGTTGGCCGCAGTTATCATATAGAGATACAGAAGCCTTCTTTCTTTTATGAATAGTGAATCTACAGGGTATTGTGTTGTTGATGAGCATTGTCCTGAAGATGGTCTTGCATAATAATTATTTAAGAGACTGAAACGTCGACGTCCATCTACCATTTGCTTCTGTGTAATCAAGTCATTCTTTGTAAACCCTCAAGTAATTAGGTAAGCTATGGATTTGTACCCTGATTATTTACTTCAATGCAAGGGTGGATCAACACTGTCTGTGACCTTGTTTATGGACTATAATACTTAGGGCTACTATGGGTCATTCAAGAGTTCAATGCTAGAACTTGTGTAACTCCTCATGATAATTGTTTTGTGTTATGTTTCTTGTTTAGAAGTAAAAACTGTTTTATTTGTATACGCCCCGGTGTCAAAATATTTTTTGGTCATGCCTTTTTCTCACTTTGTTGCCTAATATCAGCAAATAGATTTTCAAATCTATAAATATTGATGAATTTTCAGCAACAACTATGGGGCAGATCTACAAGAAAGTGCCGCAGCGAGGCGCAGCGAGGCGCAGCGAGGCGCAGCAAGCCTTTTGGCTGCGCCACGCTGCGGCACTTTCAGAGCACAGGAATGCGACATATTTACAATGATATGTCGCATTCCTGTGCTCTCCCCTGCGCTGGCGCACAAACAGCTGCCTGCGCCATGGGTAGATTGTTTTTGTACAGGAAGGGGCACCTCCCTGCAAAAAAACAATCACTACAGGCATTTTCCTCTTTTAATGCGTGCTGTAGAATGCAGCACGCATTGAAAGAGGAAATAAACTAGGAGAAATGAAAACCTTTCTCCTCGTTAGAATACTGACGCATTTCCAGGTTTACGATTCCTCTTAAATCTGGAAATGTGTCTCGTTCCATGGGTGTTGCATGGGAACATGCAAAGTGCTGCATGTAAAGGGGCCATATTTACAAGTACAAGCCTCTCAGGGTGGCTTTTCCTGTCCTTGTAAATATGGGGCAGGGAAATGTGCTGCCAGTGCGTAACAAAAAAGTGACGTACTAAATGTAAGTCCGTTTTTATATAGCGCAGCTACTCACCCTTACGGGTCTCAAGGCGCTGGGGGCTGTCGTGGAAATTAAGTGAGCTATTGCCCAGAGTCACATGGTGCTGAGCTGAGCTGCCGCAGCTGGGGATCGAACCGTGAACCCTGTGCTCTGAAGTCAGCTGCCCTGGCCGCTGCACCACACCTCTCCACGTACTAGCAGCGCAAGGGGCTTGTAAATCTGCCCCTACATAATTAAGATATAGAATGATCCCCATGTTGGCTCTTTTGGTATTTTGTTTAAATTCATCCAAGCTCTAAAGGGGTTAGTTATTGGGTTGCCCTTATCTATTATTGTTAATGTTGGTTCATCCTGCACTATTGAGCCTAACATAATTCAGCTCTGTAAAACTGCATATCAGATTATACTATGGATTAAAATGCAATTGTCTGGATGAATTCCCAATACGATGGTCGTAGTGCAGCTGAATTTTCTATTGGGAATATAAAAGCTGATTCACAAATGTCTTGACATGAAAAGAGAAATCTTCGCAAAGCGTAGACTATAATGAGTATAATTATGCTTATACATGCTTTATGATTTTTTAATGTAAGTTTGACTCATGTGTAATGTATTCAGGGGCAGATTTACAAGCCCCTTGCGACACATTTGCGCCGTCGTTGCATCACTTCTGTGACGCAGCGGCATCGTAAACAATGCACCACGTTGCGACATATTTACAACGTGACGCATCTAGGGAGAGGCGTCACGTTGTACAGCCCTGCGCTACATTATACCTGCGTCAGGTATAATGTATGCAGGGTGGGCGTTCCCTCGCAAGAAAGCCTCGTAAAAGTGACGCAGTGAAATCTACAAGATTTCACTGAGTCACTTTTACGATGCCGCCGTGTCAAACCCTTACGCCTCCTTGAAGCAGGCGTAAGGAGTGACGCAGCACAATAAGTATAGGCCGCCCCTGAGCATTGCTGGAGTTGGGTCGCACTTGCGATACGACTCCAGCAATGCACTGCCCTTACGACAAAAGATGCGACACGCATCTGTCTATCCTTGCGCCACGGTGCGCCGCATTGTAAATGCAACGCATCCGTGGTGGCGCAAGGGTATTTTTGCGTGTCGCATCTTTACTGGCGCATCCCTGCTAATATGCAGAGATGCGCCAGTCCTTGTAAATCTGCCCCTTTTCCTCTTCTTTGCACTATGCTCTCGTTCCACAAGTATAGACGTAGGAAAATAAGCAGATTACAAACGTTTTGCAACTTTACACTTCTTTTCTAACCATTTAAATCTTACAAGCCGCGCCTTCATGCAAATGTCTTGTAAATACTGCATGGGAGTATTCACTGCAACTTCTGGAAAAATGGCGCCGTTTTAGTGAGAACACCAGTGTTGTCAACACTGCGTGTGGACTACAAGTTTCCACTTTTTTTTATTGCCTTCGGTGTCTCATTGTATTGGGTAATCCTACTCTTGTAAAGACAAGTAATAAATTAGGCACACTTACAGCATACTTACATGTGGCGATTGCAATTCGTCTTTTACAAATCATACACAGTTTGCATGTTCATGTATTAACCCTTTTTTAGGTGACAAGCTTGGTGAGTTAGTCCATCGTTCTTAAAGCAGTCATGGTAAAATAAGCATTACTCATCTCAATGCAGAGATGCTGGAAAAATAAAGAAATTATGTACATTTATCTCGCATTTATCAGAATATAAATACTTTCGCTGGAACTCAATAGCAAACAACAATGGCAAGCCAGCAAAACAATGGAACAGCACGTTTAGTCCCTTCAAATTCTTGTCAATTTCTTACATGCAAATTCCTCTTGTTATCTTTCAGGAAATAGCCTCTAAAACCTAGTCTGCCCGTGTTTATTTTCTGAAGGCTAGCGTTCATTGAACGGGATGTATGTTTCGGCGTCAAAGTCTGGGACAGTTTCCTGAAAATTCTCAAGGAATTTTATAGAACAGTTGCCAGTTGCTCGACATGTGTTTCCTACGTGCTGTGTGGTTTGCAGCAGGGAAGGTCTCTTTATTGAGCCAAAGTTAATCTTTCAATCTTAAATAGTCTCTGAAAACAACCACCAATAATACTGTAACCCTACACGTCTTTCAAGAAGGTTTGTTTTTTAAACTAAAGTTATGAAAGATCCTCTGATGTGCAATTTGTTATATTTTCTTATATGTTATGTTACGTCATGTTATGTAATTTTGTGTTATGTTATTGGTATTTGTACATCGCCTTTTACCTCTTGTGTGGCCCTTTAGCGCTTTTTAAGTTTGCTCAGTTTCTGCAGGCCAGGGTTCGCTTATGTAGTTGGTTTAGTTCCTGGATGCCTATGCCTATGGGAAGATTTGGTCTGGTGCATGAGGTTCTGAGAGCTGCATTGAACTAGTAGCAGTCAATGTGGGTAGGCTTGGTATAGTTGAATGAAAAAAGACAAGTTCAGATTCATACTTGAAATACTGGCTGGATATGGGTTCAATGCCTGGATTTCACTAATTGGTTGCTAAAGTGCATGAATGTGGTGAGTGCAATATAGGAATAGTCGGTGAGGTGGTGCATGAGGTTCCGAGGAATGCTCCAAACTTGCTGCTGCAAATGTACTGCTGCTTGTTGGTGGTGGAGAACGTTAGAAAGTTGGAGACATGTGGACAGGACAACTCCTGTTCTAACATTTGATAGCTGCTTGTGACAGTGATCTATGACACATTTGAGGTTCACACCGGCTGGAAAAATCCATATTTTGGCTTCCAGAGAACAAGACAGTTTGTGAGTTTTTGATGCCTACTGGTAGGATGTTCTAGAATTAGCAGCTTCCACTGAAAAAGCAGCACAGTCCTGGCCACATTTTGGGTAGTTGGGAATGTCAATTAGAGGTGCCACCTCTGCATCTTGGGTACCTCCTTTTTTGGTAGATTCAGAATTGCTCAATGCATGATGCATAGAGCTTTGAAGGAGATCATTCTGTGCTGTATATGAAAAGGCTAATAAGATCAGGTTCCATGGTTAGAGGTTGCGGATAAGCCTGGCCACTGTTCTTCACATCTGATACAACCTGCAGAGAACTAAGGCAAGTGCCCCATAGTAAATGCCATTAATAAGGACGAGATGGGGAAAGTAGGAAGGCAAATGTTTCCTGACTCACAGATGGCTTCCTAGTAAGGGGGGGGGGGGTGTCTGAGGATCCTGAAAGCAAGGATTCAACATTCAAGTACTTGGTATAGCTGTGGAATTATTGAAAGCTCCATAAAGACTTTAATGTTCTTGACCCTGCAGTAGCTAGTGGACAGCTGAGAAATCTGGAACCCATCCCCACAGCAGTTTGGTCAATGGTTCTTATTGTGCAGCATGAGAGGCAAAGAGAAATACTCCTTTCCACAATGTCCAAACTCCAGAGTAACCAAACTGTTATGCAAGAATGCAGGTCAACAACTAAACTCAGGTTAGTTTGTTTATTGCAAACTCTGAAACAGATTAATATAAACCAATCTAAGCATAATGGTATAGTAATACAAAGTAAATAGGATGAAGCCAAATCTCTGGAACCGAATCACCGTATATAACAAAAAGAAAACAACTAGTTCGATCACAGCCACATAGGTTATAAGGAGACAAAAATGCATGTTGGATTGCATCAAGACTCCATTCAGAAACCCCTACAAATCCCAAGCTGTCCCTACACTACACTAAAGAGGAACTCCTAGTCTAAGGCAAGTTGCGGCATTGATGAAAAAGGTGTCAGCTGTTAGAGTCTTCCAAAGAAGTAAGTCCAACCTGGGTCATGTAGCATAAAGCCACAGCAGCCAAAATGAGGTATGTACATCAAGGCGTCCTAAAGCAAAAATGCCAGCTATCCCTAACTACGTTACAACATAAGCAATCACTGAATCAAGGCGCCTTCCACAGTTCTCCTAGTATTTTCTATTATTCCAGCATCCACCAGTTTCCTTTCTCTGCCTCACTGTTCACACGTTGAGATATTTTGTACGTCCTTGGTGCCATCTCCTTCTCCCAGGAGAACTCATCTCCCATCCGTTATTGCGTTTCTTTTTCTCCTTCTCAGGCCTCTCTATCTACTAAGAACAATAACTCTTTCTCTCAACTAATCAAGCCTTGTCCATCTGCAGTGGGAACACAAGATATATGCAACATTCCACAGTGCAAACAAAATGTGAATTCAAACGTTAGCTGGAAAATAAATTGGAAATGCATTTTAGGCCTACAGTTAATCTAAATTAACAACACACAGGTTACATTATGTGCGCCCTTCTTCATGCAAATAAACCATACTTTCCACATATACTCTAACAGTTACGAATGGCAAATCCTACAATATTATTGTCATGAGTATAATGTTAAACCAAATTCGTAAACACGTTTAGTTTGTTATTCCTTAACTAAGTATTAATACAAAACACCACAATCTTGTCAGTTACATGTAATTTGCATTAATCATAGGGATACCTTTGATATCTCGTAATCTCCCTTTCTTCTTTATTACATTAGTCACACAAAATATATGCAAGTGCAGACTACCCATGATTATAACGCACTCTTACTGTCATTACAAAGTGGGGCCAAATAATCTCCTCCACAGCCAAGTCCCTGTGGCACTGGGCATATGGCTAAAAGTGTCAGGTATAGTCTGGTCTATGCAGCAGCAAAAAGACTTTACAATAGGTTTGATCACACCCCCAAACCCGTGTTTCCAGAGACTTGAAAGTCAGAATACTGCCAGTAAAAATATAGTCTGACAGAAATATTGTGAATGCAATGATGATTACAAAAATATCATCCCAATGAGTTTAGATTTCCATAAAAAAAAAAAAAAAACATTTAGAATATTTACTGTGGCATTCATTCAGGGGGTAGTTGTACAGTTCTTGGAATGCAACTTTAACTGCTGGCAACTCCTTGTCAATGGTAGTGTAGTTAATATATCTTGTAGTCCAACACAGGGAATTCTAAGCAGCTGAATGCAGTTGTCCTGTTTCCTTATGTTCTTGTACAAGAATAGCTCCCACAACAAAATTAAGGGGTCTGCCTCCGCGCAGAAGGGCTCCTGTGGGTCTGCGTCAAAAAGCAAGGATTGTTTTGCAAATCGAATCATCGCTATATCTAGAGGGGTCTGTCTATGTCACTCACCAATTACACAGTGTATTTGGTTCCAAGTTTACTTCAAGTCAGTGTTCTATTTACTTCAATTCAAGATGCATTTAGAAGCCTTGACAAATGGCCTCAATTCACTCTGACGTTCTTAAATACATACCTTCTATAGAGAACACTGAACCTCATGGTTGTGACTTAAAGTGATATAGCACATATTTAATATTCTAAATATACTTAAAAAAAGTTTTTTGTTTTTTTCCATTTTCATTCATCTTACAATGCGGTTTTGCCTGCCAGTCTAGAGAACAATTATTCCACTTTGCATCAGCTGTTTTGATTATTTATTTTTTCAACAGGCCAGTCGAACTCCACCCTTTGCATTGCCTTATTATCTGACAAGGTATTGTAAATAAAATGAATAGCTCACACATTCTTAATATGACCTTTACAATGTTTATTTCAGATGCTAAGTGTCAAGTGTCATAATACTTCACTTCGGTCACAAAGACCATAAAGCAGTATAAAACAGGAAAATACATCATTACAAAAATCATCACTACACCCAGTGAATTACAGAATAAAAAACACAAAAAATATAAAAAGTTTAAAGTACAGCAGCGTAATCCTCCCCTAGAACAGCAAGCACCTGGCATACTGACTCTTGCGCCCCAATACAGTATAACACATACATGCATATCAGTTTTGGAACATTGTTCAATTTAAATCTAGGATAGCCCTCAATAAAACTAGCCAGAGTGTGACTCTCTCTATTGGTGAAACTAGAAGCATCCCTTGTCATTGGGTCACCTGGTGCCCCCCTCTAGAATACGGGCTACAAACTCTAGGGACAATGGTTCCGCTAGGGTGCACTGCACAGTAGGAATCAGAAATATTAGGGGTCACTTTTGTAATCCTGCCCAGTACTTATCCCCTGTTGCTTGCCATGATGCCTAGTAGTTTGGCAAAAATTAGCGGGGCAAGCTGTCAATGTTCCACAAGTATCCAAAATCTTTCCTGACCTATTCTGCTGAGGAATACCAGCAATGGGAGGAGGATGGGACGAGGAGAAGATAGAGCTAGCTGTACTGCCCTGTGGCTCAATAGCCTGTGTTATCAGTTATGTGACTGCATTCAATTTATATTCTAAAGATTCAACCACTCCTTTTAAGTCAACTACTTCATTACGCAGAGCTAGAAAAATTTTATACAAAGTAGTTGTTGCATTAGTGATACTAACCTTCTCTCCCCTACAAATAGGCAATGGTGATTTTCCCTCAGCAATCTCCATCAACGGAGTAAACCTATTGGAGCAAACCACTTCAGGTTCAAGTGTGTGAGGTGTTGAACCAGAGAAACACTAGATAATTTCCCATCCACGACTGCAGATTGCGCAGACACCGTACTCACAAAATCTTGTTATTGCTTGCCTGTACCCTATCAGGCTTCTTCCCAAAGATGTCGGGTATTGTAGTTTTTACACTCTTCTTGGGGCCCTGGGTCAAGGAGGGTGCAGAAGGGTTCAATATTGTCTTAACCTCCACAATCAAATCATTAATTTGGCTGACGGTGCTAGAATCCCTTGCTTTCCTTGCACACTTACTGGGTTTATTAAGGGTTTTGCCAACATCTGTGGCTTCTGTTTGCTCATAATGGTCAATTTAATTAAATACAAGTGTATTAACAGTCCCATCAACACCCAGATGGAGTCCCAATGGGCACAACAATCTCCTATTGTCCCCTACTTATCTCTACACTCCCACGTCCCTCATAGGGAAAACAAACACAAAATAAAAATCACAAGTCAAAAACCCATTTTAGGGCAGAAATGTATCCTCACAAAATATAATTATGTTAAAATGCCAAAGGAAAAGAAAACCACTAAGGGGCCTATTACGAGTTTGGCGGTCTGAGGATCACCAGACTTGTGGTGGCGTGGCAGTACGACCGCCCCATTACGACCCTGGTGGTTGTGCCGCCCTGAGACCTCCGACTCCGCCAGGGAACTGCACAACATTTGCTCCCCTGTGTGCATGCACAGAAGTTCCAGCACGGCATGGACTTTTCAGTCCATGCCGTGCTGGGACTTTCTTTGATGTTCCCATTGTGGTGCCTTTTTTATAGGCACTGCCACAGGAATGCCAAAGGAAAAGCCCACCAATTACTTAAAAAGTCATAATAGGGCTCGCGGTCTCCACACGGGTTTCGCGGGGTGGCGGGGTGGCGGTGGGGCGGTCCCGCCACCGCACTGTCAAACTCGTAATAGGGCCCTTAGAATCAAATCACAGTAGTTGTGAGAGGTGCCTTGACAATAACAATCAAGTCATTTGACCATAATACTTAGGACAAGCAACCTTAATGAGAACACAAAAGGGTCGTAGAGTAGTTCGGTACTCAGGGGCTTCAAGTGTTCCCCCAGAAAAGCTGATACAATACTAAAATCCTCTTTATGAGTTGAGTGGGGAAGCAGCACCGCTTGCGTCATACATGCTGGCAGAAGTAAATATCACCTGGCAGATAGCGAATGGGCATAAACAAAAAAATTAAATAGCAGTATCTCAGCTGGGCTAAAAGTGTCAGTGCAGTGAAAGCCCTTCCCAGTTCTCAGGGCACCTGGGGGACAAAGTCCCAACCAAGCAGATCGACACACAAATTCAGAAAATGTAGGCATCAGATGCTAAGTGATTTGAGCATACTTTCTTGACTTTAGCACTACTCCCTTTGTATTGAGGAATGTATAGGTCAACATATTTCCAATTTATTTTTAATCTCATCATTTTTAGCATAAATAATGTTGCACATATAGAGAATAAATCATGAGTTGTTCATTCATATAATAAAGTTGCATCTCAGTAAGTGATCCTTTGGGGTGTTGTAATTGTAACTGTACACATTCCGAATAGCTTTTCTTTATATTTTTGTTTTTCTACAACTTCTATGTTAATCAATCCAGCGTGGAATTGCAAAGCAGCTCCTTTTTAAACTCTGTATTTTACCCCACTGTGGCAGGTGGTTGTATACAAGCACATGTGACTTGATGAATGTGCTCCATAGGCCAGAAACATGTTGACTATAAATTGTGGTGAGTTGTGCTCGCTGAGGTTTTAATATTGTGTATGGTTGGAGAATAAAGCGATATACCAACTGCTACACAGTTTTAATAGTTACAAACTTTGAGTACTATTCATGTGTAATCAACAACAAAGAACATTAATGAATTTTAATTAGAGCAATGCTAGTGGAAAGGCAATTTACTGTGCCATGGGCAGTGTTAAACGTTAGTATACAAACCTGGTTGCGACTCCGTCCACTCCTCAAAGTATATTAAGTGTATACTCTTGTAATACTGATTCACTCTCCCTCCCCTAAAAGATACTATTATTCCAACTGGAAATGGCATGGTGGGTCCAATAACGGCAGTGATCTCTGAAAAATGTATTCTCTCAACCTGCCAAGAGTGATTTGAGGACCCATATAAAAAAAAACAATTAGACGAGAACAGCAAGAGATCTTCATCTCTGGTTCGACACAGAGTATAGAGAGGGAATTAATGAAATTTTAAAAGTATCACGATAAATTAGAGCAGCTGAACTTTAGTGCAAGGCACAGGTCCTTAACACTGGAAAAAAGCAATTTCATTATGATTAAATTGGCCAATGTAGTGCCTCAGTTAGGGAGAATGATAGCTGGGAATTCTGAAATGTAATTGTCCAGGATATATGGATAAAGACCCAGCTACACACTCGTAGTTTCAGGGAAACCTCCTTGAGCCATTAAACTCATCCACACAACCATACTGGGGATAATATTTCTCTTGAGACCAATCAATCAATCAATCATGTCACTTATAAAGCGCACTACATACCCGCGAGGGTCTCAAGGCGCTGGGGGAAGATGGGGGTGGTGCTGCTACTGATCGAAGAGCCAGGTCTTGAGGAGTCTTCTGAAGGCCAGTAGGTCTTGGGTCTGCCGAAGGTTGGTGGGGAGGGTGTTCCAGGTCTTGGCGGCGAGGTGGGAGAAGGATCTGCCGCCGGCGGTCGTTTTCCGGATGCGGGGGACTGTGGCGAGGGCGAGGCTGGTGGAGCGGAGCTGGCGGGTGGGGGTGTAGAAGCTGAGTCGTCTGTTGAGGTAGGCTGGTCCGGAGTTGTGGAGTGCTTTGTGTGCGTGGGTGAGGAGCTTGAAGGTTATCCTCTTGTTGACAGGGAGCCAGTGCAGGTCTCTCAGGTGGGGTGTGATGTGGCTGCGTCGGGGGATGTCGAGGATAAGACGTGCAGAGGCGTTCTGGATGCGTTGCAGCCGTCTCAGGAGCTTAGCCGTCGTTCCTGCGTAGAGGGCGTTTCCGTAGTCCAGCCTGCTGGTGACGAGGGCCTGGGTGACTGTTTTTCTTGTTTCGGTGGGGATCCACTTGAAGATCCTGCGGAGCATTCGGAGGGTGTTGAAGCAGGATGAGGAAACGGCGTTGACCTGCTTAGTCATGGAGAGGGTGGGGTCGAGGATGACCCCTAGGTTGCGTGCGTGGTCGGTGGGTGTCGGGGCTGTTCCCAGTGATGTTGGCCACCAGGAGTCGTCCCATGCTGAAGGGTTGGAACCAAGGATGAGGACCTCCATCTTGTCCGAGTTCAGCTTCAGGCGGCTGGTACTCATCCATTCGGCGACGGCCTTCATTCCTTCATGGAGGTGGGCTTTGGCGGTGTGAGGGTCTTTGGTGAGGGAGAGGATCAGCTGGGTGTCGTCGGCGTAGGAGATGATGTTGAGGTTGTGCTGTCGGGCGACGTGGGCGAGGGGTGCCATGTAGATGTTGAACAGTGTTGGGCTGAGGGAGGAGCCTTGGGGTACGCCGCAGATGATCTTGGTGGCTTTGGATCGGAATTTAATTTAATTTGGGCCTATTAAATTCCATAAGCCTCTCACTTTGGCAGAGGTGATCAATGTGCTAAATTTACATAGACCTGTGAAAACAGCTATGACAAAATATCGCCTACAAAAATATTGACACACAAATGTCATTTCAAAAAATATTGTCAATAAAAATAAGATCAATTACATATTTAACATAATTATTATCTTTTAATATGATATATAACACCAAAAAGAATTTTTAAAAAATAAAAAAATTAGGGCCTAATTACGATGAGACTCGGAAACCCTTCGACCGCAGGTCCGAGTCTCATTGCAGGTTTCAGTTTCGACCGCTGCATTACAATGCAGGCAGTCGAAAGTGACACTGGCCGGTCATTCTGGCTGGATTCTGACGGGCTGAAGGAGCTCGTCGGCCTGTCGGAGGCCTGACCATAATCCCTATGGACAGCATTTCCGCCGTAGGGATTACGATGTCGGTTCCCGACAGAATTTCCATGTCGGGCTTTCCGACATGGGAAGCCAGTAGGAAAGCAACTTTAGGGGCCCCTAGCAGGGCTCCCTTAACCCTGCGGCCTTCGGTTGGGGGCCGCACCGCCGCCACGCAGTGCAGGGATGAACAGATCCTCCCATTTGTCTATGGGAGCTTGTGCTATGGCCAGTTTACGGCCGCAGCACAACCTCCCATAGACAAATGGGAGTATGCGATGCACCATGTACGGTCGCATTGTAATGCTGTCGTTGGGACCGCCGACCGGAAGTCAGTCAGTCACGATTCCGCACATCGAAATTAGGCCCTTTACATTTTAAATAACGTTTCACTCTAATCCTATACAAATCCAGCATCTCACTTCTAAATAAATAATGTATAATCAAATACATACAATTTTAATATCACATGGAAAATTACAAACTTTACAAAAAATAAAAATACAAGTATTATCACAATAATAATACCTTATAATATTACTATAAACAGTATATATAAAATTCATTAGAAAATATTTTTACAACTATCTTAAGGAAAACATTATATTGCATATTTGTTAAAAAATGACATTATACACTTAAAAACAATATTCTAACCTTCTGTATTCTGTCTCACACTATTTTCAAGTTGAGGGTATTCTTGACTCAATATTCTTGTATCACAATATTTTTCTTCCAATAGTTTGGTGGAATACCAAGCCAGACAGTGGCCCTGTGGAGCCATATGAATTTGATGTTGTACTTTGATCTCCTGTTTTTCTGTGAGTGTGAACAGCTTTACTTTCTACTTGGCAGATGCTCCAGTCCTAGGGTGCTGAAATTAAACCATCAAAATACAGTAAACAAGGTGACAAACTGGAACTTGACAATTAACATCCAGACTCTGGGTAGATTTTCATGAAATTGTTTTTTCTAAACTTCTCACTTGGAGATGAAAAGGCTAGTAAACATTCTCAAATGGACTGTTTAGGAGGAAAAATTACAGTGAACCTAGTGTTCCAGTTCTAATGCTTGCATCTGATTAGAGGTCTCTTAAACAAGAAGAAGCTACTGCCTTTTATAATCCAAAAATGCATTTGATGGTTGTATGTCAGAATATTGACTACAGAAATACTGTGATACTTAAAATGGTCAGTAAAATATATTTACAACTAAAATATCATGATTGAAAATGTAGTAAATACAAAGCTATCGAACAAATACAGTATTTTTAGAATTTACACAAATATCTAAAAACAATATAGAAGAGTTGTCCATGCAATAAAATGTACACTTAAATAAATATTTTATTACAAAGAAATACAAATATAATTTACCTTTTAAAGATACTAATTGTATTATATGTTTTTAATGTGTTACATTGTAGAATATATGTGTATTAATAAAATATGTAAATGTATTCATGATTGCAATATAATTTGGGGAATTTAACTTCTCTATCAGCATTTATAAAAAAGAATTAAAAGATACATAATAAATGAGCTATACAACTGTATAGTACCACTACAATATAAAACAATTACATAGTAAACATATGATTATTTAAAATATAAATATCAGCATGAATATATTAAAGATATTGAATTTGCATTTCTCTTAAAAATGCTCATAATTTTATAATCCTAATTTTCATTAAATTCAACTCACTTTAAAAATCCTTAGCAACTTTTAAGAAACTTTAATAAATAATTTTAAAAAATCAAGTATTCCACACTTCTTCAAATAAACAAAAAAGAACATTTGATCAATGAACTACATTAACTCCAATAAGAGACACATTAGAAAAGATAAGAAGCCAAAGGGTCAAACTGACTTGCTATTCTAACTCTACTCAAATAAACATTGCAGAAAGTGCATCTATTGGGTCCTTTTGTACTGTTCAAACTCTTATTCCCCGCAGATTGAGGAAAATGCATATATCTGTGGAGAAACAGATTTACTGTTCTAACTTCTGTCCTACTAACACTGGGGGAAGTGCATAGATTTGGAAGAGTTCCAATTAACTTTTCTAACACTAGTCCTGATATATTTGGGGAGAGGGTGCAGATTTACTAACCCCAGTCCCAACAACATTGTGGAAAGTGCATATATTTGGGGGTAGGGATGAGGGGCAGTTTTACTAGCCTTTTCTCAAGTGCCATAAAAATTGGATACAGTGCATATATTTGGCAGGAGTGGACAGATTTACTATTCTACCTCCATTACCACAAATACTGGGAACAATGCATTAACAATGCATACATTTGGGAGGCTTGGGTTTACTGTTCTAGCACCTGACATATGTTAACGTGCATATGTTTGGGGGTGTCAGATTTACTGTTTGCACTCAAGACCTACTAACACTGGAGAAAATGAATATATATTTTGGAGAGACACTGTCAATATTAGAATTTCAGTCCTACTAAAATTGCAGAAAGTGCAAATATTTAAAGGGTTAGATTTACTTATCTGACCCCAATACCACAAACACGGAGGAAAGTGTTTTTTATTTGGGAACTCAGATTTAATATTTTAACTCTAATTCTACAAACATTTGGGAAAATCATAATTTTGGGGGAGGATGTCGGGTGGCAGATTTACTTTTGTGGTCCCAGTCCAACTAACATTGGGGAAAGTGCACTTGTGTGGGGGTGGTGGTGGGGTAAAATGTACTATTTTAACTACAGACCCACAGAAATTGGGAAAAGAGCATATATTCGGAGATCCCGAATTACTGTTCTAACTCATGTCTAGTACTAGGGAAAATGCATGGGTTAAGGGGATTGGTCCACTGGCTTATATTCATACCAAATGACTGAATGTGATTATTTGGGAATCCATTTTCCCAAATCAGGGAACTATGCTGCACAAACACAGAAGTATGTACAAGAATTAGACAACCTAATTATCTTTGAGTGCCTTTAATAAAAATTGGTCGATCTTTTATGCTTTTGTGTACATCCTGTCCTACGCTAGATTTTACGAAGGACAAACCTCAAAGTAACACTGCACTGTGGAGGTTTTCACGATCTACTGGATAGCTATAGTGCACGGAATTTATAAAGGGTTCAGGCATGTTAGAAATCTGCAACACAATATAGGCCAAGTAAGGGTCTGAAGTAATCATTTCAGAATGACCATATGCAATGATAAGATGTTATAGTTAGATTTGATTCATAGTAAAGTTTTAGAGGCATTATGGCCACCTCATATTTGGAGACCAAAGGATTTATTTGTAGACAACTAGGGTCCTAATTACGATGTCGGGCAGAAAGCCTCTGACCAGCTGTCGGAAGCTTTCCACCCGACATCGTAGGTTTCAGTCTGACCACGGTATTAGGATGACGGCGGTCGGAGTGAAAGCTGCAGGGGGATTCCGATGCACTTCTGACGGGCGTCGGAAGGCACCATAATCCCCTGATGACAGCCGAGTCAGGCTTGGCTCTGCAGTAGGGATTATGAAGGCACTTTCCAGCTGCCCTTCTATGGTGGTCCACCTGCCAAGATGAGGCAGGCGGAAAGTGACTTTCGGAGCCCCTAGAAGGGCACCCTTTCCCCCCCTGGTCCTCCTCTATGGACCTAACATCCCTGTACTGTGTGGCAGGCACTGTGAGGTGTCTGCCACATGGTGCAGGGATGTTTCCAAACATCCATTTTGCTATGGCAGCTTGTGCTGCGGGCCTTTTCCGCCCGCCGCACAAGCTGCCATAGCAAAATGGACGTTTTGCATCCAAATTGTGAGGTCAGAACCACCGATCTATGATCGGGCGGTTCCAGACCCAACATCGTGATGAGGCCCAGAATTTTTAAACACACAATTTAGGTATTTTGCTACTTAGATATTGTACAAAGATTAGACTTTATATCTCACTTTTTCAGGTTTATGTGTATGGGAACATTGCAATCTTGTAATTGTGTTCCATTTTAGGTTACGCCTGCACAGCGCTTGCGCTGTGCTTGAGAAATCGATTGTTTTTAATATAAACTTAAAAGGGATATACATCCCGCCTCCTCTCTTTCCTGGCTTCTCATTGGTTCCTGTGCTTGCCACTTACCTTTCCTGCATTTCTATTGGCTGTAGCATATTTTCCTGCATTTACCAGTGCTTGTTCCTCATCTGCTTCTCTTATCAGTTTCCCGTCGCCACAATACTGTTAACATCCGCTTTGGTGGAACTTTTCATAACGTTTTGCCTTTTACTATCGCAGCATATTTATATAACAATTTATCACCCGGAGAGATTAAGTGATTTGCATAGAATCACAGGATGTTGTGCTCGAGACTCGAACCAGGATCCCCAGCTCTCTAGTCAGCAGATCTGGCCGCTGCACCACATCATCTCCACTCACATGTTATCGGTCAGGGAGCTCTTTCCTTCTCCCAGGCGATGATTGATGAAAACAGCTCTTTATTTATTACATTGGCGAAACCTTTGCATTACCAATGCTTATAGTTTGTATGTCCATTTACAAGTCATTTCAGAAACACTGATTGATTGATTTTTAAAAAAAATCATAAAATGGGTCTTGCTAAAAAGGCTCTATAATTTTGCAGGCCAAGGATTACACAACACTATCTAGTTTACTACTTAGTAGGCGATATAGAGTTTGATATATATAGATTTAGACTATAAAGCAACATCCTCTAACTTCTAAAGGCATACGCAAAATCCAAAGAAGAATCCACCAGTTGAATTTCCTCCCCCTGCTACCTGACAGGGTAGAAGAAATTCAGCCAACGGACTGATCTCTGGATTTGCCTTTCATAAAGAATTACATGTCTGTCGAGCTCTATATTGGTTCGTTCATGTTGTCTTGGCCTGAGGTGTGCCAAAATGTGCTATTGAGGCACACATTGCCAATAAGGAAGGAATTATGGCATTGATTTGTATTTTTGCACTTATTTGCACTCTGAGTTTTGTAGGTTGTCTGGCAGTTTATTAGTTATTAGAGCTATAAAATCCTTTCTTGTTATTTATAGTTTATATCTCTGATAATTTACTCTGTCTTGTTCAATTTACTGTGCCTTCTTTATTGAATTGATTTTGTAGGCCTCATCCTGTAATAAACATTATGGCCCAGATTCACAAAGGTTTAGCGTCGGGTTAGCATTACTTTTTTAATGCTAATCTGACGCTAACCTTTTTGGGAGATTAACAAACCAACGCTAATTGGTATTAGCGTTGGTTTGTTTGGGAAAATATCGCAAAGCAGCGCAAAACGCTGCTTTGCATTACTTTGCGTCCAGGGGGCATCACGTGGGTGCTACGTGTGCGTTCCCATGCAACCACCTGTGCTTTTTGATGCCAAGCCCTATCTACTAACATGAGTAAACAGGAGTTAGCGCCAAAAATGAATGCTGCTGGAAAGTAGGTGTCAAAAGGAGAAATGCTTTCATTTCTACTTTTTTTTCCAACTTTGCAATGCGTGCTGCACTGTGCAGCACACATACAAAGTAGGAAAAGCTTTACGGTGTGTCTAGTCAAACCCTTCTTGTACAAAACCTTTGGTAGAGTCAGGCACGCACCCTAGCACTATGGTGCTAAGGTGTGTGCCTGGCACATGGCAGCTGAAATCAGCACCGGTGCTAGAGAGAGGGGAGGAAAGAGCCATATCTCTGTGAATATGGCGCTCTCCTGTTCTCTCCATGTTACGCAACGCAGCAAAGCATTTTTGATTGCTGCACTGTGTTCCTTGACACCTTTCAGAATCTGGGCCTATGACCGACACATTAACAGTAAGCACAAGATATTAATTAGATATGAAGTGAGAGTCTCGAGATCCAGATGGTGTTTTTCTGGTTCATGACAAATGTCCAATCAAGGATCCAAACTAGGACCAAGTTGAATACCAGCTTTGGAAAGCTAGCCAAAAGAGACTAGCTAGCCAGCTCAGATGCAGAACTTCAAAAACATACCCCAGAAGGAAATCTTTGCCCTCCGTAATGTACCACAACTATACCTGGTAATTCTGGAAAGTCCAAAGGAACGGAGGGTTTTTGTTCTAGTAAGAGTTATCATGTTGTCAGTATTTCATACCAATAAAAGATGGAGATTCAAGCTTGTGAAAAAATGCTACAGTATTAATTAAGACAGCTTGGCTTATAGCCCGGTCCAGGGAATATAGTATCAAAGGATATGTTATGTTCCGTTATAATTTATTTGTAGAGCACACAAGCACAGAAGCTTCTTGGTTCTTGAGAAAGACATACATTTTGAAACCTACTAGTGACTAGGGAAAAAGGGCCTCTGCTGTGGAAAAAGCACGATCTCCATAAGTGACAGTACTGGTCCTAGTGGCTTTAAAGAAATTGGTTTGCTTATCTGGAAGAATGTGAAGTTTGAAAGAAGTAAATTTATATTGGCCGTAAAAGAGGGTGATCTGAGGTGTAAGGCCTTAGGAACAATTGTTGAGGCCTTAAAAGCTGCCTAAGATCGAATGGGGTAGCCAGTGTAGGGACCACAGTATTGGCAAAATATGTGATCCTGCAACAGCTTTTGTAAGCCTTTGTACTGCAGCATTCCAAGTCAGTTTCAATTGACATAAGATTTAGTTTGGATATTAAAGGTACCTTGAATTTGCATAGTCAAGATGTGATTGAATGATAGCGCTCACTACCAGAGTATGCAGAGAGGGGTCAATGAATGGAATGACTCAATACCAGAAATATAATATTGGATTCTCATACCTCACTGATTTGAACGAGAACATCATATTCCTCCTGGAGACGAGGAATCCAGAATTGCACCCAAAAAAACCAGGATTCCTTCCATTAAAAGCCTTAAAAGCACAAAAGACCACAATGCATAACTGTGAAAGGACATCAGCATAGACAAAATGACCAAATTGAAGAGTACCTCACCCTATACAGCACTCCCTTATAATGCTCTCAGATAATGACTAAAGAGAGGTCTCAAGAAAAGGGTGAAGAAGCTAAGGAAAGAGGTCTGTTGCCCACTATATTCATTATATTGAATGATACTTTTTACTTAAACATAACTTTATCTGCTGTTCGATCAGTTTCTTATATCATACTGACCAATGTCAATTTTCCTTTCCCTTCCCACAGTCCAGGGTTGTTGTATTCCCACCCGAACTCTCCATTGCAATGTAACAATCTAATGCAACAATTTCCTGTTAGATCATGGCGAGAAAGCACAGAAATATTTTCCAAACTACCTCTAAAGCTAGGGCTTTCAATCAATTTGCCCATGTGTGAGTGATTCTGCCTGACACTAATAAACAGTGTTTTTATTTTTAAGCTTGCACAGATTTCCCATTGTATCCCTATTATTATTTTTTTGCTTATCCTTCCAGTCTCTGTGCTAAACCTTCACCCATCCCACCTGCAGTCCCCTCTACTGAATGCAGCACCCTTTTATGTAAAACTAATTATTTATTATTTTGACGCTTTTGGGTACAAAGCCGAATCAGAAAAATATCTAATAGAAAAATTGGAAGTACCATCTAAAATAAAAAGGCTAAAAAAGTTGTAAATGCTGCTTCTTAGAGAAAAACATGTATTAGTACTTAATTCTAAGCGAAATAACCTTTTGTAGAATTGAAATAAAAGTAAATCATTGCAACTCATACACTTTTAATCTTGCCTCTTCTGCATAGAGACAGCATCTCTGTGCATGTTCAGTGTGTGAAGTTATATTCATTATATGGCCAATTATATAGCAACACCTGAAATGAAATAGTATGTCAGGCCCTAGTGCCTTGCTCTCACAAACCATAAATGCAATCCAATGCCACCGAAGTCCTCTTTGTGAGACAGAGACAAAGTGACACTATGGATACTTGTAATTGCATTGTTGTACTAGGGCCTAAGATGCCATTTTATTGCAGCTGAGTAAACAACTTATTGCTAGCTACTGACAAATGTATCCTGTCAAGTGTTTTATTGCTTACGACTCAGGGTAATAGGGCCATCATAACGTTAGTAACTGTGCAGTTGTGATAACAGAGTAGTCTTGTCTATGAATGCCTGTGCCTTTCAGAAGATGCCACCTGGATGGACTCTAATTGTTTAAAATTGAACGCAGGTGAACCCGACCTTCTAATTTTGGGCAAGCAACCCAACATTTAGTCCACTGTTTGGTGGCCTGACAGTTTGAGGCTCATTACCTCTCTCTAACCCCAAGGTCAAAAATCTGGGTTTTTGGTTTGATGACAAATTATCTTTTGCTAACCAAATCACCGCACTAGCTGGGAAATGCTTTGGGCTGTTAAAAACCCTTAAGAAAATCCTATGCTTTCTGCCAGGATCAGCCCACAAAATTGTACTCCAAGCTATGATTATATCCAGGCTGGAATACTGTAATGTCCTTTATCTAGGCCTGTCCCAACCACGTCTGAGCAGACTTCAACATGTCCAGAATGCTGCGGCACATCTACTGCTCAATCTTCCTAAAGGCGCCTCTATCGGGGCTGGCCTAAACAAGTTGCACGGGCTCCCGATGAGGCAAAGAGTCGCATTTAAAGCCCTCTGCTACTGCTGCAAGACGCTATCCAACAATGGCTCTCAATATCTTCAGTCGCTGGTTAAAACATATGTTCCATCCAGGAATCTGAGATCGACTGAAGCCAACCTCGCCATTATTGCCAAATGTAATAGAGTCCATTTGAAGCATCTTTCAGGAAACAGCTAAAAACTCGGGCCTCATATGCATTCTGCAGCACATATAGAAAGAGGAAAACACCTCTCTTGATTGTTTTTGTGCAGCAAGGTGTCCCTTCCTGCACAGAAAACAATCCCCCCTACAACGCAGACATACTTGCACCATGGTACAACTAATTGAAAAGCACAATACATCACCAGCAACTCTACAATGATAGGCAACAAGGCCTTAAACAGTCCTGACATCCAGGATGGTATTTAATCGAACCAACCCTTAAACCATTTATCTGCGGCACCCCCGCTGCTGACCATTTTCTTGTGCAAATTGTGCAGAGTTTGTTTGGCCTCCATCAATGTTCCATTGTCCGCATCATTTATGGGGATGTACGTACAGCAAGCAGTCCCAATATTGGCACACACCCCCCTCCATTGCCGTCATTAAGCCCTGCACATACCTGTGCTGCATTCAGTCTCATGGCTCGCAATTCCTCTTTGATGGCATTGAACCATCCTCAGTGACATTGATCACTTTCATTAGTTCCCACCTAGTTATTTGCAACCATTGGGCATTAGCTTTGTTCTGGAAGGCTGGGAACTTGTGAATATTTGTGCTTCACTGAATAGGCAATGCTCCTGTGGAATTTCATCATATGTGCCAGAACCAAAGTACTGCGCTGCTTTCCTGCTCCGGTGATGTTGGTGTAGCAAGGTTGTTGGGCGGTTCATGGGATGGTCATGCGATTCTAAAATGTCTACAACTGGTATTACCAGGGAGGGGGTGTGCAAGGTTACCAGAGAACAGAGTCCTTTCCAATCAGGTGGCAGGCGGACATAGATCAATTCTCCGCACTGCCAGTAATAGCCCCTGAGGCTGGAGGTGCCCTCCTGCATGTCAGCGTTGTCTATTGTGGTATTGCAGTTGATGTTTTTTCCTACATTAATGGAGCCATTCCCTCTGAAACATAAAGAAGCAGATGTTAATCTCAGGACTTACTGGAGCTTTCTGCACCACCCACCCAAGTGTATTGTGCAATGTTGTTGTTCCATGTTCGCGCACACTTTCCTGTTGCATCCTCATTGCCATTCTATATCTATGATCCAATGATTTTGAGCCCTGACCTGGTTGCATAGTTCCAGGGGCAAGGGGTTTACTGAGTAATTGCTGCACCCAGTGCGCGTTGGCGTGCCACCTGTAAAAAGCCTAAGCCTAGAATTGCTGCTATCCATACTTTGGCCTTATGATGACCTGTTTTCTTCATTCATCCTATTTTGCCCTCAATGCTCTGCCTATCTGTAAGGATATGTAATGTTTCTAACATTGAGTCGTTAACCCTAAAATGTGCTACCCGGACATGTGTCAGCTGCATTCGGGCCCTAATCCTACAGAGGTTGAGGTGTAAGTGGCATTAGGCTGTTTCCAGGTTACTTACTTTATTGAGTGTAATCCATCTGACCCTGTGGTGTGGGGTATTAGTGAACAAACAAAGCATGAATCATTGGTGCTTTCTTGTCCTATTTCTGACATGTGTTGATGCCACATGTTGTCTAACAAGTTAGCATGAATACTATGAGAAACAATGCTACTTCTCTCAGCAAGCGTGTGACATTTTGGTATAGTCTGACAAAGCATCAGTCATTTTAAAAGCACAAGGTAAATAGTACCATAAAAGTACACGAAAGAAAAAATAGAACAGAGATACATAACTGTCCATTTGCAGACTCAAAAATTGTCCCACTTATATGTTGGAGGGAGGAGTTTTTAAAGTTGATCCTAGCTTACCCCCTTGTTTTCCTTTTCTGTTTTTGAAAGCACGCAAGGCAGGGTCCAGTCAAACATCCGATGGATCCATGGCTTCTTGCCGTTGACTTTTATGGCTGTAGGGGTACTCATTCTCACTAAGAAGGGGACCATGAACTTGGGATCCTTCCGGATTAAGTGGGAGGTTGATCTCAGTGTTGGCGAGCTTCTCCTTTCGTTTGGCTGCCTGTTTGGATGAGAACTTTGCTGCCTTTGTTAGTTCAGAGAGATAGGCATGTATTTCATTATCAAGCATTTCTGTAGTGCTATCAGAGCTTGAAACACATCTGGTAGATGGTATGGTAGTGGGCATTGGTCTACCTGTAACTTTTTGATGGGGTGTTAGATGGTGATCCCCACTAGCAGTGTTGCACAGAGCAAATAACGCTATTGGTAGGCAGTATAGCCATTTCTTCCCCAAAGTGGCGCATATCGTACTTATTTTGTTCTTTAACAGTTCATTGAGGCGCTCAACTATGCCATTGCTTTGTGGGTGATATGCTGAGGACCACTTGTGTTTAATGCCTAGCATTGTACAGAGATGTGTGACGATGTTATTGACAAAGTGTCTGCAGCTGTCTGACCTAACTGCTTCTGGTACTCCCCACCTTGGTATTATTTCAAGTGCTATGAAGTTGGCTGCTGATTTTGCATTACAGTGGACACAGGGACCTGCTTCTATCCAACATGAAAAGCGGCATACCACAATAATGAGATATCTATAGTTGGCACATCTATCAATCATGTCTACAAAATCGATATGAAGCTCTTTAAATGGGCTCTGTGGTTTTAGTATAGCGGATGTTATGACCTTCAGTGTAGCGTTGGGCGAGTACTGTTGGCAGATGAAAAAATTATGGATACATAAAGCTATCATTTCAGCTGCATTTGGGATTACCCAATCCACTTGCAATGTTGAGGACATTGCATCTATGGAGGTGTGCACTGGTAAGTGTAGTTGCTGTAAGTTTACTAATAGTAGTGCTTGTGGCAAGACAGGCTTGCCGGTAGGTATGTGCCTATAAATGAGATCATGGCTGCATTCCTGCTGTTGTCAAAGGTCTCTCTCATGCTGTGGTGCTGCTTCTTGTATTACCCTGAGATGCAATCTAACCGTTTCAGTGAAGGGAAGGTCAGAACTGGTAGGGGTACTGTTGTTAGTATCAACATCAAGTAATAGTGACACAAAATCTTCACCATTTGTATGTGCTGTACATTTGACTATGGCTACGCTAGATGACAGTTGTAATGCTTCTATTAGGTGCTCTAAGTTGTTCCGGTACATAACTGGAGTACCATTGGACTTAAGGAACCCCCTTCTCTTCCAGCACTGGAGTGGATGGTGGTGGTAACTTATGCACAATCTGAGTAGATAGTCACCTCGTCTCTATTGACATACTTAAGGGCTGCTATGAGGCCCACCAGTTCCACAGCCTGTGCAGAGAACTTGGCTGCAGTGTTATATGGTCTACCACCTCAAAGTCTAAAGACCCATGTGTGGTGCTCTAACTACAGCTGTTCCCGTGTGTCTTATTACCATCTCCTGGTATATTGTAGAGGACCCATCGACGAAGAGTACTGTGCTGCCTGGTATGGGATCTTCCTCAGCTTGACTGCACTCATCTGGTGTATATGTGGCGCAATCATGAGCATTGTCTCCCCTCTCAACCAGGTGGGCAAAAAAGGTAGCTGAGTTGACTGTGTGACACCGCACAACTTTCAGAGATGGTATTGGTAGAATGACCTCGTACCCTGAGACTCTGAGTGGTCAGTATTGTCTTAGCCTTCTGGATGACAGCACACACCGCATGCTCTGCTTAAATTGTTAGAGGTGAGCCCATCACTATGGGGGCACTTTTCTCTATTGCAAATGCGGCTGTTGCCAGCGCTTGTTCACAAGGGTAGTGTCCTTTCATCACAGGGTCTAGTAAGTCGCTAAAGTATTCTATTGGCTTGTGGCCCAGGGGTATTTTTGTGTGAGAACTGCTGTCATTGCAACACCATTACGGTGGGAAAAGAGATCAAATTCCTTTGAATATTCTGACGTGCCAAGTACTGGGGCATTTGTTATTTCTGTCTTTAATTTGGTAAATGCGGCCTCCTCTCGTCTGTCCATTCTATGATAGCTCTGCTATTCTTGGCCTCTTTTATTGTCATTAATAAGGGTAAAATAATGGTGCTGTTATCATAAATCCACTGCCTAACGTAATTGCAGAGGCCCAGGAATGTCTGCATGTCTTTCACTGTGCGGGGTTCTGGTATCTTCCTTATAGACTCAGCCCTCTCAGGTGTTACTTTCCTTCCTGAGGCAGAAATCAACTCGCCTAAGTATTGTACTTCTGCCTGGCAGAATTGCACTTTTTCTTTCTCCACCTTGTAACCCCTCTGCGCAAAGGTGATCAACAGTCATGCCAGTTCTGCAGGTGGTTTCTGTGGGGTTACAGATAAGAATGTCATCAACATATTGAAGTGAGTACTGTCACATTGGAAGTTAGAGAGGTCTTGCTTCACAGTTCTGTTGAAAATACTTGGAGATCTGCAATACCCTTGTGGAAGTCGAGAATAAAGATACTGGGAACCGTGGTACATAAAGGCGAATAGTGGCTGTCTGGGTGCAAGGGGATGCTGAAAAATGCTTTTTGAGGTCTATTACAGAAAAGTACTTCGCCTCCCTTGGGATGTTTGTTAATATCACAGATTGGTTTGGTACTACCACGAATTCGGGTATCACAATGTCATTAAGGGGGTTCAGGTCTTGAACCATACGCCTAGTACTTTCCTTTGATGTCTTCAGCTGAAAAATAGGTGTTACATGGAGAAATCCTCTGATATAGCACTCCCTGTTTTACCAGTACTTGTATGGTGGGGGCTATGACCTCCTTGGCTCCTTTAGACAGGGGGTTTTGTCACACTCTATGCTGTGTTGCCCCTTGTTTCAGTGTTATCTATACTGGGGTGGTTGTTTTTATTAGCCCTACATCATGTGGGCCGTTAGTCCACAGTATGGACAACACTTAAGCCAGCTCTGAATCACATACTGTATCATGTATGGGCCCTGGGGTGGGTGTTCTGCCCTGTAAATCTACCCTGATCCCATACTCCTCTTCAAACACAACTGTGATAGTCCCTGGAGTGTCCTAAAATAGCTGGTCGGTGGTCACCTCCTTGATCGTTTTTCCCAGATTAATAAATATGATGCACGCCCACTGGTTGTGATCCCAATCATCTGCCATCACTTACTCCATATGTTGGCCTTATTTCAATAGCTTGCATGTAAAGTATCGATTCAGGGTGTTCCCATGATCTCTATCCCTAGGGGCGGAACAAAAATTCCTTGGGTAACTGGAGGGTTTTACCTAGCAATCATGGTGTCTCGGTACTGATGGTATTCACTACCCTGGCAAAGGCCTCCTTATTTGTTGATTTTGTCCTAATCTGGTCACCCATTGACATGTCTATGGTAAGCATCATTTGTCTCACAGGGAACAACTCCTGGTGTAGAGCATATCATTGTACCATCCGGCTCAAAGTGGATGGTCATGTTCAATTTCAACATTAGGTCCCGGCTGCATAAGTTAGCTGGGGCAGTGGGGGAGTACAGCAATCGTTCCTCCACATGGTTGCCCGCAATGACCATACCAACCCATTGCGTAAATGGAACCCTCATGACTGCCTCAGAGAATACCTGTGTGTTCATTGATGCACGGGAGAGTGGGATGTCACCCTCGTGGATACATGGCTTAGTTACTCCCATGTCTACTGAGAATATGTATGGCTTGTTATTAATGGCTATGGTCACAGTGGGTTACTGTTCTGGTCTGTACATCACCAATAAGACTGGACACATTGGACTACTCTTCGGGCACCTTCATGACCTGTAATTGCCGGTGCTATTGTTCAGACTGAATGGGTTACCTCCCCTCGCTGTCACTCCTCCAGGTACTACCATTGTGGGTTCCTGCTGTTGTTGCAGAGGTGCCTGCCCAATGGTTTTGCTGCCAATTGCCCTGCATCTGGGGCACCTGGAAATTGCTTTGATACTGAAGTACTGGCATATTACTTTATGGCTGGCCCATCTGGTTATAGTTGCCCTGCCCCTGTTGCTGTCGCTACATATCTCTCATCTTTGTCCTACACTCCCTCTGGAAATGGCCATACATACCTCAGTAGAAATACTCTGGGCCATTCCTCTGTTCACTCCTCTGATCTCTTTGTCCCCTTTGATTATTTCCTCTCCCGCCTCTAAAACCTGACCTGTTCCCTCCATATCCTGTTGGTGTGACCCCATCGTCACTGCAGCCATTTGCGTGGTGGCAGTAAGGATGCCCCCTTCTGTAGTAGTCTTCTAAAGTTTCTGCTAAACTAACTTAGCCGCTGCTCTCTCAACCTCTTCCTGCCTCTCCTTTTCCTTTTCTTGTTTCTTTTTGCAAAAGTGAATGATGTGTGCCTGTATCACGAGTCAGGGTTTGACTTCCAGGCCCACAACCCCATCAAGGCTTGCCTGCATGTCAGAAGGAAATCCCTTTTTTATTACATTGTAAAACAGTACTGCATTTCCTCCTGTGTTTTCCCAGCTCTGTCCTACCTCCTGTATCCATCTCTCGTTCATCCTTGTGTTGTATTGGTCTATATCTTCTGAACTTCCCATGATCTCCATCATGAGGGACCCTATATCTGGTCTTTCTGGATAGGCTGCATGTAGTTTCTTCCATATTAATGGTCAATATTGGTTAAAAGGTGAGCCATCATATCAGCTTCTTTGGCAGTGTCACCCTACTGAATCGGGCTTTCCGAACTATGGAATCTGTCTCATCTGCTATTAAGAACTAAGCGGACTCTTAATATCTCCTATAGCCAATGTTATGCCTGCTGTATTTTTCTCAAAGACCCCTGTCAATTTGCCTGCTCCCTTCGATAGGGGGCAGTGCCTTTTTAAGATTCTCTTTGCCCATTTGTGGCCATGGCACATAGTGCGGCTGGGCAGGTCCCTTCCTCATCAGCGGCAACTGTGTAGTTAATGTGGTGGTGGCTGTCCCTACGGCCCCTTTGATCTTCCCCACCACGTACTTTTCCCATAACACGAGACATTCTTGCATATAGGGATAATACCTGGGGGGATCGCCCGCTCCATATCTTATGCAGTCTTCTTCAGTGGCCATGTCCTTGGGCAGTGCCTCAGCCTCTGTCCACCCTGCTAGGTTGTCATGGAAGGGGTTGCAATAATAGTACCCTTCTCTCTGTGATATTATTTGTTTAGGGGTCAATTCATTTGGTGTTCCCATTGTCCTTCTGTGAACTGTGCTTTCGGTGTGTTTTCTGATGGGGCATGTGGTAATCAATATTTCCCTTAGATTTTCCTGCTGCTCTTTCTCCCATGGCATATGGGCCTGTAGTTCTTCTTCTAAAGCATCATAGTCCGATCTGCCATGGTGTCCATTGAACTTCAATCTCTGCACCACGGACGTTTTTGTTCGGCGTGGTCTATCTCTTTTCTGGCTATTCTTCTCTTCCTGGTCTAATAGCTCCTTGCCTCTTTGATATGTTTGTCAATTACGTCCATCCTAGTGTTCATTCTATATCATGCTTTGTCCATGGCTTGGTCTCCCCATTTCTTGGACTCTTTTGAGGTGGTGGAGTCGTTTTATACTCTCTTGGACGGATTTGGACTCTGATTCGGCCCCGTATCCGTCTTCTGACCCATCATCCCCTGTGCCCTATTCACCCCCTGGCTCAAAATCTTCCCTGTCCCTATCCATATTTACATTGAATTGTACTTCAGTTTGTCCAGTCATCCACTGCTCCCCCTCCAAGAGTAAACTGACAGTGTCACTAGGCTGTCTAGGGGTGACTCTAAGCTGTTGTTTGGGGCCCTTCTCATTTACTGGGGGAAAATCTACCTTGGGATTTTCATATCCTATAGCAGGCCTCTCTTGCTTGTTTATGACAGTATATATTACCGGCATAGGTTGGGCACTAAGAGGTTTGGCATTGTCGGCAACTGGGTCTGTTCATTGACAGAAAACCTGCCACATGGCCAAGGTGGCCTCCCTCTTCTCTAGTTTCTTTCCTTTGTATTTACTCTTAAGGTGGGTGGCAGTGTGTTCTATTGTTTTTTCATCGAACATGCCCTCTTTTGGCCATGGGAATTCATGTTTCTGTGTCTCGCTGTACCACTCTTTACAGTGTTTCTGTATCCTTTCTTTGTCTGAGTAAAATGCCTTTTTCATGTGTTCCAAAGGGGTCCCCATAATCCAAATATTATTTTCAGATCCCTTATTTGGTTAGTCCGTTTCCTGGCCTATTTAGAGCTAAGTTTCCCATTTTCCCAAGCTATCCTTTGTGAGTATCACTAACCGTTACGAATACATAAATCTACTCTTTCCCGTGCAACAGAAAATGACATCGTTCTGAGGTCACGTTCCTTTTATTCTGTCACTTTGCTAGTTGTGTATGCTCTATGCACTGATGGGTTCGACCTCAGTGGTAATATATGTGCTAATCATGCCTTGTGGGTGCTCTGTATCTAGGCCCCAGGCCTCAAATACTGTTCCCATTAATGTTTTAGGCGAGGGTGCGGGGATGGTCAGACGGAACACGTCAGTTTCTGATGAAATCCCCACTTTCCTATTGTCATGTATGTGTACAATTAATTCTGGCATGGGCGTTTCGCTTATTTTAGACTAATTACTGTCTGTTATTGACACTGTCCACAGATCTGTCAGCAATGCGTCTATTAACATTTCCCTATCTATATCTAAGTTCGTCACAATTTCTGGTTCTGAACATACGTCTCCGTTTTGAAGTTCGAGGACCACTGCCCATTCGACCACTTCTTCAAATTCTTACAATCCCTGTAAGTCTGTCATTCATGCTTTGTCAATTTTGTGAAAAGTCAACAGGGACTTTTTGGTCCCGTGTTAGAGGGTGCACCCCTTGATATTATTGGGACTATTTCATATATTTTATTCCCTATAGAGAACCTTTCTATTCTGTTATTGTATTTGATAGGGTCATTAACATCAAAAATACTGTTAAGATCTTAACACTTCATTTTGTAATATTTTATCTGTGATAGGCTAACAGGGTACACCTGGAAAAGTGAGTTAATCTCTCACTCTTATGGTTATGATGAACTAAATAGCCTGTGTCATCCTCCTTATTCAATGAGGGGTATCGTCTTGTAGACTAATGCCCTCCCTGGGTCTGGCAACCAAGGGTCTGACTCTGCTCAGGGTAAAGTCAATTGGCACCAACCATCTGGTTGTCCCCTTACCAAAACATCAGTCTAGACTGATTCCTCAGCCTTGATCACTTTTCCCCAAAAACCGCCGTAGAGATATCTTAAATCTGGGAACTTGAGAGTCGAGTGTCTGATCTTGCCCAGAGTAAAGGCTGCCGCCACCGGTTACATGACCGTCTCCTTACCGCAACATCAGACTTCCCACTGGTTACCCGATCCCCGACCCACTATCCTTACTCTATACCTCCGAATCTAATCCGGGCTGTCTCCCAAGTGTTCATTTATCCCTGTCCCTAATACAGGGAAAGGTTTGCAAATTATTCAATTCATGCATGCGTTTACCATGTCACATCATCCATATTGAACATTGCCACAGATATTGTTTAATTATAAAATGAGGACGGAGTCTGAGTTCTCCTCACCTTGGAGATGGCGGCTCCGGACCCTACCCACCCCTAACAATAGGCAGTACTTTAGGGAACACGGCGTCTGCTCACCTTATGTTTGTTGCGTAGTGATCTATGCAGTGGGGACAGGCGGCTCTCCAGAAACAGCAGTCGGTGAAGACAAACTGGACTCCTAGCTGGCTCGCCAAATGTTGACTAGGAAATAAAGAAAGAAACGATCTGGTTGGCAATTCAATATAGGTTTAATCAATATACGGCCAGCAGACAGTCTGATAACTGACTCAATGTGCTGCTAGCATGCAGCTCTTTTTATACATACACTTAGCAATGACTTCATGCATGCTATCTTACAAAAGCAATAAACAAGTCACAGAATGACACAAGTTGCTGATATATTTCCATGTAAACACCGCACCGCCTGCATCCTTAAACTCGTGCCCTGCCCCTTTCAGTTCCCCTTTTCTTGCAATCTTGACAGAACTATTGAAACTGACCATGCGTTAAACATTCCGTGTGTGCAGATACACTGTTCTCAGGGTTTCTTATCTGACCTGTTGCTGCTGACTTAAACTGCCTTTTAACTACATATAATCGAAATAGAGTGTTTCTGCCAAGGGTGGGTGTGGGGTATGTGTTCCTGTGCTGTGGCCTTTAACTCTTCCAAGCTTGTTAATTATGTTTTTCTGTGTAACTGAACTTGCTAATCTAGCGTTCTGCTTTCCTCTGAACTCCCACCTACTCTGTGTCGTTGTGAAACTTAGGCTCGTACTGTTCTTCAATTACGTAGAGTTCTACCACACTCTCCACTGATTTCTGCAGTAGTGAGCCTTTTTGCCTGTCTGAAATTTCTTTGCATTTTATATTTTCCTTAACATAATGTATAGTAATAAGACACACACATACACCAGTCAGGATTATCTGGCGCACACTTCCAAACCAAACGATAAACCCTGACTCAGCATTTCAACTAAAACTTGTTAATTGCATATCACTTAAGCATATTGAATAATTTCCAAATGAATGTTGTTTTATCAAGCTTTAATTACTTTCCTAAGATCCTTGGCGTGAAAAGTGGCCTGAGGGGCCAGAATGTTTTAATTACAAGCCATAACATATTATCTCAGGTGTGGCCACATAATGAATATAGCTTCAGGCAGTAAACATACACAAGAGCTTCTCCATAAGCAGAAGAGGCAAGATAAAATTCTTATGAGTTGCTTTCATTTATATTCTACAAAAGGTTATTTTGTTTATAATTAAGGGTTGATGCATGCTTTTCTTTAAGAAGCAGCATTTACATCTTTTTCAGCCATGCTATTTTACAATTCCTTGGCAAAGCAAAAACAGAACTTTAATAAAGGCCCTCTGTCTGCCTTGAATAGATGAAGTATAAAAATTACCTGCTTGGCTCTCACACACCAGAGCTGCAATCCAACCCCATAGACATCTCTTTTGTGAGACAGAAGCAAAGTGGCACTGTGGATATTTGCAATTACCATTGTTTACTAGGGCCTAAGAAACTTTCAAATCATTTGAATAAACAACTTATTTTTTGTTTAAATTTGTTTATTGCTTTTCACATTTTATATATAGTACACATCCGCTCAGATATTACATAACTGTGCAGGGGTTTTCTGACCCCTCTTCCGATTGTACTTATGTGCTTTACAGCAATAAATAGTCCAAGCGGTCGTACATAACAATATTTGTTCATAAAAACAAAAATTTGTTTTCTCTTTTCGATAACAGCTTGCAACAAAACATAATTGCAAACAGGGTGTATAACACATTTCTCGCCTCTCATGTGAAGAACTGAAGGTCTATAGGGTAGGGGGCATCGTTCCGAGCTACGCTTTCCTGACTACTTGTTGTTAATCTGCACGCACGTTCAATGGACATGCTACATGTTGTTGAATCTGGATGTATGTCAAGGGGGAGGGAAGGGGGACTCATAATACTGTTACATCGCGTCCGGGACCATGTCTGTGTCTTGTATGCTTACTCGCTGTGCGTGCTTTGTCCGAGACTGCAGGCGCCAGTCCGACACCTATTAAGACATAGCGTCCGAGTCCCGGGAGGCACTTTGCCATAGGGCACGGAAGTCCGATAGGATTGCCCCACTCCGCCGCCATCGGTTGCTTCCTGATGCCCATTGCGTCCTCTCGCCGCAGCGCTATACTCTCAGCTTGCACCCAGTATATTAGCGATTGGTACCAGGATTTCACTGGGGGAGCCTCCGGGGATTTCCGCTGCCTCGTGCGTATGCGTTTGGCTACTATTAGGTCAAGATCAATGTAGCGGGATGTACAACCCCAGGATACACACCTCCCAGGACCAGTGAAGCGTGCGCTCTGTGCATTGCGCCAGATTTCTGGTGACCGCATCCCAATATGACTGTATGGACGTGCAGGACCATAGCACATGGAGTAAGCCCCCCCCTCCCCCTAGCTCTCCACACAGAGGACAACCGGCATCGGTGCGATTGAAATATTTATTTATTCCCAAGTGATAATTTTTTTAATGGACTGATGATAATTAAAGAATGAACAGTATTATTCTTTGAATTTTAGAAAGACAAATCAAGGATGGACTTTTACACGCTCCTTTTCTTCTAAAATTGGATTTTGCATGAACGTGGCCTTGGAGCAGTGTGACCACTTAAAGTTGAGCATGAGAGTAGGCTAATGGAATTGTCCTGATATTACACCAGTGAGCCCTGCTTCTTAGCTCACACTGCCAGTTGCAGAATTTTGGATGGTATGTTTGTGAATCAAATGTTTTTTATTACACATGAAAAGCAGGAGTTTCATGTCAAAAAATTAGCATATGACATGATTTTGTTTGGAGAAAATTAAATGTCCAAAATGAAAAGATTGTCTTTGAGAGCAAAATGTGTGAATCTTCAGAAACTAGTAAGGTGATGTTAACAGACAATATCATTCTACTTCAAAATGTATTTAAATCTTAGTGATAAGTTATGCTTCAATTTGAAGCCTCCTTGCTGAATTTGTTTCCTTGGCACCAGAGTGCATTTGCTGCTTTGGCTTTTATATCCTGAGCCATATGTGAATATTTAAGCATGAGAAAAAGATTTTATTAAATTATCACTAATACTGTCTGAGGCCTGAGCATTCAAAACTAGTGTAAGAGGGCTGCTATCTATAGGTGAGGGCGTGGCTGAGATGGCAGACTGATAGGACATGCCTTGCTGCACCTCCAATCCGGCCTTCGGCGGACCCAGTTATAATCCTGGCATCCTAGGCTGATGGTGCCCCGGTAAGTTCCCTAAGCTCAAGGGGGCTTGCCCCGCCTCGCTCCATGCCCCACCGTCATACTGGAATTGAGGCTGAGTGCTGTGGGCGGCCGTGGGGTGGCAGCGGCAGCTGGGAGGTGAGCGGTGAGGAGGCCGCAGTACACCCCTGACATAGGTGCTCCCCCACAATGCTGCGGACCTCCCGGCCCTGCACACATACTTTCAGGTTGATTAGTGGCTCTGGACGTGCTTTGCGGCCGTGCTGGGGGATAGGTGGTCTGCCACCGTGCTGGACGGGAAGACGGCGGCTGCCATGAGGGTTTGGTCCAAGACCGGTGGCCTCCCGGCGGCATAAGTGAAGCCCGAGACCTCTACGTTTCCATCCCTGGGCTGACCGGTGGTGTTGGAGTCCTACCTGAGGCTACATTGATGTGAGACGCCCCCATCGCGGCAGCAGAGTCGACAAGACAGAGGTGGCTGAGGGAACATACGTTCGGGGTCGAGGCTGGGCCCAGAGCTGAACGGCCTTTCCTGGTGCTTGCTGTTGCAGCAAGCGTTGGATGCACCTTCCCCCTACATTGTAAGCTGCTTGACCTCTGCAATGCCTGCAGGGACTTGGATGACGCCTGACGGGGAAGGTGCCCATTGCGAGGGAAAAGCGGCATCGGCGGAGATTGTGGGTGGCTGCCTGAGGCCCGAGCTGTGGCAGTGGCTACTTCTTCTGAGACCTGGTGGGAGCTGTATGGCACGACCGAGCTCATCTTGCACTTCAACAGCCATGCTTGAGGTGCATCACTGGAGGAGGGTGACCTCCGAAGACGAAGTTGCCCTGGGGTCCCGGGATCAGCCATGCCGCTGTGAATGGCACACGCTTGGCACAAGTGGACCTGGCGGACACCTGATTGCGCCCTGCTCACAGAGTGGCCAACGGGGGTCACTGAAGGAGGTCCCCGGCACCCCCTCCTTCGCGACTGGTCAGCTAGCCTCAAAAAGAATTTCCTACTGACAGTTAAGTGCGCAATACAGCGGAGTTCAGATCTATGCAAAGGCCGCACGCCCCTTCCCGAGAACAGGATGGTGGAGTTGTTGCGGGGGGACTGTGAGTATTGGGCCACTCTGCTGGCCTGTTCTTTGAGACTCCGGGAGTTCCAGCGCCCATCGACCCCTGCTTATACCTGTCTGGCACAGGGCTGTGGCCTGGAAGGGAGCCCCTGGTTGCATTACTCCAGACTGCGAGACTCAAAGAGGCGTACCCCGAAAATAGAAACTTGCCACAGGTCTGGCTCCGGTGCTTGTACTCACGGCTGATTCGCTTTCTGGTGGAAGTAGAGCGGGCGGTGGTTGTGTGCAGGCCTGGCGGCCTTGGGGGGGTCAGTGTCTGAGGGCCTATGCATGGATCAACAGCAAACATCTGCCCCCGTAGCGACTGTCTACTAAAGTGGACTGAGAGGCGATGATCCCGGGGGAACTTTGTGGAGGCTGCCCATGAAATCCCGATTGTTGAATGGTGCAGCCATAACATAGAATCCTGAGGATAGTTGCCACTGGACGCTCCTGGGACTTCAAGCAGACCTTCTAGGGCTTACCAACACTATTCGCTCCATCAAACCAGTCCTGAAGGATAGCAACGACCCATTGCAAAAAAGATCTCAACCTCAAAGACAAGCTCACGAGGCTAGCTGTCCCTTCGTCCGAGGGCCGTTTCCTTGTGGCCAGCCGGGCCACATCACTCGAAGGCGAGGATGTCAAAGCCCCAGTCACCCGCTCATACCTGGAAGCATTATTCACCTCTATGCAAGATGACCTGCAGACGGTCAAGAAAGACCTCTCGCACGATTTACAAGCAGTCCAGAAGGAAGTGACGGAGATCAGGGGCTGAGTTGACACCATGGAGGGACATGAAATTACCAGAGATCTAGCAATTACAGCAAGAAATTATTGGCCGCACTGATCAACAACTTGATCTCCGGGCACACGCAGAGGATTTAGAAAATAGGTCCCTGCAAAACAATATAAGTATTCGGGGGCGCCTACAGTGGTGGAAGGCGACGATATCAGATCCTACGTGACGGCCCTCTTTGCCCAAATCCTAGGGGAGGCTCAGGAATTGGACATACATCTGGACAGAGTCCAAAGAGTAGGCCTACCACGTTCAGGAGACTCCCACCCAGTTGACATTTTAACATGCGTTCACGAATTTCCCTTAAAAGAGGAGATCCTATGCAAGACTAAAGACCTACATCCTGTGCAATTCAGGGGCCACATGTTGCAGCTATTCCAGGATCTCACAGCCATAATGCTCCAGAAGAGGCAAGAGTTCCACCCAGTGATTGCTGTTCGACAAGATAAGAGTGTTCCATAGTCCTGTATATTTATGTATCATTTTTCAGTGGGAAGAGAAACTCCATCAAATCCGCTCTTTCTGTCAAGGCAGCCTGCAAACGGCTACAGATCGAGAGCACTGAAGATAACACTCTTTTAAGCTGGCCGCCAAAAGGCAGAGAACCACCAGGCGTTTACGATGGCGGTAGAATCTGACCCACTCTGGGGCCCCCAGACCAGATTTTGCGACAATTACCCAGGAGAGTCAGGCTGTCCTGGAAAAGCTGTCTGAAGAGCCAATGACCAAGGAGTCCATTTGATACTGAAAGGGCCTCTACAATGTTCTATTGAAAGCCAGGGAGGGTCTGCTGGGGTGGGGGGGTGAGACGGAGAGCTCAGATTTCAAAGGTGTGCCTGCAATGGACTGTGTTTACCTTGTTCCACTGGATTGGCATTGGCATTGCTCAGTGGATTCCCCGTTCCAGGGACATTGACTTTGTTTCTGTTGTAGATGGGTTTTGTTATAAAGGGGTGCTCACACACACAATAAATGTACTACACACTGACTCTATATAAGACGGGTGGGTTTTCCAATATATATGTCACATGGAACAGTTTGAAATCCCTGGATGCCGGGGCTTATGGGAGTGATTGACACTCCATTCCCATGTCATACAATACATTGAGGGTTGTGACCCTTAACGTGAAAGGGCTCAACAACCCAACTAAGATGCGTGCTGTTGTCACCTACCTGGAAAAAACGAACCCTGACCTATGCCTTCTCTAGGAAACCCACCTAGTCAAGAGCAAATGGCATCGGCTTAAGACCAAGTCCTTCCCTCAACAATATTTCTCCTCCGTAGCATGCAAAACAGCTGGGGCGGCAATCCTAGTTTCACGCTCTTTCGGGGGAAACTGGGCCCCAAACTCGCAGAAATCAGGGGCCGATTGCTTGTTCACCGGGTACAGTTGGGTTCCCACACATTGAAACTGGGTTCCCTATACGCCCCCAATGATGGTCAGGAGCAGTTCCTCCAAAGGGCAGTAGCGGAGATCATGACAGCACAGTTTCAGTTGGTTCTGATCGGGGTGACCTTAATCTGGTTTTTCATAAAGACCTATATCACTCTGCCCACTGGGGGGACAGGAGCAATTGAAAGATTTGTGGAGGGAGCATCACTCATAAATGCGTGATTACACCTTTTATTCCCACTCACCTAAAACCTATGTCCGCCTTGCTAATTTTTTGGGCTCCTGGGAGCTGCAGGTGATGATTACTTTGGTGGACATCACACCACAATCACTCTCGGATCATTCCGCTGTATCCCTGAATCTGAAACTATCTCAGGTTGAAGGCACGCTCCGGCCATGGTGCCTAAGGGAAACCCTCCTGCAGCGTCCAGCAGTCGTCCAGAAGGTAAAGAAGGCAATCACTGATTATCTCAGCGTCAATAATACTCCAGATGCTACTGTCTCGCTTGTATAGGACGCTTTATAAACCGTTATCAGAGGGGAATTTATCGCAATATCGGTTGGAGTTAATAAAATGAAGAAAGACAAAAGGGGGCAACTACAACAGCAGGTGCATGAGCTAGAGCATGTTCACCATCGTACGGGGGCCCCTAGACAGTGGCGGCTCCTCTGCTAAGGCGGAAAAGCATCGCCCCACTTCTTTGCAGCAGTGAAATAAAGGAAACATAAAATGATAATAACTCTGCGTTATTATCATTTTATGTTTCCTTCTGCTGCCGCTTTGTGTGGCAGAGTTAAGTATCAATGGGGAAACCCGAAATACTACCGAACCCGGGTAAGACTACAGTACAGTAAAAGAGTAGTCACAGTAGCGACAATTTCAAGAAAAAAGAAATAAGAGCATTCACTGTATCACATTAATGTATCTGCAACAGATGCAATTTATTTATCAACACATCACCTGATTATTGAAGACATCATAATCATTTATATACTTAAGATAAAGGTGCTCAGGATAAAGAGAGAATGAAGTGCTCAGGGGAAAAGTGCGTTGGTGGGGGTAGTAAGGAAAGGAGAGGTAATGTGCCATATATAGATTATATTTACATGATGAAACCTGTCCAGCCTTTAACAGGCAAACTATTACATGAAAATGCATAGCATATTGCAGACCCTGACAACAATTCTCAGTGGTCAAAGCTTGTCGTAGAGAAAAGTCAACGTTTCGACCCCTTCAGGTATTCAAGGTAAGTAAGTCCTTAGTGTGGGGTCTTCATCAGGACAGAATGGGAAAGAGCACCAGATCGTGAGTCAGCTGGAAAAATCAGGCTGAAAGAATTCCAGTGGATGGGCTCATTGAAGATCTGCAAAGAAGCGCTCAGTCTAATTCCAACGGTCGTTCTGTATATCAGCAAAGATGGGTCCAAAAGTCACCCAAGTCGACGGGTGGATAGTTAAATGATGTACTCCTAGAAAAGAATCCTCTATTGAGCCGAGTGAATCTCCGTCTGTCGTTCACATCGGGAATGACTGGTAGCAGGGCAGGGCTGCTCCGATGACAGCGAAGCAGGCGAGGAGTGGTTTGCCCACTCCTAAGTGCATGTGACTGGGGCGCACTTTGCATGTCCTCCACCCAGGCTGCATTACAGCCAGGGTGGAGAACATGCCCAGGCTCCCATTTCCTGGCTGAGCACCGAACGACGGCACTTAGACCAATCATACCGCTGCATTGCAGCGTTGTGATTTGTCAGGGGAGCCTGGGTGTGCTTTCTGGTTCCTATTCGGCTGGGAGAGAAGACGGAGGAGAGACGCGGCAAAAGGTAAGTTTTTCTTCTTTTGGAATCTGCCAGAAAACAATTGTCAGGGCTAGATCTCAATAGAGCTGAAAACTCCTTACTCTGTATGAAAGATTCCTTCTATGTGGGAGGGAATAAATGCGGAAGGTTACTGGCTAACAAGCGTTGAGTCCTTATTAACAGATGACGGTGTGGCTATTAAGGAGACCGCCACATTACTTCTAGATTTAGGTAGTTCTACAGAGATCTTTATTCGGGACAAGTCTTGCCCGCAGATAATCCCGCCTTCTATCTGCAGCACTCGAGCATGCCCCTTTTAACCGAGGACCAGGTATCTGGGTTTGATCACCCAATTCGAATAGAGGAAGTAATATCTGCTATCTCCAGACAAAAGCCCCTAAAATCGCTAGGACCGTATTTATTCATAGCACTTTTTTACAAGACCTTTTTTGAACTACTAGCACCCTCCTCACTAGACTCTTCAACTCAATTACTGGCTGTGCCACGATTCCATCCTCGATGATGGACGCATCAATTGTGGTCATTCCTAAGTATGGCAAAGAAAAAACGTCAGTGCGGGTCCAATAGGCCCATTTCACTGCTGAACGTCAATGCTAAGCTGTTCACTGGCTTCCTGGCAGCCCGCCTTACTCCCTTAATGCCTGGACTGGTGGCCCCGGACCAAGGAGGCCTTTTCCCCAAGCAACAATGGGCTGATAACACTAAGAGAATCCTTCACTTCATAGATTAGGCCAACCGCTATAAAATAGAGGTCATGCTACTTCCGCATCGAGGCATTCATTGGCCCTATCTGGTGGAGACACTGGCCCATTTTGGCTTCAGGAGTGGTTTTGTGCCTGGATCCTAACCAATTATGGGCACCCAAGGTCGTCCATTAGAGTTAATGGGAGGAGCTCTACTCCCTTTCTCATACGCCAGGGCACACGACCAGCCGCGGCCCATGCAGGTAAGAGCAGTGGAGCCGGGTGGGGGGGATTTTGACAGACGATGACGAGGGAAAAATAAATAAATAAATAATTTGCCCTCGTCATCGTCTGTCATAATGCCCCCCACCCGGCCCCACCACTCTTACCTGCACAGGCTGCGGCGCCACACGACAGGGGTGTCCATTGTCACCCTTGTTGTTCGCGGTCTACGTGGAACCATTCACCCAAAGAGTGAGAGACCAGCTTAATATTACCGGAGTATGCTTTGGAGGGAAGAAACACATCATGAGCTTATATGGTGATGATGTCGTCGTGGCACTAGACAATCTCCGAGATGCCCTGCCGTTCTTTCTCATGGAGTTGAGGGAGTTTGGAAAGGCGTCAGGCTTCCACATGAAACTCCATAAATCACAGGCCCTTAACCTCTCAGTTCCACCCGGGACCACCGCTCACTTGGACCAGTGATACCCGTTACAGTGGACATCTGAGTCTATCCCCCGCCTGGGGATTCAGCTGACACCGACGCTGGAGGGTATCAAGAATCTTAATAACCAAAATCTTATCCGTCGGGCCAGCTGGAAATTATACCCCCTACTCCTGCTGGGTCACGTGGCGGGCATAAAAATTACAGTGCTCTCGAGGATTCTTTTTCTCTTCCAGACCCTCCCTCTTGATCCCCCAACAGGAATGATACAATCTCTACAGGAGGCAATACAGCGCTTTGTCTGGGCTGATGGACGTCCACGTATAAAACAGGATCACAGCTGGGGCCCTCCCACAGAAGGTGGCCTGGGAATCCCGAGTATACTCCATTACTATCATGCGGTGCAGCTCCATTATCTGGCTGAGTGGTCCAGAGCGGAGTCAAAGAAGCACTGGTTATTTATGAATCTGGCAGTGGCAGGAGCCCCGCTATGGAAGATCCCATTCTTTCCTCATGTCCATTGTCCGTGGGGCTTCTTTCTGTCCCTGGTGACCATATCGGTCTTGAAGGTGTGGGATGGGCAGGTGGTGCATAAGGGTCTCGCAACATTCCCTTCCCCTCCGTCTTGCGTTGTAGGGAACCCAGACTTTGCGCTGGAACTTGACCGAGCCACGTTCCATGTCTGACAGGATGCTGTTCCATTGGGCATTTCTTCGACGAGGAGGGTACCCTACCCTTTGACAGGCTACGAGAGGACTTTACACTCCCTGAAAGTGAGAGGCTTCACTACTTGCAGATCAGGTACTGACTCATGCAGCCCACAGTTAGGGGAGAGGCACAGAAGTACTTGACGAGGTTTGAAAAATGGCTTATCCCCAAACGCACTGATAAACACCTCATCACGGAACTGTATGACATGTTACTACATGACTCACGCAGGTAGAAGGCTCCAGCACAGACTCACTGGGAGGTGGAACTAGGTAGACAATTAACCCCCAAAGAATGGCAGGATATATAATATAGAGCGCAACATGTAGCTTGAAATACATCAAGCATAGACACAGCCACTAAAATCGTCACCTACTACTATCTGTCCCCTACACGTCTGCATAGAGGCAACCCAGCACGTAATGCTGAATGCTGGAGGCACTGTAGCTCCCCTGGGACTCTATTATGCATCCTGTGGGAGTGTCCGAAGCTGGTCCAATTCCGGGAAAAGATCCTGACTGACATCGATACGCATCTCAATACTCAACTAACTAGTTTCCGGCCTATACCATTCTTGGGCTTCCCAATGCACCTACGTACCCACTCAAATCTTGCAGAGGCCATCACATCAGCTTACCACTGGGGGCAGCACACTAAACATTCCTTGCACACTGGGGTACAGAGACATTGCCGACTCACCTGGGTTGGCTACATCTGGGAATGGAGAAACTTACACAGACCCTAACAGCTCTGGGGGACTCCAATCAAGAGCTCTGGCAACCATACATAGCGCTCCTTTCCCAGGAACTCATGGAATTGACTTGTCCCCGATATTTTAAACTGCTCTGGTTGACCAAGTCAGTACATGCACCACAAGCTCAGGATCCACCCATTCATTCTTTTGCCATTCCCATACCAATTGTTCTTGCGTCAGATGTGAGTACCTCTGGGGGAGGGAGGATTGACAGGGGGAGGGGGATAGTTGGAGTGGTTAAATGGTTGCATCCTTTTAGAGTTGAACATTATCATAAGTGCTGCAACACTTTCACTGGTTGGCTATTGTTTGCTCATATTTTGCAACAATTAAAACATATTTGAACCTAAATGTGTAAGGTGCTCCTAACATGAGCATTAGCACTGCTGCCTGAGACTGTAAGATCTGTAGCTTTGCTGTTTACAGCCTGACATTTTGAGATGCGTGAAATTTTTAACTTTTCCACCCTGCCCCTTCCAAGTCAATTTCTGATGATAACATATGTTACATACAAGGAAAGGGAAAGATGGAAAATTTAAAAGAAGTGGAATGTAGAAGTGAATAAAAGATATAGGGCCAGATGCATCAAGCATTTTTCTCCTCGTTTGCGATCGCAAAAAATGCTTTTGCGATGCATCAAACCCAGTTTTGCGATTCGGTAACCTGTTACTGAATTGCAAAATGGGTTTGGGATTCGCTATTTGGAAGGGGCGTGTTTAGGGCGTCCCTTCCAAATAGCGAATCCTAACAGTATGCATGAATGTTTTTTGACCGTGAATGCGGTCGCACAACATTCGCATATTACCACCTACTTCAAGTAGGTGGTAAGACATTCACAAATGTGAATGTTTGTAAAAGCATTTTTAAGAGCAGGCAGTGGTCCCACGGGCCATTGCCTGCTCTTAAAAAATGAAAAGAAAACTTTTCATTTTTCTTTTTGCAAAGCGTCTCGTTTTCATTTAAGGAAAACGGGCTGCTTTACAAAAAAAAATGATTGCTTTATTTAAAAGCAATCACAGACACAGACTGATCTCAGCAGTCCACCATCCCTGTGATTTTTGCGATTCCTAGGGGGTCGCAAATTGTGACCTGCCTCATTAATATTCATGAGGTAGGTCATTTGCGACCCCTTAGGAATCGCAGAAACTGTACTGCACACTTTCATGCATGCTGTTTTGCGATTCCCTAATTGCGAATCGCAAAGATTCGCAATTAGGGAATCGCAAAACCTTTTTTTGATGCATCTGGCCCATAATGCTTGTAAAATGGCATACCCCAATGTTTACGCTGCCTCTAACACCTATTGCCTTTTTGGCAGTGTGCATGGAAATTGTGCTACAAAATGTTCCGTCCGGTATCTTTTTTTCAAAGCATTCCATGTGGAGAGTGAACCCACAACACCCTGGCAGGGAAGGGGGGGCAGGTTGGATAACGTGTGCACTATGAAAGTACTGGATTATTTTAGCTAATATATGTGAATGTTATGATGTAGCAATGCAACATTTGGCCACATTTTTCAAATTTATATGAGGGCTGCAATCCCCTCCTCCCCCAAACTTCTTTGGAGAGAGTCTGGCATGCTCATTTCACTTGCTTAATTCAACTTGGCCGAGTACCTATGACCCACCAGCAATCACTGGTCCATTGTGAGAGCTCAGTGAATATAATGGGATATTAGTGCATGGAGCAAAACAAATTAGAGGAACTTTGTGGATTCTTCAGTAGTAAAAAGCAATTGTAGTGCAGGTTAGTTTAGAGGTGCCTCATGAGAAGCCTGTGAATGTATCAACACTTGAATATTATGATGGCCCTGTTTGTTAAGGTATACTGTGAGAACCCTTTTTTTCCAGCAGGGTACAATATTGCAAATAGGCAGTACTACTGTGGCTTACATTTATATTTGTTTGTGCTGCATCTACCCTTTTTTATTAAGTACATCATTTGTTTTTTATTGTATGCAACATTTATATTGCACTTACTACCCCTTTGTGGGATGCTAATGGGCTCGCCATGCATAGGGTTAATGTTGGAAGTTTGTTGTCTTTGGTTCGATCCTGGATGGGAAGTATTTCCATTTCATGCCTGATGACCACCGAGGTGAGGCTGTTGTGTTAAAATATGTTGCTCTTAGCAGTGTGATGAATGAAGATGTCCGAGAGAGAGGCACACAGTTTATCGTTTTCAGTAAGTTGGCATCTATAAACAGTTCTGCAGGTTCCTTTATGGTATTTCTTATGATTATAGTCCATTTAGCAGTTTGCAGCACTCAGCTGTCCATTCTGAGATATTTTGAGTCAAGTTTGTGGTCCAGAGCAGACATAGGTTAAAGGAAGAAATAGTAGAGAAATGTGCTGGGACGGACCTTTTTAATATCATCCCATATCTAATTGTAATTGTGAGATGTCAAGGAAGGGTCACAGTATGTGGCTTGCTGTGACCTGCAGTGGTTGACTAATTTAAAGTCTTCTGTTGGCCAGCGCACTGTGGCTGATCTCTTCAGTCATTCTATGCCTGTTTAGTTGGGGATGGGTGGTTCATGGCTGTGGATTGGTACAGCACCATGTGATGGGCATGACCTGTACAAGTTTTATCTTATGTGAGTGTTAGGGTGTCAATTAGATTGAACTATAATCGAACACTGGACTGCTGAGTGTTATGGTACCAGTGTCAGTGTGGGCCAGGATGGTTATAGATTGTATTGCAATGTAATTGCATTTATTTAGTGGATACTAACCCTGTAGAGTCTCTACACCGGGTAGCGCTCAGCTCTGGAACCAAAGGCTAAGGTTTGTTTCGGCAGTTAATGTTGGTTATTGTGATTAGTCTTGTGCTCCAGTTTCGATGTGATAGATTAAATGAATAGGAATTACATGTGATCTTTAGTAGGAGGGGTATGCAAATTTATGCAAACTATTGGTGTCATTAATAGATGAGCTATGATTTGGCGGTATTAATAGATGAGCTACAGGAGATTAGGCATTGTTGGATTGCAGCATTATGACTTGGAGAGGTTGTGACCTTTGAAATGAGGTGTTATCAATTTTTAGAAATACATTAATAGAAATTAAGTGATGATGCTTGGCCACCATAAATTTTAAATCCTTGTTTTATTGTCCGGTACCTCATATCTTAGACACGCACTCATAATGCACCTTAATTTGCACTTTTCCACGTCCTTCATCGTTTAGTAACTACTTGATCAGAAATGTTCTCTTTATACACCTTATCTTGTATTGTCTAATGTTTAGTGATAGAATGCACCTAAGCTATTACTTTGCCACTCAGAAGCCTGACAACCATTTTAGGATGCAGGGAAGATATAGCCAGGGCAGGTGGTCGGTAGCTACCGCCTTTTGAAAGCTGAGAATACGTTTTATCCTGTCTCCTTTTAAAATTTTAGCCTTGAAGGAAATGATCGCATGACCTGATGAAAGTACCTTCTTTAAGACTCATTTTAAAGACTTCAGCAAATGTAATGTATTAGTATCGTTTAGTAAAATTGTTATGGTTTTAATTAACTAAAACAATAAACTTGACTTCTCTAATAGAAATTAAGGCAAACATTCATGAGACGTAGAACAGGCTGCGCTCAGAGAGGGGACGCATGCTGAGTATGTAAAGTAAGAAGAGGGTAATTTGGAAGAATAGGAGAGGCAACCATTCGAAGTTTTAAGTCAAGTTCAGTTTTTATGGGAATACAGAGGCTTTTTTGAGATTGCATGCATCAATCTGAGGATACAAAACTGTAGAAAGAAACAACATTGGTTACATGGGCATAGCTCTATATTAGTTGCTTTGGAGGAGCACTAGAAACAGGTGAACTGTCTTTCTGCAGAAAGGCTACCGCTGCTCATAGACACCTGTACAATGTTCTGCTTTAGAAAAATGATACTATGAGTACTGTGGCAGACTTCCAAGTAATCAAATAGCTTATTTGTATCCCTCCAGATACAGGGGTCTCCAACTAGTAGCTCGTGAGCTACTGTAGCTCTCTAGTTACCTCTGAGTAGCTCACCTGTGTGCAGCCCAACTTATTAAATTAGAAAGCTTTTGCTTGGTTGGTATGCATATAAAAAAATGAGAATATACAACACTAATAATATTAGCAGTTCTCAATGCGTTTCTTTGAACATAAGTAGCTCTCAGTACAGAAAAAGGTTGGAGACACCTGGCTCCAGAAATACATTAGAAAATCTGTGCTGTAAATAGTCTGCTTGGCCTTCATTTTTGCAAGAATCTCTCATTCCCCAATCTTCATCTAGAGCTTTGGACTTTTGTTCTAGCTTTGATCACTCTGTGCAATACTCCTTTCGGTTCTTAGTCTGAACCTGTACAAGGTAAGTGGCTTTGTTCTCTGTGATGCCACAGAATACCTCAGTTGTCTGATTGAGCCTGATCTTGTGCAACTGAAGTTGTTTCTTATTAATCTGTTAAAACTTTAGGGGCCATATTTTAGTTTTGAAGATCATAGTCATCATGTAGTTTTTTCTATGATTTTTTCCCCAGTTTTTAACAGGTCCAGTCTTACCCCACCATATTGGTTATTTGTGAAGCACTATTTCTTTTAGAACAGTCCACACCATTCACCACACTAGCTCTCTGCTTTTGTCTTTTCAGGATGCATACCTTAGGGGGATCTGGTGCATTCTGTTCTCCATAGCCTATGCTCTCACCTCTGTACCTCTAATTGCCTCTGGTTGCTGAAACTATTTTCACTGCCTTACAAATCTCCATTAACAGCCATTAAATCAGACAGATAAGTTGCCCAGTTTTTCTAAGCTGGCATCGAGGTTTGTCAAGTGTGCTTTGGTCTTGCCAGGTTTGCCACTGGCGTAACGGAACTTGAGGGGGCCTCCCTGAAAGGCACATAGAGGGGCCCCCTCTGAACTCAATCTGGAGCTCTCCAGCAAGAGTACTGTGCTGAGTAGGACCCCTGGACCTTGGGCCCCCCTCACCGCGGGAGCTGCGGGGGCCTGTGTTACGCCACTGAGGTTTGCCAATTATGCCATTCTACTGTGCCTTGGGCAGCCAGCAGTACATCTTGAGCCTGCCATTGCTCTGTTTTGCCAGTGAAAGCCAAATCAATGTATCATTGGGGAGCCACTGAAGGTCAGGTCTGGAGCTCAAGCAACATGCTACCTTCCACTGAATGACCTGGCCGCCATCTTCTGAGGACAGAAATGAATATGGGTACCGGTCGAAGGAAAAAAAAGCTAAAGCGCCTCACTGGACTCCGCAATAAATTAAGCCTTTTTTTTAACTAAATAAGCCTCAGATTACTATTGCACAGTCCAGCATTGTGGACACTCATTTACTGGCCAATACTGGGAAAAATTAGGATTTATCATTTAGCCCACCCTAATACAAATACTTAGGGAATAAGGAAGAGTCCAGAGGAAGGAAGGGAAGGAGGAGGGGTCACTGACCTCATGGGCAGTAAATGATGTTGGGCTGTGCAGCAAAAGTTCTGGAATGCAGAAATGGCTTACTTTGCCAGCTAAACAAATGGCAACCCAAGATCTGCCTTTCATTAAGCACCTCTCTCAGACTCAACAAATCAAATCAGACAGGCCCCTTTATGGGAAGCTTGTGACGCAACTGCATGAAACAGCTCTGGATTGTGGGTGGGGTCAAAGGCGATACCCATCTGGGTTTTAGATACTATAGAGATCCAGGAAGCCACCCCCCATTCACCAGGTTGTCATAGCGACGGAGCCTGAGATGGTGACTCTGACTGACCATAACAAGATCAAATACATTCCAACATGGGTCTGGAGACACAACTGAATACAGAACCTGTTGAAACTAAAGTCACATTTGAAATGCCTGGAAAGGGAAATGGTATACCTTGCCATAAAAATAGATTTTCCCCTTGGATGCTTTAGATTCTTTGGCCACTGGTGATATCAGTTCCTCTATTACATGAAATCCAAATGAAATACCTTCCTACAGGTCTTTGTTAGACAATATGCAGACCCAAACACTACAGAGCGATATCAATGCTCCTAGCTCTCCCAGCTATCCATCAAAGCAACTCTAAGCACCAGGGACAGACAATTGAGACATGGCTATCACCATAGCTGACTTAATGGGGAATGAGCAAGAGGAGGATGTGAAGGACAATGCAGTCAATGGGAGCAGTTAAGGACATTCACCTGTTTTGAAGGACGACATTCTACAGCAAATATTGAAAAACAAACAAGATACTAAACAAGGTGAGACAGATATGGGCAAATAAATTCAGTATATTTGCAACAAATTGGAGGATGTCAACCAAATGCTAACCAGACTGGAGAAACTAGAAGGATCAGTGTAATAGTGTCAGAGAATGCCTCCACCTGCCATGTCCAACATGACAAGGCTATGTTGGCAATTGCCAAACATTAGAGAAAGAATGAGGACTTGGAGAATAGATCCCAAATATGTAATCTGTGGGTAGTTGGGATACTTGAGGGCACTGAAAAAGCTAGTACATTAATTGAAACTGTAAATATGATGATAAAAGTAACTGTCTTGGTCAGCAAGAGTAAACAATAATTCTTGCTAATCAGACTGCATCAGGTCCCGTTTCAAGTAAACACCAATAATACTAAACCTCAGACAGTACTAGCTTGTTTTTTCAGACTATTTGATAATCTAAAGGATTGTTAGTGCTGCTAGGTCACAGTACAATTTTAAGGCTTAAAAGGCGTTTACATTCACTACTTATCCAGATATGTTTTATGATACAACACAACAAGGGGGCCTAATGCATGCACTGATTCCAGAAATCAAGTCACTGGAAGGGCATGCACAAATTGTATGACAGTCAAAGGGGGAAAGGGGGTGGCAACCGGTAAAAATTAGGAAAATGAGAAAGAGAGGCGGATAGTGGTTACTGTTATCGGAGGGTAGTAATCTACCAATGGGGGTTTGCTTTCACATAGCTTTATAATTACTTTTTATGCTTAGGGTTATCAGTGTTCTTTAATGAATACATTAAAGATTACCAGTTGGAATATGCATGGTCTTGATTCTAGACACAAGGGAATGTTGTTGAAGAGCAAGCTGGATAGATATGCATGTCATATAGTATGTCTGAGAAAGACTCACATATCTTATTCAGATCAACCAATTTTCATGCAGCTGAGCTTCAATGTAGTGGTTTGTACATCCCAGACGGCATCATCAGTGGTTAGCACTACAATGTATAAGAACTTTGAAAATATCAGTGATTAAAAAGTTGGCAGGCAATTATGGTAGGTGGGCTATAGCAACATTAGGAATTGCAGCTCAAGTTTACATGGTGTATACAGTAGATGGTATAAATAACGATGATCTATCACTTTTCGATTTTTTTACTCTTGAGCTGGCTAATTGGCAAAAACCAAATGTTAAATGCAGCAATTTCAATTGCTCTCTGGACCGGACCTGGGATACAACTAATCCTTCATGGGTGGAGAGGTTTCCTAGAGTCTGGGGAGCTATGGAAAAACTTGATCAAAATATTGGGTTTATCAGATATCTGGCTTAAAGACAGGGATGGCTTTACATACTATTCACCCCCACATGCTGAATATTCAAGAATGTATTATTTTTTTTGCTTCTCTTGAAATTACATCTAGATGCAATGTGGAAAAGGCTGTCAAAACTAGTTCCAATCATAACCCAATTTTGCTGTTATTAGCAATTTGGCCAACCACTAAATTTAGGCAATGGACATTCCCCTGAACACTGTTTTCTCGATGAAAGGTTTTGAAAATATATGACAGATGCAATCAAGGAATTTATTCAATTCAATAGATAGTCTGCCACATCTGCCATGGTATGGGGTGCTTTTAAAGCAACAATGTGGGTGAAAATCACAAGTTATAGCAAAAAAGGGGGGAGAAGATAAAACTCAGTGGCTCAACTCTAGTATGGAAGGGCTTAAGAAGAAACATATATTTGCCATTCAGTATTACAGGGTTAATGGGAAAAGAATGCCCAACAATTTTGGCATACAGGTCCTCGGTATATGAGTACAATTAAACTGTTGGATGAGTAGTAGTGCATATAGATAGAGAACAGGAGGCTAATGCATTTGGTTCAAAGGTTAAAAACGATAATGGGGCAATGATCACAGAGGCAGATGCAATTATTTCAACTCTATTACTAAATCTATATGCATGCCAGGAGATTGGTTCAGAATATGCAGTGAACAAATATTTACATACAATACCATTTAAACAGCTTTCTGCCCATGTCTTCAACCTTTTGGATTCGCTACTTACTAGAGAAGAGTGATAGATGCTATACAGACTGTATCTAATGAGAAGACCATAGGACAAGATGTGATCCCGGTGGAGTTCTATAAAACATTTTTGTACTCTAAATTCCCTCTGATTACAGCCTTTCTAAGTAGTATCTGGGAGGGTTGGCCAGCTCCCTCACTTGGCGGTCTACCATGATAATTGTATTTCCAAAGAAAAAGAAATCCGAAGTAGAGAGAGGATCATACCGTTCAACCTCATTAATTCATATATATGCTAAAATATTCCAAAACATTTGACTAGCCAACTTGCATTAATCATACAGGTGTTGATGTTTAATGAACAACATGGATTTATACCTGGACGTGATACACCCAGCTCTCATCAACATGGCAATAACTATGTCCAATGCCACAAATACATTTTCACAGCAGGCTGGAATGATCCTTTTTGAAGCAAAAAAGCATTTTACGAGGTGTCTTGAGGGTACTTGCTGGAGTTGATGGCATGGATGCAGGTTGGTGATAAATTTATATCTCTGGTACCAAACCTATATAATAAACCAATAGCCTGCATCATCATGATAATGTAGTTCAAAATGGGCATACGTTGGTATCACACAGCTTGGAAAGCTCTATTGATGCAAGCTATTTGTCTGTATGAGGAACGTATGAAGTAATAACAACTGCAGAGAGTTGGTTTCTTTACATACCTCCACTTAAGGGACTATCTAAAGCAGTCAGATATTCAGTTAGATATAATTGATTTAGTGAAAGCACTCAGCAATCCCAAGACAGCAACTATTAATAATATTTATGCAATCTTTACGTTTAACTTGCCGAATTGTAAAACCCAACTACCAGATGCATGGGCTAAGGCATTGAATATGCATGTCACCAATGAGGTGATTGACCATAGGTTTATATGAAGTAATAAATCTCCTCATACTGCCAGTCTCCAAGTTCAACATTTAAGCCTGTCCACAGGATATATTATACACCATGTAGGCTATAAGCATAGAAATATGGAGCAGATTCTAATTGCCCTAGATGTCTAATGGAGAACTCAGATGATATACATGTGTTCACTAACTGTATTATGCTGGTCGTGTCAGGCGCCACTATCCGGGCATCTGGTCCATGAGGCTCACTTCGGTGGTTCTCACAGAAAGATGAGTTGTCTTCATTTCAGACAACCGCGGGTAGGTAGGGCGGATTTCGGCAGCTCATGCCTTTCTTTATTATGAAGGTGTCTCATCCATAGACACGACAATCTTATCACCCGATCAGATTGCGGCCCCACTAATAGGCAGCAAGATCTGACTCCTTGGCACGTATTTGTGTGTCCCTATCCTACTCAAACATCCTTCTGTCCATGACGTGGCTTACTCAGACAGGCCACTACTCATTGCCAGATTGACTCCCCGTCCATCCCTTCTCCCCTCATTGGGTGCCCGACTGAACCTATATGAGTATAATACCCCCCATTTTGTACATCACTTTATTGGTGGGCACTCCACCAATTCTGACTAATGATTACTGTGATTCATCAGGTGTCCCTTGTTTTTGGTCCTGATGAGATCCCCTATTGATTGTGGGATCGCATTTTAAACGAACCATTTCTGGCCTCTCTAAAGTAATGCAGAGATTGTTATAGGAGATTACAGGAAAAGAGGGGTGAAAATGGGTTCCCCGGCACTCACCTGAGAATAATCACATAATATTTAGATACGGTCCAAGCAGAAATGGTGCACTAAAGGGAAGAATGTTCACCCAACATTCACAATTTAGAGCCCCACTCGAGGTTCCATGTAAACCTATATACACCTATATGGCACACGCAAATTCATATATGTAACAGTTATTTAGAAATAATGTAGTCTCCGATAGATGTTGTTCCTTCAATCTTGTTCTTTACAAGCACTTTACTGCAAATTCTAAATGGTTCTTCACAGCAGCCAACACGTGTTTTGTCGTAATCACGACTTCATCAGGGCCTGTACGAAGAAAAGAGTAAATGCAACGCTGGAAATATGTCAGTTACACCATAACTCGCCGCTTACTCGCTACATTGGATTACACGAAGCTCTTGATTGCAGTTTTATCCAGACCCGGATCATACAATTTCAGAACAGCAACCCGTCGCATACACGCTACTGGTGAGTTTCCTAGATAAGCAGTCCTAACTTGACCTACAAGTTTTTGGAACTGAAATATTTCCCCAGTTGCATTTACTCTTTTCTTTGTACAGGCCCTGATGAAGTCGTGATTACGACGAAACACGTGTTGGCTACTGTGACGAACCATTGGGAATTAGCAATAAAGTGCTTGTAAAGAACAAGATTGGAGGAACAACATCTATCGGAGACTACATTATTACTAAATAACTGTTACATATATAAACTTGTGTGTGCCATATGGGTGTATATATGTGATAGGAGATTATTCATTCACAAATGGCCGTTTTCATATATTAAGAAACCTTATTGTATATCATAATTGGTCATTAATGTTGTGTGGGTTCTAATTTTCACTTTGGACACAGAGCACAGTTTAGATATTTTTCCAACACAGAAGCTGTTTTGTGCAAACAGTATTTGGTCTCCTGAGTAAGTTTTTCTTTTGACATCCTGTATCCAGTGTTAATTGCCATTGTGCTTGTTGACTATTAACTATTCATACATTGTCCACAAGAACCAATGTTTCCCTATATTAACAATTATATTGACGACATCTAGATCATTCTAGAGCTGGAAAAAATATCAGATTGGAGCTGTGAGGACATAGTCAAAATGTATGGGCATTACACACTGGGGGCCTATTCGAAAAACTGCATTTACAGTGCCTTTATTAGTACTACTATAGTACTGGTAATGTACTAAAAACTCTATTCACAAACAAGCAAGTGTAAATCTCCACCCCATCTCTCCTATCTTTTTGGAAGGTCCTCACACATGTAAGTTTACTATTTAGGGCCTGAGTACGATCTCGCTAGGAAGGCCTCCAGACGGGTTCGGGACCGAGCAAATCCGATTCGGAGCCTATGTTTCCGACTGAATCGTCCCCCGTTCCGAACGACCAAGTACGATACGAAGATCTTGTCCGCGTTGACCGAATCGTTTCCGAACCCGATCCTGTCAGTCTGACTCGTTCGCAGCCGAATCGTGCTGCGCAATGGAGCCGGCTTCCGAATGAGCAAGTACAATGCAGGATTCGGACAGCCATATTGACTCGGTCTCAGCGCGATGAAACAGCTGTGGGAATCATACTTCGGGGGGCTGTAGCGGGCCCCCCTTCACCCGGGGCCCTCTGAATCTGTTCTGTGGGGGGTACCCATGGGTCCCCTCTTTCCATGCATGCACAGTGTGGTGGGCACTATGGAGTGCCCGCCACAGGGTGTACGCTTTTCCCCACCCACCCCTTTTTGCTATGGGAGCCTGTGTACGCGTTCAGTATACAGACTCCCATAGAGTTCAATAGGAGTCCGAGCGAACCGAGTCCGTCACCATACAGGTGCATCGTACTCGGTCGCTCGGACTCGCTGCCTAGAGTAACACACACCTACCAATGGAAACAGATGGTGAAGCAGGCCTGGATATTCATGTGTAATTCCTCTATTTGACAAAATCTCTCTTTTTGCCTGGTCACCACCATTTTTCTGCTTGCTAGTATTGCTGGATTTTGAACTCTGCACATTTAAGACACTGCTGTTCAGTCCCCAGCATATGTACTCCGATTAAACCATGGTAATATGCCTAATAAGAGATTGCTATTCCTGCCTTGAGTCTGATGCTGAAATGGTAAGCTTTTTGTGGCTTAGGACTTTGAAGACCTGAAGGGAGTGTGAGAGTTTACAATTTCAGAATGGGGCATTCTAAGTAAAGAAAATAATGTCATATTTTTGTTAACCTTTCTGTATGCAATAGTAGGGTCTGAAAAAAGCATTTCTGGATTTTACACCAAGACTTGAGGCTCAGATTATGTGCAGTCTCATTTAAGAGGCCACACATTAGCGCAGAAACAGTAGAATAAAAGTCCAAACAACATTTTATAACATTTGGAATGCAGCCTCTTTTAATGCTGCTTTACAATGAGATACGTCACTTTTTAAAGTATCCCATGTAAAGTAGTTAAAAGGTAATTCTGGATGTGTTAGAGTCTTGTTGTTGCATGATGGTTTGAATTTAGAGAGTGATGGGTTTTGGGAGTTGCATATGTTGTGAATGACAGTAGGTTTGATAGGTTTCTGTTTGATTGTTTGGAACCTTTAACCGATAAGGGTTTTCTGCCTTTCACAAAACAATGAGGCTTGTTTGAATTTTGGCTGGTTTGCAATAATTTTAAAATAAATGGTTTATAGTAATGCTTGCAGGAATAATTAATAAAAATGTATTCTTGAATGGTCGTGTGAGCAACGAGCAGCACGAGCGTCGCTCTGTGATTGGTGCGAGTCACCTTTTAATCAAAGCAAATTGGGGTCACTATCCCTCAAGATGGTCAATGGCAGTTCGTCCGCAAGCAGCACAAGCACAGCTTTTGGAGTAGCGCAAGTCACCTTTAGCTCTGACGACCCTCTTGGTGGCGTGAGTAATCTTATCCCACTCGACCCCCAACTGTGAGAAGGTCAAGAGCCATTACGTACTACCTGATTAATATTCAGAGCAAGGAGAATTTTAGAAGGTTGACTTGCCACTTGTCAAGAGTCCATAGGCATACAATTCTGTGTTTGTTAGGAATAGCAGTAGTGTTGTGATTAACTTCTTACCCTTTAGGTTTGATAACTAAGAAAGAGATGAGGAGCATGATTGCCTCAGATGTAGAAGAGATGGTTTCAAAAGCTGTGAGGGAGGCTTTTATATCAACGTTAGTTAAAAGAAAAATTGTTAAGAGAAGGCCTCCTTTGGTTCAAAAAGAAGAGGAACAATATCATTCATTGTCTTATTCTGAGGAGGAAGGGGATCAGAGAAAGAAAGGTGGCAGACAAGGTAAGGTGAACATATATAAAGATTTAACCAGAGAGACACTTGTAGTTCAGTCTTTATCAAACAAATATTATCTTTTACGAAAAAAACAGAAAGCGGTTTCTACAAGAAAGGGAATTCTCAATTTTGAATGTTCCCCCTCGTGACGTGAAAGGAGGACTCTCTGGGAGACAAAATAATAAATAAAGGAAAAAATACTCCAGTCGGTTCTGATGAGGATTTTTTTCAGGATATTTTATTCCTGCGAGATTCTGGTGATATAAATGATGATCTTATCGGATGTGCATCAAATGTTGAATATGATAACAAAAAAATATTAACGAACTCTGAAGGTGAAGAGATTTTTGAATCTGGGTGTATTCATCACACGAGATCAAGAAAAGGGTCACCCCTGAACCACATTTCCAAATATATGCATTCTAAAATGTGTAAACCTCTGGAGCCAGAGGAAAGAAACGTCTTAAGATTAAAGTGTTCAGGGTGTTAGAGACCGTTAATATCTGACAAAGTATTCTTTATCCCTCAATTAGGCCTTAAGGAGGCAAAGTATATGGATACACCTGGAAAGGATCCAAAAGGAACCTAGAAAAATAATTAAGAATTTGTCAAGTTTTTCCATGTGTTTGGACCAGTGGTGAGAATATTTGATATGACTGAAGAAGTAGAAACTAATGGTGTAAATGTAGATTTAGACTGCTTAAGGGGTTTGATCCAGTGCACTGTGTGTTTGCTGGGTAATGCCAATGCCGCATTTTGAGCAGAGAGGAGAAAATCTATTCTCCCTGAGAATCGACCCTGAATGTACTACATATTGACCTCATAGAAGAGGGACCTAAAGCACAAGGACTTTTTATTTGGGGTTAACTTTCTCAAGAAAATGGGAACATGTGTAGTCACTGTAACTAATTTAAATAAAGTACAGGCTGCAATGAAAAGGGTCTTAGGAGGTGATGTTTCTGGAAGGACCGGGCAACGATGGGGTTACTTTACCACCAGGTCCACTTCAGATTTCAGTATTTCTATCAAGGACAACCAACCATTCTTTAGAGGAATCGCTAGAGGATTCCATGCTTCATCAAATTTCTAACTCCAAAGAGGAAGATAAAGTAAATCAAGGCGAAGTCCAAATATAGGACAATTTTCAGGAAATGTATCAGGTAAGCACTTTGAACTTGTACATTAATTGAGCATCTGGTCTTGACAAAAAATTGTGATTTCCTAAGCTATTAAAAAAATCAAGATTTTATTAATGACACAGAGACTCAGATTATCCCACCCTCATTTTACGTCCATGTGAATGTAGGTGGAATTTGCTCACCAAGGCAGTGGTGAAGATGGCAAAGTAAAATTAGTGTTGGTTAAAATATTCCAAATATTATATTATAAGAAGTATGAGAATTCATGTTTACATTTATGATTTACAATTTGTATCTAATAGTTTCTATTGATTTCCAGACTAATAGAGAAGGCTATCTTGTGGCAGAATTTAGAAGAATTTTACAGTTTGTGATAATAAAGAATGATTTGAGAAAATGTATGAATTTCAAACTGATTATTTTTTTAAATAATACAACTAGGTGAAGACAGCATTATAGTGGCTGCATTCCCTGATGTTATAGAATGCTGCTTGGACTTTAATTCTAATGTTGTTATATAATGTGCTGCTTGTGTAAATGCATTGAAATAGACTACTCATAATCAGAGCCTTTGTGACTTTAATAAAATCTTCTGTTTTTGTTTGACACAATCAGAATTTTCTTTGAGTGTTCTGTCTTTCACATTTTTCGTAGGGTACTTGAATATTTCTTTGTAGGATGCTTAATATTATCATCAGAAAATTGAGTCTGAATGAGTGCAGGCCGACACAGATGAGCCATCAAAGTCATGTTGGTGGCTTAGAGGTAAGTATCATAGTCATCCACAATTGATTTCAAATTAAGTATACTAATACATACCAAGACTATTCTGTAGATAATCTCTTATCTATGGTGCTCTTTCTGTTTTGAATATTTAGGTCACTCGCCTTGGGTGGAACGGAGTTGGAAAAGAGTCAGTCTGAATACAGTGGAATTTGGTACAATTCTGTTCAATATGTGGCTATTGGGCCATTATAAAATGCCTAGTTCTTGTTCACTCAGTCAAAATACTAAAACATATATTTTAATTACTTACATTGCTGCTTTAAACGTCCTAATGAAGACCCGCATAGATGTTTCTGATTAACCACAAGACTTTGGGCCGAAACGTTGACGACTTATCTTGTACTTGCCTGTACTGATTCCATATCCATGAAGGGCAACTAAGAATAATGACCTCTTGCCTTGTACATACGGGACCCAGAAAATTGCTGCCTCAGGTCAGGCTATCTGTAGGAGATTGTTGTACTGAGTCTGTAATTTGTGTTCCCAGTTACACTCTTTAACTTGTTGCACTGCATAAGCACCCTCATTTTGCACTTATGGAGTAGACTCCATCATTTTCTATGTAAATATCTTGATTTATAATTTTTTCAATACATGAAAAATACTGTAACTCGAACTGTTTCTTGTGTGCTTTTTATATAAAGTTCTTTTGCTTGTCTTTCTTCCAATGTCTCTAATGCGATCATCGGCCTTCATCACCAGTGAGTACACAGAGGCCATACAGACACTAACTATTAGGATCAAGTTAATGAAGAAACATACCGTGCCGAAGCATCAGATGTTAATTGTGCGTGTGTCAAGTAGTTATTCTCTCTACCATTGAGAACACATGTGTAAGAATAATAGAAGGCTTCAAACTGCATGCAATGTCCCACAATGTGAGTTTGTAACAAAATTCTACCCCAGGACCACAGTTCACTGTAATACAAGACAGACACGTTAAAAAGACCACACGGTTCCTAGCTATGTACCCCGGTGCATTATTATCTGATAGACACATGTTTATATTGCTGAATAAAACTACTTCCGTGTTTGTGTGTACCACCACTTCATCGAGCCCACTACATTGTAGGGTCGTTACATAGCTTGCTCTATATCGACGTCACCACTACTGCGAGGCATTGAGTATCACTAAATGGTAGCCCAATTAATCACCATAGATATGGACTTTACGCTTCCAAACTGTGAGCATTGCTGTGGCGTATGCATGTTGTCCACGTATGCATCAGGCGTGGCACATGCACCTTGAGATACGTTCTTCATTTCCCAAAAGATACTTGGTCCCCTTGAGCAAACATTCACAGACACTTCATGCACCTGGTTCTTCTCTGACCCTGAATGGCGCCTCAATCTCCTGAGAAGGCGGGTGGATTCTGAGCCCAGTCTCAGACCATATGTAGCAATTTAGTAAAAGATGAGGACAGCATAGATCCATTCTATGACGTCACATTTATAAGTGGAACATGGAATGTAACACCTTGTTCTAAATGTGAGATTCTATAATTGACACAATACATTTTACATAACACCAATACTACACCATACCCGGCCTATTGGCACCCCTCTAGGCTCCCCTCATGGACTGGTTCAGGATAGTGTCTGTGCATGTGCTGTCAGGTGAATTACAGAATGGGCTTAAATTCCCCTTTGTAATGAGATGTGCATTCATATATGGATATTCCTTCATTTGCATACTTATTAACAGAATATCTGTCAATCAGCCAATCAAGCAATCAATCAATCAATGTCACCAGAGAAGATATAGCTATTGTGTGCTCTCCGCTCTATCCCCTTCCTACTACACTCCCCATGAATTACCCTTGGACCCCTTCCAAATGGAAGAGGTATGCATGCTCAGACACTGTTGATGGTACTGGTACAGTACCAGGAATATAAACGCATAACCACCCTGAACCATAAATCATGGAGGCCGCGCTACCTATCGGAATGGGGTAGGGTCCACCATAGGATGGAGGGGTCTGTGGCTGCATTCCCGAGGGGGGATTTCACAGACGTCCGTGGGCCTCCACAGGCCTTATACTGATGGAGGCTAGCACACTAACGGGCATATTCTCAAGGAGCTACCGCCGAGTTATTGGCACTTTAACACATCCAAAGTCGCGCTAAATTTATCGCCCCATTCACAAGCTGGTGCTAACTGCCCATAACACCAGTTTCCCTGCGAAAGCAGTCGCAAAAAACATCACCACAGATGACCCCGACAACTAACGCTAATGAGATGCAGAGTAGGCGTTCCCGAGCAATAAGCCGCGACAACATCACAACGCAACATTCTCAACGACCAGCCACATCTGCGATAGGAACACAAAACAGGCGATACAGCGCGTTACGAGCAGGAAATTAACACCTGCTCTGACCTGGTGCAAAGTCGGACGTCAACCTGCACAAGAAAAGGGAGCCCAGCCCACAGCCACACCTGAAGAACAACAGATGCCATGGAGCCACTCACCATGCACCCCGGAGCCCCCAGAGGGCAACAACACCCATCGCCACCACCCCAGGACCATCATCCCCCCAACGGTCCCCCCCCTGCCACCCTCCCCCCCCCGGACCACCACAGAGGCAGCGCAGACAAAGACAGCGAACCTTCAGGAAATGCACCAGCCCCACAGACCTAACACCAGACAATGCCAATGCCCACTATAGGCCCAAAAGGACAACCATCCTCCGCATCCTGAACATCATTGCCCACAGGCTGACGGTACCAACACAGCGGACAACCAACATCCCTCCGCAGTCAAAGCTGCTGGCTGTGCTGCACCTGTTGGCCTCTGGTACCCTCCCAAACAACAATCGCCCGAGTCGGAGGAGTCTCACAGCCAGCCTCATCCAAGTTCCTTTCACCTGTCCCGGATGCCCTCACCAGCTCGGGACCCCAGCACCCATACGTCCACCACAATGCGCAGGAACAGCTGGAGACCAAGCAAGGACTATACGCCATAGCTGGAGCCCCGCACGTGTCGGGGGCAATCCACTGCACACTTGTCCCACTTGTGCCCCCTGCCAACACCGCACACAATACCCCAACAGAAAGCACACGCATCCCATCAACGTGCAGGCAATAGTGGACCACAGGGGCCTGCTGCACCCCGGGCCGCTGCTCCCTGGAGCCGTCATGCCCGCCCCTGCACAGCCAGGCCTCACTGCTCACCTGCCGACACCGGCGTGTGTCAAAGAGGGCCCACCACGTGCCGGCGCAAGCTCCAAGCCCGAGGCCCGTGACCTTCGCAGCCTTCTCAGACCATCACGGCCTCAGCGACACAGGCCCGCTTTACTCCTTTTTTGTTGACGTACACCACCGCTGCCTCCGGCCTACACTACGCTCAAGTAGGTCACACATTTGGAACTGAGTCTTGATTATGCTATGGCAGAGTACACACTTTATGGCGGAGTTTATATCACTATACTCCCTTCGATGTGGTGACACAAAGTATGTGCATGGCATCCCAACCACACGTGTCTGTGGGCCCCTGATGACTACGCCTTCGGCCTACACTGCGGACGTGTAGGTCACACATGTTGAACTGATCCGTGATTTCTGCATGGCGGAGTACATATCATTGTACGCAGGGAGACGAGTAAGAGGAAGACGCGGTTCAGTCCGGAGGAGTAAAGAACCATCGTTACGGAGGTGTCCAAACACTGCCGACAACTGCCCTGGTGTCACCAACCCTGTGCATCGCGGGCCAACGAACTTGGCTGTGGGCCCCTGCTGACCCCTGCCTCTGGCCTACACTGCGGTCAAGTAGGTGACACAGTTGGAACTGAGTCTTGATTACACAATGGCTGAGTACACACTTTATGGCAGAGTTTATATCACTATACTCCCTTCGATGTAGTGACACAAAGTATGTACATGGCATCCCAACCACACGTGTCTGTGGGCCCTTGATGACTACGCCTTCGGACTACTCTGCGGTCCTGCAGGCCCCACACAAATCCATGCCAGTCCGTACCAGGCAGGACACGGCATCGTCGCTGGCCAAACACCCGCTCAGCTCTGTCACTATTGCCTCGGTCAACCACGAGTCATCCCCACATGTCATTTCAACGCCATGTGTCAGTGTTCCAGGAGGAGCATGCTGAACAGCGGTTGGCCCGCTCTGGCCACTGCCTCCGGACTGCACATCCGGCGAGTAGTGCACACATTGGGAACTCAGTTATGATTCATTCATGGCAGACCTGATATCATTGTACTGGCCTCGTCGCAGACTGCATCCCCTGTCAGCTCCGGTGCCACTAAGTCTGTTCCTCCACAACCATGGACACTTTCTTCTTGAGATTTGTTGGCGACTGAGTCCATGGACTGGGGGTTGTCATCATCATCATGTCGGTGATACTGACTATGTGGCCAAAACGGGGCTGTAGCATTCCACTCCTCCATCTGCCGCTTCCGGCAGGCTCCTGCCCTCTGCATCATGCCCTGGAGGACACCTTCCACTGTCCCCCGCAAACCTCCGCTACATTCACCTTTGCCATCGACGAGGACCCGCTCACCTCACGTGGCCCTATCTCACTGCACCGCAAGTCACCGTCCCGTGGCGGTGTGCCTGTGCCGGCCGCAGTACATCCGGGGCCACTGACTGTGCAGCTCAAACCATGCCCCAGTCTGATGGCATGTTGGATGGCCTCTGGGTCGATGGTCTGGGGGTCATCAACACCATGTGTCTGTGGCCCTGCGCTGTCCGCTGCCTCCGGCCTCAACTGCGGTCCACCTTGGCTCACACATCACATCGAGTCCTGACCTGCCCGGACGTCGCATCACCGCAGGATGCACACGCCACCACCGCCAGGACCGACTCCAAACGACAGGTGCCAGAGTCGGAGGTGTCTTACTGCCAGACTGTCAGAGTTGCTCACACCTGTTGTGGGGGCCATCATCAGCTTGATACCCTGCTCAGCTCTTCAGGTGCCACTAACTCAGTGCACCACAAATCAATGAACATTCTGCTTGCATGTTGGGTGAACACTGTACTCCCTCCGGCTACCACCATGATGCTTCACAGTTGTTTCTGTTGTGCTGGTGTTTTATGTTTCAGCTTCAATTATGATCACTGTTCAAGTTGTTGCCAGCACCAACGACTCCATGAGGGCTGGCTTACTCTCACCCCACACACATCCAGCACATGCGTCACTGTACATGTGACCATGCCAATAAAGGTGTGGAGCGCACGTGCCTGTGGCCAGTTAAACTAACTATCTGTGTGTGTCCGTGTGCTCATGATGTATGCATTTGTGCCCCGGGCACTACGACATTATATTGTGCTGTGTACAGAGGACGCAGCCATGTCACCGCAGGCAGCGGGTGGGACATTGCACATGTAGCTTTGTCGTCCCCCACTCAATACGTAAAAGGAGTGAACTGGGCCGGCATATGCCAGTCCGGCGTGGGGGTGTGGATGATCATCCAGTGGCTCTGGGTGTGGTTCAGTACTGGAAATGTGCAAAGGCATGTGTCTCTGTCACAGTGTGGGTCTCCGTTGGGGAGTGTTGGTGGGCTCTGCTGGGACTTGGACACCCACGTATGTGATCTGGTTCGGCTTCCATGAGGTAGTGGCCCACCCGCACATGTTCGGCCACCCCCTTCTGGCAGTCTGACACCTGGCCTTGGAATGCGATGTGTGCTTGGGTGGGCTGCTGGGAGCCAGCCGGGGTGGTAGGTGCGTCCAGCTGTGTTGTCTGTGCAGGGAGTGGGGTGTCCTCGATGCAGCAGTGCTGCCCTGCTTCTGGAGGTCGATTGCCTTAGATGTCCATGGACTGTTGTGGGGCGTAGGTGTCGGAGGTGTGGTGGTCCTCTTCAGCATCACTGTAGAGTTGTCTGGTCTGTTCTGCTGGGGGTGTTGTTTGACCCTCTGCAATGTGGGGGGAGATGCTTGTTGACATTGTGTTGGCATGTATGTTGCCGCATTGTTCACCTTTACATTCAGACTTCATGACAATGTACATTGTGACTGTTTGGGAGGGGCGGACCATTTGATGCGGGACAGTGGACATTTGGACTACATGACATAGGTGAGGTTGTACACGTACCTTTGCATCTCACAGTTTCCTGCTATGTCAGATGTGATTGGCCATTTTCTACGCACAGGCGGACCCAGTTGTGTCCTCTGTTCTGCAGTGTAGGTGTTGGGCTGTGTACCACATTGTCGTCCATGTGGGTGTGCTGTAATTGCTATGTGTGTGTGCTGCTTTGTGTGGGAGTCGCACCTGCAGCTGAGATTTTGCTGCCCCTTATCCCTTGGAGGCGGTGTGCCTTTGGCTTGTGTGCTTTTGCGGTGATGTGATGTTTGCGACTTGGGTCATTTGTGCTATTGGACAGTTTTTGTACTCTTGTGCATTGTTTGTCTGCAGATGTGTTGTTGATGTCAGTGGTTGTTTGTGCAGGTGGATGTGTCAGAGTGTGACCTGCTCCTTTCCGGATGTGGTCCACACTCAGCCACCTCAGTCTCATGGCGTGCACAGTGTCATGGTGATTGTACTCCAGCCATGCTGCTGGTCATGTGGTGTCACTTGCATTGTCAGTGTGGCTCTCACATACGCATCTTTGCTGTGTTTCGCACGGGTGCATGTGTGTGTTGTGTAATTGGTGTTGTGTGGGGTCGGACCCCTTTGGGCACATGGTGAACGGGGGCCACTTGATGTTTGTATGTGTGCTGCAGTGTGCCACGGGGATCAGGGACATGACCCAGGGTTATTGTGGGTGTGCGGTGTGCTACACGTCGTTGTGCATGTGTGCCATTGTGCCCGTCCCCCCCGTCCCCACAGTCCCTGTTCGTTACTCACCCTGTTGCTGTTGTGTCAGGTCATGTCGAGCAGTGTCCGGACTCCCGACTCCTTGCACTGTCTCCACACTGATGACTGTGGGCGCCATTTGCTCCAGCTCCTCCTGTGGCGCAGGACTCCCACCTCCATTCGCCGTTGCTGCCTTCCTGTTGACAGTGGGTTTCTGCTTGGTTTGGCTTTTGATATCGTGCCAGTGCGTCTTGGCCTCCTGGGCACTCCGACTGCATTCACGATGGGATGCCATTTTTCCGTCTGTATTGCCAATGACACGGTGGTGGTGACGGACAGTTGTTGGTGGTGCTCTGTCACCTCCGTGACGACGTTCGGGTTTTCCTGCGGACTGTACCCCGTCTTCCTCTTCCTCTTCTCCTTGGCCTTCCCCACCCCCAAGGTTCATTGCTGGTGATCTGTGGGGCTTGTGGGGTTCGCGTTGACCTGGGCACTCGTTCCGGGGCATCCATGTTGCTGCGCAGTTTGATTTGTTCATGGTGTGTTATTCTCGTTCAGCTTTTATGGTGCATTTTCCCGCCAGACGCGTGGGGATTGCAGGCCTATCGCTGGTTGTCGCTGGTTTTTTTTTCGTGGTTGGCCTCATCGCAACTTTATTCGCGTTGGTGTTTTGCATTTTTTCGGCGTTGCGTTGTTTTTTGTGGGACTATCGCATGGTGACGCCAGGTTGAGAATGCTACGTTAACACAGCGTTGTTTTCCCGTGATGGACTGCGATGTGAAAAGTTGCGTTAAGCTAAACTTGCGGTGGTTATCACACGTTCAATATGCCCCTAAATCTCCTATAGGTCTCTTTGTTCATGGATATGCTCCCAAATTGGAAGAACGCTCATTGCTAAGAACATTTCCTTTTTTTTTTTCTATAAAGAAATACTTATGGAAATAGGGGCAAACCCCTTATGAGTGTATTTCATATTACAAAGAGTGTCTCAGCCCCGTCCACATGACTGAAATGCTGTCACCTCCAGGCAAGTAGCACATTGTACCGTTGTGCAGAGGGGCCACACTTTATTCCCGCAAATACTTCTGAGACTCATTAAAGCTATAATAGGTCATCCAAATAAATACAATATATCCACCACTTTGAGGGTTCAAGAGCAATGTTTCTTTAGAATTTGTACTTAGGAATTGCTCCTCGCGAACACATAGGAAACAGATTTAACTCCCAATGTCATTGAAGCTCCTCACTGACCCTTCCTACTACAGGCAAAAAAAGGCCCACCTCGCCCCCTCAGATCACCCAGTCACTTTGTTGCTAAGAAAAGTTGTCACTGTGGCACTAAAGAGCCATCCACAACAACATTTTGGAGTGAGTGGTGTCTGGCCTTCTGCCACCTGGAGCTGGCACCATGAGGCACGTGCACACAGGGCCTATTGCACTGTTTGCAGATGTGTCTTTCAGCATCCATGAACGTCCTTTAAGCTGTCATTTTATGAAAGACCTTCATCTGTGGTGATACGGTGCAAAGTGGTTGCACCTCCTTCCTACATTTTCCGAGGATATTGCTGCACTTGAGAGATCTGAATACACTTATCTGCTTTGAAAGCAGTGTCACCAGAATACCTCCTCATAATCAGAGGAGCTCTCCGGTGCTTTGTACTGGATGTGTAAGGAATGTTGAGACGTGTTTGTGTTGACGTTTTGAAGCTAGTAAGTGGCAGCTTTTAATGGAGGAAGACTGCTGACCAGTAGATCTGGATTTGGAAGATTTACGTGGAGCTCTTCTGTGACTAATTGTGAATCTGTATGAAACATTATGCCATCCAATTCCTACTTATTAAATTTCACTCATTTAGATAACCTGCTGTATTTTGATTCTGTACCAGGACAGCTAGATGCAACTCTATGTACGTTGGTAGCATTAACAGTACAGTATAAATTAACGGTTTTACTTTACTTTTTCGTGTGTATATCGACTCTGTGTTTTAAAACAGAAAAATAAATTTAAAAAAAGAAAGCGTGGAAAGATATTGTATTATTTTCAGTTTTAATTCTTAGGGGGTCATTACGATGTAGGCGATCCGCCCTACATTTCCCTCCGCCCGCCACCCATTTCCCCCCGCCATATTAGTATGGCGGGGGGGACCCCGGCGGACGGAAAGACCGTCCGCCGGTTTTCCACCAGTCGACCGGGCGGAAAAGGGGCTAGATATGGTGGCGGTGTCTGCTAGACACCGCCGTCCATATTAGCATGGGTGCGGGAAGCAGCCTTTCCGTGGCGGCGATGCCGCCACGGAAAGTCATGCGGAGTTTGACGTTGGGGGCCAGTTGCGGGCACCCAGGGTATTGAAGGGGTGGGGGGTGCACATGGGGGGTACCTATGGTCAGGGCCAGCGCTAGGCATGGGCAGCATGGGCAGCTGCCCAGGGCCCCGCGCCTGCTCGCAGCCATGGGGCCTCGCACCTTTAAAGACATCAGGAGATCCGAGGCCCAGGGCAGGGGGCCCCCTGAGAGTTTATATTTTTCTTTTTTATGTCAATCTCCCCTGCTGGCCCGTCTCTGTGGGCTTAATGGCTGCATCTGCATGTTGATGACAGCAATCAGACAGGTAATTTGAGTGCCCTTGCCTGTGAAGTGGCCCTGCCCCTGTATGAATAAAAGACAGAATATCCTGCAGGGGCACAGCAAAGGATAGAGTGGCGATGGCGGCGCATCACAATGGAAACTGCTCACCAAGGACAAGTGGAAAGGGAGCAGAGAGGCGAATAAAAGGGGCAAGACAAATGGAATACAGTGGGGGGGAGCGGATAGGTGTGTGCGCGGCATTGAGACAAGAGGTGCACGCAGAGGAGCAGAATCCGCATGCAAAAGTGGATAGAGCAGGGTTTAAAGTGTGCTGGGTCACTCGAGTCTTAGACCCGGTAGTAAACTAAAATGGACATTGAAAAGGGGCCCTATATTCATGTCCTTAACTTTGCCTGCAAAAACATTGATCCAGTGTCTGCACAATTAATGAAAGTTCTGAAAAGCAGGTGATGAGACGGGCCCGCTCTCCATTTTTGCCCTCACCCTCAGAGGGAAAAAACAAATATTAACTCTGCAGCAGTGCCACCCTTCGCTGCCTTTAATGCAACTTCAAAGAGACTCGTTATAGTTCTTTCACAGTCTCATCATGTCAGAACTGGAGCATTTTCAATATTTTATACAAGGAAGATGTAGATGCTGCTTATTCATCTTATACAACTAATAACCACTGACAAAGCCAATAGTACTGGCTTGTTCTAGGTGTAATTTTACTTGTTGCAATATTTATCTGGAGGCAATGACAGGTTTTTTCACCGCACTTAAAGCCCTGCTGTCAGGTCAGTATGTTGGCCGCTTTTTGGCTAGTTGCTGACCTGCTTTATGGTCAGGTGAGCCGGTTTTTACTGTTGATTTTTATGATATTAAAGCAACCATTGCCTGCAGCAAACTCAAATCAGTGCAGTCTTCAATACCTTACAAAAAACGTATACAGCAGGTCTTTACAAGTTTAAAACTGCCCTAGTTTGCAAACATGGGACACTTTTCTAGCTGACTAACTCCCTAATGGGAGCCCCTTTTATTTTGGAACAGAGGCCTATTTTCTGTCCCAGTCTGATGCTGCATGTTAGGCAGGGCCACTGGAATTATGCGATTGTGCGGTGGAGGCGATTTCTGCATAATTATGCATTTGACGCATTTGCCACATAATCCATCAGCTGCTGCATAATCTACAGATTTTAACAACAAAATTGCTTTCTATCTCAAACAGTTTAAAAGTTACTAAAAATGCAGCGACACGTCTTGCCGCAAGTGGGAAGGCCCTTTGAAAAGCTGGAATAGTCAACTTTTTGTTTCCCACTTCTAAATTTGGGTGTTAAATTGGTACTAATAGGGTGCAACCAGTGCCCAAACAGTGTTACCAAGTTTAAAAATGGCAAAAAAATGAAGTAATACTATTTCAAAATGTGCCGGGTTATGCCGCATAATTTGCCTTTTCTTGCCACATAATTTACTCACCCTGCCACATAATTTAACCCTCTCCTGCCACATAATTCCAGTGGTCCTGCTGTTAGGGTAATCCATGGCAGTAATTTTGTTCCTGTTTATATTTCCCATGCTTTACTGAATCTTGCATTCCCCAAGAGTGCTAGCTATTTCCAGCATGTGTGTTTGTGTATTTTATTTCACAGCATATTACTCTTGGATGATGCACCCTTTGTACTGAGTCGCCTCCAGGTGTTTATAACAGGCTACAGTTGAGCACTTTGGCATTGAGGCTGCAGGCAGTACAACTTTCACACTGAGCCTGTCTGTGGATCAAAAAGGTGTTCAGATTACATGATCATTCAAAATATGGCCTCTCTGCAGAGCACAAAGAGCAATGGTCCTGCATTGCAGTTGTGATTCTATGCAAGTGTGTGTGAAGGAGCTACTTATTGGTCATAACAACAAGGTGAAAGTAAAATCATTTATTGTAGTTACTCATTTAGCTTAAACTGCTAACAACCATTGACAAAACCCAGTTGCGGCCGGCATGAGTCGGCCACGGCTGCGTTTTGTCAATGGTTGTTAGCTGTTAACTGTGGGGGCGGGGGGTAATTTTAATTTAAAGGAAAAAAAATAACTTTCTTAGCCGGCCCGATCCGATCCCGCGTCATATCTGCTTAGGGGCCTCACATGTTCCTATTCTGCCCGGGGCCCCACATATCCTAGGACCGGCAATGCCTATGGTACCCCCCTACATTGTCATGGACAAGGTGGCAGGCACCGCGCGGTGCCTGTCACCTTGTGCATGACAATGCACACAGTGCATTCCCAGCATTGTGGCGGGCGGTGCTGTGAGCACCGCCCGCCACAATGCTGGGAATGGAGGATGCCACCGCCGCAATGGCATCCTAATCGCCGGTGCGGGACCGCCGCACCACTGGCGGCCGGTCCCAGCACCGCTAGGGTGGCGGGCGGACGAAAGTCCGCCCGCCATCCTAATAGGCCCCTTAGACTCTAAGACCATATGCCGTTAGAGCAGTTCATATTATTGTGTTTTATGAAATTTAAACATTTTTTAAAATGAAAACATTTTCGAGGCCTTTCCCCGAAAAATGATTCTGGTCAGGGCCTGCTCGTCTCCTCTCTGGGCAGTTTAACCTTCTCTTCTCCCTTGCTAAGTCACAGCAGTAAGGCCCCTTCCAGCATGCAGAGCAAAACCAACCCGACCTCTGGCCGCATTGATCACTAGGACGTTGGCTCTATACTCCGCACTTGCTAGTCTTATAAAAATGCATTCTGACCTAAAATGCGCTGTTGCTTCACTCCAATAAATTTGCTTTTTTGGATCACATTTTTGGCTCACCAGGAGCTGGTGGAGATGCGGCGAGGAGAAATCCTCACTGGCATTATTTGACAAGCCATCTTCCAAAATCTAAAGCATCTTCATTGTCTTCCAATTTCCAGATACATATTTTCCAAAACTCTCTGCATCTGCAATGGCTCCGTCCATAAGGTTGGCCATTCTTTCATCTACTTGTGTTTTACCAGGTGTGTGCCTAGACACTGGCACGCACAGGCATTGCCACACACGCTCTACCTGCTCTCTAAATTGATTGAGAGCTGAGGCCCTGTTATTTCTTATTTAGGAGTAGTTACTTGAAACAAACTTCCTTTCCATATCAGATATGAATCCATTTACCTTCGGTTTTGAAAAATGTCAAGACATGGCAATTCACTTTGGATTAAGTTGTTCTGGACCTCAGTTTACTTAACGCCGTATACCCTGTGTGGTTTCTGTTGTACTCTACAAATAATACATATCAGCAGTTGGATTAAAAAAAATGTGAGGGAATGTGTTACCACTTGAATAATTAAACTGATTATTATGTATTGGAGCATGATAATTTAAGCTGCTGATATATAATCTTGTGATGTGACAAATGAACTGTTAAATATAGAACTACAAGTATAAAGAAGACCAGAAAGAGAGACAGGGCTATTAAACCCATGATACCCCAGAGAGATATATGATTGTTTTTTTTTAAAGCCACACTGCAGATTTTGTTTTTTATTGTGTATTTTGCCAGTTAGCGAAAGACCATGACAACACAAGTACTGGAGTAGATAAAGAGATCACAGCTTTATGTTAGGATTCTAACAAAAAAGAAAGGGAATTGGACAAAATCACTGCCTTACAGTGCTGTGTTGTTCTTTTAAGTAAGATGCAATGGTCTGTCACACACTGTTTAGATTTTAATTAGAACAATGCATGTGGTTGTTCCAAAATGGACTGGGACAAATGATCACTGTTAGACCTGTCATACTTAGGGTGGTCTTCCCCCAAACCTTTTGCCTGCTTACCTCCTCTTTTTGTTGATCCTTTTTGTTGATCTTAGGACTCTGAGCACTTTACCACTGCTGACCAGTGCTAACGTGCATGTGTTTCACCCCTAAAACATGATAAAAATTGTGTATACACAATTGGCATATTTAGCTTGTACGTCCTGTGTAAAGTGGTATACCATATACTTGGAGCCTGTATATTAAATGCTACTAGTAGGCCTGCAGCCCTGATTGTGCCACCCACAAAAGTAGCCTTTCAAACCTGTCTCAGGCCTGCTATTACGGGGCCTGTGTGTGCAGTTTACTGCCACTTCCGATTTGTCATTTAAAACCCTTGGCCAAGCCTTTGTTGTATGTTTCCTGCATGGCCCATTGTAGTTTTCCCGATGATAGCCTAACTGTGCACGTTGTAGGCCTCAATTTCCTTTGCCCACGTTACTATATAAGCACGCTTCTTTTGTGCCACATTGCACTTTCACACGGAACCTGCATATGTTTTCGCATTCTGTTTCTTTCCTGGGAATTAGTCTGAACACCACCGACAAGGTCAAACAACAATGTCCCTTGTTATTCTTTCTGACCAGGCACTAGCACCTAGACATAACACAAGAATACAGCTGTTGTTTATGTGCACACAAGTCTTGTTATATAGATGAGCACATGAGCCAAAAACGCACACATGGAACAAGAGTTCTGAGACAAGAGCACTGTGTCTGCTGAAATGTAGAACGTCCATCTGTGAATGCTAAGGTACGGGGTCTGCCAGTTAATCCAGAGATCTTTGATATATAATCATTTTGCTTCAGTAGTGGGGGGTTAGGTTACTCTGTCCTATAAAATGACAGGGCTTTTCATGGTATATGGATTATTAACAATGCTAACAGTATTTTTAGTATGCATTTATTTTCTAATTGTGGCGCGTATACTGCATTTCAGAGCACGATAGTTTCAATAAATATTCTAAACTTTGTGTCTCCTGGTTATCTTATTGTGTGCAAGTACGAGTGAGAGAGCGAAAGAGTGTGTCCTGTTACCGCGATCCCTGAGAGGGTCGAGAGGTCTGGGGTGCCAATTCACTTGTTTCTCTGGTAAGGTTAGAAGGGCAGGTGAGGTACTATGGCTAGTCGGATTCAGGCTCATAGATACTGAGGTGGTATGGTGACTCAGTCCCTACATACTAAGGTTCTATGGTTCCAAGCATAGTTCTGTTCTATAGCAGGTTCCCTGAAACGCCTTAAACTACCCTTTTATTACACAAAAGGCACCCTAAAGTAGGCCCTAGGTAGCCCATAGAGCAGGGTGCTGTGTAAGTAAAAGATAGGACATGTACTTTTACGTTTTGCATGTCCAGGTAGTAATACACAGCTAAATTAGTTTTTCACTACTGTGAGGCCTACTCCTCTAGGCTAATATTGGGAATTCCTTAATACCCTTCTAAGCTGTAATTCCTGATCAGATAGGAGTAGCTGCATAATCTTTTATATCTTTGGAATGGTAATGATAAATCCTTTTAAATGGTAAAGTTGGATTTAATATTACTATTTTAGAAAAGCCATTTCTCTGCTCTTACTGCTCTCTGTGTCTTCAGCCTGACTGCAATACACGTCTGGGGTGGGTGACTAATTCACTTTGTGCATTCCCTCTAGACATCCACAAACACAGGAAGGGTAGGTGTGACAGAGAACTCATCTGCTTTCTGATAGCTCTTCTTGGACAGGAAGAGAGGGAGGAGCTGACACTTACACCTGAAGATGCAGTGTCCTGTTTCCCACACAGAGGACTGGTTACCCCCTACTGATAGTCTGGAGCCAGGGGTGGGAAGAAAGGACCTATGTGCACTTCAAAGAGCCTTCTTTGAAATCACCCCCACCTCAAAGGCACAACTGGGTATAAGTACTGGACCTCTGACACTACCTAGTCAGTACACTACTGGACCTGTGAAGAACTCCACCAAGATTAAAGACTGCTGTGCTACAAGGATTGCCATTCTGCTTGACTGCTGCTCTGGAAGAACTGCTTTTCTGCTTTGCTGTGCTGCCCTGCTGAGGACAAGGACTGGACCCATCTCATTTGAACCCAGAGTGACTCCAAGGGGTTGATGGCTTTCCCCCTGTTCTGAAAGCTCAGGGCCATCAAAGACGTCCTTCAACCTTGCAAAAGCAACTGGACTCTGCCATCTGTGAGTCCTGCCATGCCAAGTGGTACCAATCCAGTCCTGGGTTCCTGAAAGGTGATTTTTGCTGTACTAATTCATCAAAACCAACGCATTGCCGAATTTGTGCTGATTGGAACCTACGCCGACACGGCTACCTCTTAACAACGTCGCTTTGGCAGACTGCGCGGCTCGACAATGACGGACTGTGCGGCTCAATGATGACGCATTGCCTGCATCGTAAAGGCCTTTGTCAATGAAGCCTTCATCGATTGCATGGATCGGAACCGGCGAATCACCTCCATCCACTGGATCGACGACTACGCAGCACCTCTTCTGCTCCTCGCAAGAAGTCTACGCTTCCTCCATCCCAGGTACTTTTTCAGTGGTACCTGCGTGAGTCTTGTCGCCAGCCTGCCCTCCATCTCAGTTGGATTTACCCCGGTCTAGAGCAACCAGATGTCCCCAGTTGGTGCTTTATGACTCTAAGCACTATAATTTGATGTAATCTTTACAAATTCATAACTCCGGTGCTACTTATTGGATTTTTGTCGTTTTGGTCGTGTTTTACTCATAAAAATAAAATCCATTTGTCTAACCCTGTGTGGAGTATTTTTGTGGTGTTTTCATTGTGTTACTGTTTGTGTGTTACACAAATACTTTACACATTTCCTCTTTAGATAAGCCTGACTGCTCTGTGCCAAGCTACCAGAGGGTAAGCACAGGTTATCTTTTAGTGTGTATCTAGCTTACCCTGACTAGAGTGGTGGTTCCTGCTTGTACAGGGTGCATACTCTGACAACAATAAACTCCATCTCTAACAATCATCAATAGGATTTCTGTCCTCCAACAAGCACATGATGCTTCATCTGCCTCAAAAGCACAGGCTTTTCCCCATTTCCAACCTGCAGTGCCTTGCTGGTCTTGTGGTGTCAGGAATGCCCTTATGCTTGTAGTCCGGCCTTTTCCATGCTTCTTTGGTCCACTGAGGATGTGGATCCAATGCCCTCCATTGTTCTGCTTCAAAGCCTAAGGGGCCGATTCCGATCTCGGCCGGTAGGGCTCCGAATCGGATTCGGCTTTACCGGATCCGATTCGGAGGCCTTTCTTCCGACCGATTCGTACAGTCGTCCCAGCGAGCAAGTACGATGCAAGCGCACGCGAAATCGCCGACCGACTCGTTCCCGGGTCCGAACCGCTCCGACCGACTCGTACGGACACGGCTCGCACCACGCAATGGAGACGTTTCCCGACCGAGCGAGTACGATGCACGCGTCGGATGGCCGGATCGAGTCGGAGAGTCCGGCTCACAAAAGCACCCAGAGCCGGACTTGGGGGGTCTGTGTCGCACCCCCCTGCACGCGTAGCCGCACGAGTCGAACACAGGGGGGACCCAAGGGTCTCCCCTACACATGCATGTACGGTGCGAGTCGCACCGACGCGTACCCACTGTAGGGGGCCCCCCTGTTCGCGACGTGCCCATTCAGTCAATGGGAGCCCGTGTATGCGTTGTACGACCGGCTCCCATTGATTTCGATGGGAGTCCGACCGAATCGAGTCGGGCTGCATACGGCCGCATCGTACTCGCTCGGTCGGACTGGGGGAGTCCGGCTCGGTCGGAAATCTCTCCGGATCCGGCTCGGTCGGAGAGCTTTCCGACCCAGATCGGAATCGACCCCTAAGTAGTCAAAAGGGGTTGTATGTGATTCCATAGAAAAACTATTTCATTAAATACCATTACTGAGAAACCATTTCATCTAAATTGCTTAATGGAAATGTTCAGAATGAATGGCATTTACCTTTTCATAGAAACCAATTCATAGAATGTTTCTTTTGGTCAAAATTGGCTTTTGAATGCTTATTTCTTAAGTGTAAATGCAATGGTTGCAGGTCTTACTTTCAGAAACAGTTTTTTCAGTGCTTTACTTCAGGGGACATTATTTCATATTTATATCTTTTACATTGTCAAACAATTACTTCGGGTGCTTTTAATTCGCTGACCTATCACCACCCGTAAACACGATCCATCCCTGATCCCCTCACAACCCCTAAACACCATCAATCCCTGCCCCTTAAAATCCCTACCACACCTAAACTACACTCATCCCTGAAGCCTAAAAGCCTTTTCTACCCCAAAAATCTACTCTCCCTGAACCATAAAATCACTCATTATTCGTAACTCCACCCATTACTGAACCCTAAATCCCAATACTACGGGGCCAATTCCCATCTCGGCCGGTAGGGCTCCGAATCGGATTCGGCTTTACCGGATCCGATTTGGAGGCCTTTTTCCCGACCGATTCGTACAGTCGTCCCAGCGAGCAAGTCCGATGCGAGCGCACGCGAAATCGCCGACCGACTCGTTCTCGGATCCGAACCGCTCCGACCGACTCATACGGACACGGCTCGCACCACGCAATGGAGACGTTCCCTGACCGAGCAAGTACGATGCGCGCTTCGAACAGCCCGACCGACTCGTAGCATCCGGCTCCAAAGAGCTGTCGGAGCCGGACTTCGGGGGTCCGTGTCGGACCCCCCTGCACGCGTAGCCGCACGAGTCGCACACAGGGGGGACCAAAGGGTCCCCCTAAACATGCATGTATGGTGCGAGTCGCACCGACGCGTACCCACTGTAGGGGGCCCCCCTGTTCGCGACGTACCCATTCAGTCAATGGGAGCCCGTGTACGCGTTGTACGACCGGCTCCCATTGACTTCAATGGGAGTCCGACCGAATCGAGTCGGGCAGCATACGGCTGCATCGTACTCGCTCGGTCGGACTGCGGGAGTCCGGCTCGGTCGGAAATCTCTCCGGATCCGGCTCGGTCGGAGAGATTTCCGGCCCGAATCGGAATCGGCCCCTAATTCTAAACCCTACCCATCCTATAACCCTTAAAACGCCTCAGCACACCCAAACAACACCCATTTCTGAACCCTAAAAAACCCTCATCGCCCTTAAACACCAGCCATCCATAACCCATAAGAACTTCTCATTACCCTAAACTACTCATCGTTGAACTCTGAAAAACCCTTTCTTCATCTAAACTTCACCCATCCCTAAAATCCCTCACCATCCTAAATTCCACCCCATCATGAACACTAAAAACTCTTCACCACCCCAGCTGCTACTCATAATTGAATCTTAAAAACCCTCACCAGCCATAAACTCCGCCCATCCATGAACCCTACACTCCACCCATCCCCAAAGCCTAAAGACACCGTACTCACCTAAACACCACTCATCAGTGAACCCTAAAAACCCCTCATACACTCCCACAATCTCTGAACCCTAAAAACCCTTTTCCATGAGCGGCAATTATTCCTGACCCCTGAAAACCCTTCTTAGCCATAAACATAACTCATCTCTGAATGCAAAAACTCCACAGTAATCTTAAACTCCACCAAAGTTTAATGTAATTGTGGATTTTTCTTTAAAATCATCTTTCCTTTAAAATGTTTCCTTTAATTTTCGATTTTTTTTTGTATTTCCTAAAAAATGCCTTTCCATAAAATTGTTTTTCTGTGATTTGGTTTCCTCTGATGTGGTTTCTCAGTTTTCGTTTTCCATTAATTCCGAAAGGTGCCAGGATTCCTTTGCTCTATGCTGTGACATGGCTATGATCACCAGTCAGGGTTTGGCACTCTAAATGCTGTGAATACACACAACCATAAACTGCAAGTAAAATCCGGGAGCATGGCTCAATTCAGCATTGCCTCAATTGCTGCCTCCTTACCAGCCCTCTACCCCAGTGTGGCACAGAGTTCTTGACAGTGGAGGTAGGTTTGCCTTTTATTGTGTTAAGCTATATTTTGATGAATATGAAATGGTGTCCTTTGCTGAACTGTTGAAAGGTTTTATAGGGACGCTTAGCATGTCCTGTCTCATGCGTCCTGTGACATCACATAATCTGCTTAGTCTCCTGATGTGTGTGCGTGTATTTATATTACAATTACCATTTCGTATAATACAGTGATCTAAATACCTATATTTCACAGGGAAACGTGAAATATAAAAAATATTTCACTGGTCACTCTGAAACATGTTTCATCATCATATTTACATCCCCAAACAGCTCACTGCACAACTATACCATTTTCGTTGTATAATAAACATTGTACTCAAGAAATGTAAACAAAACCTGAACATTCTTACTCCAGTCAGTGGATTGTTAATTGCATCTCGCAAAGAACAGCCTCAGCTGTCCTTCATTTCTACATACAGAATGTGTTTTTAACAAAGCAAAAGATTTTTTTTCTAAAATTCTACATTCTCACTGACATAAACATATGTTCCCACTTGAATCACTGACATAACCTCGACAGACATAATATCGACCTACATTTTTATCGACACAAAAATATCGACGACACTAATATCGATACCCTATACTTAATTAAAAAAACACACTAATATCGAACCCAAAATATCGTAAAACAATATTATCGATCACAGTATATCGAACACATAAATATCGTTATTTAAAATATCGAACATCCTTTAAAAATATACATGTCCAAAATATCGATCACAATAATATAAACAGCATAATTATCGTTTTTGTAAAAATATCGACAAGTAAAAAATACATAAAACACACAAAATTAAACACCACAAATATAATAAAATAAATAAACATACATTGCATATAAAATAAAATCAAAAACATATTTTTAAAGCACAGTAAAACATATCTTAAAACATCAAATAATAAATACACTATTAATAACCATTTTAATTTTATATTTACATTAACTACAAAGTTTATTTAACATCACATATAATATAATACACATTTAAATAATTCAACATGTGAAAAGAAAAAAAAGTAACTGACTCTTAATTAGCGTTTTCCATATATAGAAAACAACTACCAAAACAATTAAAACAATAAAGATCAACCAATAAAAATACACAATGTTATAATAAACCAATGAGATTAAGCAAACAATTAAATAAACACTATATAAAGAAGGAAAACTAAGGGGCTTATTACGATAGCGGTCGGATTTGATCCGGCCGCCACCGTAGCATTATTGGGTCCAACTGCCATGCGTGCGGCGGTCCCGTCAATGCAATTAGGATGTGACCACTACCACTGCGGTTGGATTCCGCACCTTTATCATTGTGGCGGGCGGTGCTGACAGCTACACCGCTGCGATGCGTAAAGGAGCATGTTGTGCATTTCTCTGCACTACGTGGCAGGCACTACACTGTGCCTGCCACTTGGTGCAGTGAAATGTAGGGGGGTACCATGGGTACCCCCCAGTGCATCCCCACCCCAACACTAGGGGGGCCCGGAACGGGCCCCCGGAGACAATCACCGCCTGCCTTTCAAAGGCGGTTCAACCGCCGCGGAAAGGCTGGCTACCGCCGGCATCATAATCGTGCCGGCGGAGCCTGCTAGTCACCGCCGCCATTATAAGCCCGATGAACGTTCCGCCGGACAATCGTTTCGATTGCTACCGGCGGAAAAGCGGCGGACGGTCTTTCCGTCCGCCGCGGTACTCACCGCCATCGTAATATGGCGGGGGTTTATCGCGTTGCGATGCCGGAGCGGTCTCCACCGCCGGCCCGGCGGTGGCGAACCGCCCGACATCATAATAAGCCCCTAAGTCTTATTTTACACCTTAAACCAAAAACAATAAGGAACCCGAAACTCTGCCGGATTTCTACCACAAGCAAGGACTTCATCAAAGAAAAATCTATTGCATCCTTCAAAAAGTAAGTAAATTACCATCTAAAAAATAACAATAATGCTAATCGTGAAAAACAAGTATTTGTCTTACTCAAATAATTAATATATATCTTTTTCAAATTTTTTCTCAAAGCATCAACAAAATTACACACCACCTCCTAAAACCAGCTAACAAATAATTTAAGTATTTTGCAAAATGCCTTTTAAAAATCATATAAAACGCCCAACCAAACCCCAACTCCATCCCAAACACCCACCTCAGCCCATGAACAAATGTATCAAAATAAGTAAAAATGTTTTTTACTTTTCCAACAGAAAAATAAACAACTTAACAGGATTCAACAAACAAAGAAAGAACATCTCCATTGAAAAGCAGCTAAAAACCAACATTGTAAGTATATTAATAACAATGTATATTTATTAAGAAATAAACATGTATAATATTCATTTTAATAATTTTTATATACATTTGTTGCAGAACTTAACACATCACAATGACAGAAGGCACCCCATTCATACATCCCAAAAAGGAAAATTTTTGCTTTGTTACATGGGGTATGTCTATACCCAGGAAAAGCAAATTGGACTAAAAGTCAATTGGAAATGCAGCAAGTACTATTCAAATAAATGTTATGGTCGAGCAACAACTAGAGAAACAACTGTTTTATATACAAGAGAGCATAACCACCCTCCAAATGTTACTGAAATAGATGTTAGAAGTGCCCTTGATGACATTAGAGAAGCTAGCACTATCTCACAAAAACCTACCAGTCAAATACTTAAAGAAATGCTGCCTAGAGTGCCCAAACATGCTACTGGGTAAATGCCCTCTATTTCTTCATTAAAAAGAACTATAGCTTGCACAAATAAAGCCACAACAATTACTACACCTACTCCCAAAACATTTCAAGAGGTGGTAATTCCCACAGAACTATCTATAACTCATAATGAAGAACCCTTTGTCCTCTATGACAACAAATGCAAAGACAAAAGAATAATAATGTTTGCTACTGCAAACAATTTAATAAAGCTTCAACAATCAGAAACATGGATGATGGACGGGACTTTTAAAATCTGTCCCAAGCCATTCTATCAACTATACACTGTCCATGCCCTGTACCAAAATACCAACATACCCTTTATCTATGCCTTGCTACCCAGTAAACAAAACTCCACATATATGGAAGTACTAACTAAAATTAAACAAGAAACAAATAATTATTTTCCACAGAAAATAATTATAGATTTTGAGCAAGCTATGATAAGTGCAATTCTAAAATGCTACCCACACACATCAATTCAGGGATGTTACTATCATTTCAATCAGTGTCTATGGAGACACCTACAGAAATCAACACTAAGGGCCCGATTCTGATCTCGCTTGTAAAGCCCTTCGTCCGACTCGGATCCGTAGGGCTTTATGAGCGAATCGTGCACCTGGAGTCCGAGCGAGCGAGTACGATGCATTCACATGCTGACAGACTCGGTTCGCTCGGACTCCCATTGAACTCAATGGGAGCCTGTATAGTGGACACGTACACAGGCTCCCATCGCGAAAATGGGTGGGTGGGGAAAAGCCTACACCCTGTGGCTGGCATCCCATGGTGCCCACCACACTGTGCATGCATGGGAAGAGGGGGACCCATGGGTACCCCCACGGGTCCGAATTGGAGGGCTCCAGGTGGTGGGGGGCCTTCTACGGGCCCCAAAAGCACGAATCCGGCAGCTTTTTCGAGCCGGACATACCGGATCGTGAAGGCTGTCCGAATCGTGCATCAAACTTGCTCGCTTGGAGACTCCATAGAACTGCACGAAGCGTCTGTGTAAGAGTCGTATGGACAGGATCGGGTTGGGAAACGATTCGGTCGGCGCGTACGCGATCTTTGCATCATACTTGGTCGTTCGGACCTGTGTACGATTCGGACGGGAAAAAGGGCTACGAATCAGATCCGTTAAAGCTAAATCCGATTCGTAGGCCTTCCGAGTGAGATCGGAATTGGCCCCTAAGTGTTGAATATGCGACAAACAGTTCATTCGCATACCAAATAAAAAAGCTGATTGCACTGGCCTAGGTCCCAGTTACTGATGTGGCCGAACATTACAACCTTTTAATAGAAAGTCCTTACTACCAGCAACACAAACAAAACTTAAGTCCCCTCCTAGACTATTTTGAAGATACCTGGGTGGGAAGACTCCATAGATCAGGACATAGAAGACAACCAAAATACCAAATACCATGGTGAAATGTCTACCTTAGCACACTAAACCAAGAGGCAAAGACAAACAATGGGGCCGATTCCGATTCGGGCCGGAAAACATACCGACCGACTCAGTACGGGAATATAGTCCGACCGACACGTACCGGCGCTGCCCGACCTGCGTAGTACGAAGAAATGCATGTGAATCACGACCGACTCGTACGGAACACAAGCCGAACGACCGAACCGCACGGAAACCAGCTATCCGGCCGGGAAACCACGCGAATCGAACCGACCGACACACACCAGGAATGAACCCGACCGAAACGTACCCGCGAAATCTGACCCACGCAGTACGATGCAATGCGTGTAAAACCAGACCGAGTCGCACGGAGCCCAAGCCGTATGACCGACACGCATACAAAACCCAGCCAAAGCAACCCAATACTCCGCGACCGACGCGTACGCCGCACATGAAACCTAGCAGAAACACAGCGTGAACGACTCGGAGAAGCTCGCACGAGACAACTGCAGCGTCCTACTCGGTCAGAAGAACGTCTCCTACATACACAAAAAGTACAAAGGGAAAAATACAAAAAAAAGGGCCAAACAAGCAATTACAAAGCCAATAAATACTGGGGGGGGGGAAACATGGAACGAAGACACACCCACAACTCCACCCATATAAAGGCCACAAATCCCTACCATGATCCTTTGCAAATTCAACTGACCTGCCAGCACAGAACACCATCAGACAGCAACCACAGACACACTCACAGCTCATCCATCACACAAGCCACACACCATTAGCACCTCAACAAATAGCACCCTCACATACACCCAGCAAAACCGACACTCACACACCCTCAGTTGCACACACACACACATCAATCACCACCACCACCCATCACCATGCCCCCAAAGAAGAATCCAAAGTTCCTAGACAGTGAATTGGAAGTCCTGGTAGATGAGATCCTCAGGGTAGAGCCACAGTTGTTTGGTACATTGGTCCAACAGACCCCCATGTCGTCGACAGGGTGAACGCACAATCACCATGTTTGCGCACAAAGGAAGACATCCAGAACAGGTGGTATGATGTGCGCAGGAGGGTCAAGGACCTACTAAAGAAGGATTACATCTTGAGTCAGCGCACCGGCAGTGGCCCTCCTGCCAAACCAGTATACCTCAGGCCCTGGGAGGAGAAGGTGCGGACCATCCTACCACCAGTGAGCGTATATGGACTATCAAACATCCCAGAGCCTGGTGAGTACACAACTAATACACCCAATATTGTGTGACAATACACACACATCACTGTCAGGGGGATAGTCAAACCATGCACCCTTAGCAAATCCACAGCAACCAAAAGATAATCATCCCAAGATGTGTATGTTAGTCAGAGAAACACAATACCTGCCATCTCATAGTGATATGTAACTGTGTCATGACATGTACAAACCTAACAACAAATAGAGCAAGGCAGTGGCACAAATATAACAAACAAACACAGTCAGATATGTTGCCACCACTAGAACACCACCTCACAGGGAAGCTCACTGAAAGGAAGGAATTCTGTGTATGCTGGTGAAGTCAGTGTAGCCAATAGCATGATGGGAGTTGTAGTCACAGATATTGGTCACCCTCACAATTGGCCCATCAACACCACTCTGAACCATGCTCACATCACAGGGAGTGGAAAAGAACTGACAAGATGGCTGAAACTGGGTACTGCTGTGGGGAGCACAAGGCCCTGCTGGGAACTGGGCACCAACCAACAGCAGGACACCACTGACTGACATCCTGAAAGCCAACTTGCACTCCCTGCAATGGAAGCACGTTCCATGGTTGGATATCTGGCTGGGTGGGAAGGAGGACTGACAGCTCTGACCATAGTTACCAGCAGCTTTTCCCACACACCCCCTTAACACAAACTCCACACAACTCACCTGGGAGAATGCATTGCCTCACACTCTAATTAAATATCCCACAAAGAACTACCACACTGGGTTATGCTGTGTGAAGCATAGGGACACTTTTGGGACTTGTAGCCAAACAAACGCCAGGACAACACTGTCAGCCATCCTGTCAGCACAGGCACACTAACCCACAGGGAAGCAGAGTCAAAAGGAAGGAAGTATGGGCATGCTGGGAAGGGGGGTGTAGGCAATAGCATGATGGGAGTGGTAGTCACAGCTCAACAGCCCCCACCCACATGGCCCAGCAAGCTCACACTGAAGCATGCACACCTCACAGGGAGTGAAAAGTCACTTCAAAGATGTCTGACACTGGCCTCAGCTGTGGGGAGCACAAGGCCCTGCTGGGAACTGTGCACCAACAAACAGGACCACACTGTCAGCCATCTTGCCATTGCTGTCACACTGACACACAGTGAAGTCCACTCAAAAGGAAGGAAGTATGGGCATGCTGGGAAGGGGGGTGTAGGCAATAGCATGATGGGAGTGGTAGTCACAGCTCAACATCCCCCACCCACATGGCCCAGCAAGCTCACACTGAAGCATGCACACCTCACAGGGAGTGAAAAGCCACTTTAAAGATGTCTGACACTGGCCTCAGCTGTGGGGAGCACAAGGCCCTGCTGGGAACTGTGCACCAACCAACAGCAGGACACCACTGACTAACATCCTGAAGGCCAACTTGCACTCCCTGCAATGGAAGCACGTTTCATGGTGGGATGTCTGGCCTGGGGGGAGGAGGAGTGCCAGCTCCGACTACAGCTACCAGCAGGCCCTTACACACACACCACTTCCACTAACTCCAAACAACACACCTGGGACTGTGCTCTACAAGAGAGTGAGTGAAAAGCCACTTCCAAGATGTCTGACACTGGCCTCAGCTGTGGGGAGCACAAGGCCCTGCTGGGAACTGTGCACCAACCAACAGCAGGACACCACTGACTGACATCCTGAAAGCCAACTTGCACTCCCTGCAATGGAAGCACGTTTCATGGTGGGATATCTGGCTGGGTGGGAAGGAGGACTGACAGCTCTGACCATAGTTACCAGCAGCTTTTCTCACACACCCCCTTAACACAAACTCCACACCACTCACCTGGGAGAATGCATTGCCTCACACTCTAATTAAATATCCCACAAAGAACTACCACACTGGGTTATGCTGTGTGAAGCATAGGGACACTTTTGGTACTTGTAGCCAAACAAACGCCAGGACAACACTGTCAGCCATCCTGTCAGCACAGGCACACTAACCCACAGGGAAGCAGAGTCAAAAGGAAGGAAGTATGGGCATGCTGGGAAGGGGGTGTAGGCAATAGCATGATGGGAGTGGTAGTCACAGCTCAACAACACCCACCCACATGGCCCAGCAAGCTCACACTGAAGCATGCACACCTCACAGGGAGTGAAAAGCCACTTCAAAGATGTCTGACAATGGTGCTCTGTTGCGGGGAGCACAAGGCCCTGCTGGGAACTGTGCACCAACCAACAGCAGGACACCACTGACTGACATCCTGAAAGCCAACTTGCACTCCCTGCAATGGAAGCACGTTTCATGGTGGGATGTCTGGCCTTGGGGGAGGAGGAGTGCCAGCTCCGACTACAGCTACCAGCAGGCCCTTACACACACACCACTTCCACTAACTCCAAACAACACACCTGGGACCGTGCTCTACAAGAGAGTGAGTGAAAAGCCACTTCCAAGATGTCTGACACTGGCCTCAGCTGTGGGGAGCACAAGGCCCTGCTGGGAACTGTGCACCAACCAACAGCAGGACACCACTGACTGACATCCTGAAAGCCAAATTACACTCCCTGCAATGGAAGCACGTTCCATGGTGGGATATCTGGCTGGGTGGGAAGGAGGACTGACAGCTCTGACATTAGTTACCAGCAGCTTTTCTCACACACCCCTTAACACAAACTCCACACAACTCACCTGGGAGAATGCATTGCCTCACACTCTAATTAAATATCCCACAAAGAACTACCACACTGGGTTATGCTGTGTGAAGCATAGGGACACTTTTGGGACTTGTAGCCAAACAAATGCCAGGACAACACTGTCAGCCATCCTGTCAGCACAGGCACACTAACCCACAGGGAAGCAGAG